>JAGFBZ010000670.1:0-322334 GCA_018398805.1 Hirundichthys speculiger
TTCTGCGATATATATATTGATATTTTATTTCCCCAGAGAGTATCAATTTTCCGGCCGCGGGTATCGATATTCTAAGCTTCTTCCAAAACCCCCGTGTTCCACCTTTAAAAGCTTGCAAGCAACAATTTGCACTGTTTAAATTAAATGAAACTATTTTTCTCAACAAATCTTTTATTCATTTTGTCCAGCATTTGCAAGCTGCCTGTCAGCCATATAATGTGTAATTGATGCTTTCAGTTCAATTAATTCAAACAAAGTCATTGGAACACTCACAAGATGTCACCAAAATCACTTTGTCCCTTTAAAATCTTTCGGAAAATGATGTAAATGTATTGTAAGATGAATATCGATATATATCGTATCGTGAGCCAAATATCGTGTATCGTATCGCGAGATTAGTGTATCGTTACAGCCCTAGCTAGAATGGCACAATAAGATTTAAAAAATGGATATCTAAAGTATATTTTCACTTTGTTTTTTTTTTTAACTACTTTCACAAGTAGAACACATCCACGTGCTACTCCCGTATTTTGAAAAATTTTAATAAAAATTTACTGAGGGACAAAATGAAGAAAATGTTTAACATCTTTTTGACTTTTCAGCCACTGGGAAGCATTTATGTGTCACAGAAAAACCGAGTCACAGCGTTCGTTGGCTCCTTCATGATCTCGGCAAACCTGTGTCCTTTCTGGCTTATTCAAGATTCAACTGTTAAGAAAATATGATTTTAAAAGGCCTAAAAAGGCTGTATTGTTTTTGGAATCGCACCAGAGATAATTAAACTGTGAAGAAAAATCTCCTACAGCGAGGAGACTCCCGCCTCAGGCGCTGGCGTACCTGAGTCGAGCAGCTTCTGGACGATGCCGAAGTTGGAGTGGGAGACGCTGTAGTGCAGCGCCGTGTTTCCGTTGCCGTCGGCCATGTTGGCGACGTGCTGCAACACGGAAGGTGAGATAAGCCGGAACGCGGACAGGTGGTCCTCCACCGCGTCGGGACCGGCCGACCTCCGGCTGGAAACGGAGAACCACTCCTGCTGGAGCGCCAGCAGACGGTCCTGCTGCAAGCAACAAAATAAACAAACAATAAACAAAAAAACAAAAGTAGTAGAAGAGCCGCGAGCAGAAATCACCGGGGTTCGAGTAGCGGCGGCAACGCTTTCAAAATCTTACCCAATTCAGCAGACATCAAAGGAACGTCAGAATAAACACGTGACTTGAGTTTGTTGAAATTTCAGCCTGCACATCAGAAAATACTGGTCACAGAACCTTTAACGGTAAAAGTTTAACCGTTATCGCAGTGATTCCCAAAGTGTGGGCTGCGGCCCTCTGGTGGGCCGTCGTGGTACTGCAGGTGGGCCGTGAGAGGCCATTAAAAATTCATAATAATCCATCCATAACTCAAAAAGTTATGGATGGATTTTGATGAAATTTTCAGGAGTTGTCGGAAATGTGAAAAGGAAGAACTGATTTCATTTTGGGTGTGATCCGGAAGAAATCCTGGATTCTGGATCACTTTCAAATTTTCGCTAATTGTTGCGCTTGGTGGAGGTCTGAGCTCTCCGAGTACTTTTCTAGTTCTAACATGTATTTCTTACAGGTTTTTTATGTCATTTCATGTATTATTCATAATTTATTTTTAAAAAATTACATTTGAATTTTGGGGGGCTTGGAACGGATTAGGGCATTTACATGGAAAACGCGTCTCTACTTACGAAAGTTTCAGGTTACGAAACTACTTCCAGAACCAATTAATTTCGTAACTAGAGGTACCATATCACTTTCAAATTTTCGCTAATTGTTGCGCTTGGCGGAGGTCTGCGCTATCGGAGTGCTTTTCTAGTTTACAAATGTTTTTAATTACTGTAAAATATTTATGGCATGTATTAAAAAAATCGTTTAGATGTAATAAAATAAACCAGTTGGGTGTTATTCTACTGTCAGCTTAACTTCATATAACAAGTGTCACCGTATTTGTTGACCTCTTACACTGCTTCTAGTCCTGTATGTTGATCACAGTTGTGATTAAAGGTTTCGGTGGGCCGCTGAGATTTTTCACATTTCAAATCGGGCCTTGGTGTTCTGAAGTTTGGGAATGGCTGCATTATAAGTTAAATAAATCACCTTCCCACCATCACTGCCTGAAGACTTTTCTACGTCTGCCAGACACACAGAGGGACTAGAAATGTGACTTTAAAGACATTTAATTTGAGAAAATATTTAGAAACAGTAAATGGTAGGCATTTTCCTGTCATCTTCAGCTCCTAAGATGTGATGAAAAACTTTAACCTCCTAAACACGACACATCTTTCTGCCCAGCTGGTTTCATCTGTGTCTGTCGTCCACATCTGTAACCACAGGCCTCAGATTTCAGAGGCCTGTGGTTACAGGCCCCTTAACGGCTGATTTCTGATTGGCCGTTAAAGAGCTCCTTCTGAAATCTCGGCCACTTCTAGAATTGCCTACAATTGAACACTCGCACATAAAACCCTGCGCAACTTTATGGACCCAAATTTCGAGCTTTCGCCTCGCTCTGTTCTTGACATATTGACACGTGCAAATTGCAGCTCCAAGTCTGAGGAGCTTCCAAAGATTGTTGCATCGATCGTCGCCATGCCAGTTCGTCCATATTCAAAGCCTCCTTGTGTTTCTTTGTGCGGCTCTCTTTAGCGATGCTTTATAGCAGCCTTTCTCAACCTTTTTCCAGTTAGCTTTACGACGTAAGCTAACTGGGCAGTCACGTTGACCTTACGCTGACCCCGTACTGACGTTGTTAACATTGGGAAATGGGCACGTGAGACATATTTTTATTATTAATTTCATGTCCAATTATGTATCTTATTTATTTATTCATTCATTTATTCAGTCATAGGCAAAAAGTATGTATTTATGTGTGCATTCATATATTTATACAGTGGTACCTCTACTTACGAAATTAATTGGTTCTGGAAGTAGTTTCGTAACCTGAAACTTTCGTAAGTAGAGACGCGTTTTCCATGTAAATGCCCAAATCCGTTCCAAGCCCCCCAAAATTCAAACATTATTATTTTTTTTTTAATAAATTATAATAAAACATGAAATGACATAAAAACCTGTAAGAAATACATGTTAGAACTAGAAAAGCACTCAGATAGCTCAGACCTCCACTAAACACAACAATTATCGAAAATTTGGAAAGTGATCCAGAATCCAGGATTTCTTCCGGATCACACCCAAAATGAAATCAGTTCTTCCTTTTCAGGTTTTCTGACAACTCCTGAAAATTTCATCAAAATCCATCCATAACGTTTTGAGTTATCTTGAACACAGACAGACAGATAAATGCCGGCAAAAACAACACCTCCTTGGCGGAGGTAAAAATTGTTTGTTTACCTGGGTTGCTGGGTTACGCTCATACAGACAAGGGGCCCTCCTAGCCAATGGGATGCCAGGAAGATGCTAAGCTATAGCCAATGGCAGAGCAGCTCGGACGCACCGCTTTCAAACTGAGATACAGAGCCGACAGCTATGTTTACGTTCAGTAAACTCTGGGAGCTGCGAGTAGCAGGGCTACTGTATTTTTGCCTTTCGTATCCTGAAATTTCTTTCATAACAAGAAGCAATATTTTCCCTTTGAGGCGTTTCGTAACCTGAAAATTTTGTATATAGAAATGTTCGTAAGTAGAGGTACCACTGTATATGAAATGTCAGAATAGGTCATTTTTTTTGACGACACCCCTGAAGCGGTCAGAGACGACACCCCAGTGGAGAAAGGCTGGTTTAGACCAGCGATTCCCAAAGTGTGGGCCGTGGCTCCCTGGTGGGCCGTCGAGGTACTGCAGGTGGGCCGTGAGAGGTCATTAAAAATAAACAAATATGTTTTAAATCCTCGATTTTTAAAAAATGTTTTTAAATTACGGTAAAATTTTTATAACATGATTTAAAAACTATTTAGAAATAATAAAACAAGCCAATTGAGTGTTTATTCTACTGTCATCTTAACTTAACGTGACAAGTGACAAGTGACAAGTGTCACCTTTTTTGTTGACCCCTTACATTAATATTGGAATGTAGCTTCTAGTCTTCTATGATGATCGAAGTGGTGATTAAAGGTTCTGGTGGGCCGCACACACATTTCACATTTCAAATTGGGCCTTGGTGTTCTGAAGTTTGGGAACGGCTGCGTTAGACAGTTTTAGGTGAGAAAAAAGTGGAGAGGAAGATGCTGGTGATCCTTACAAATATAGAAAATTGTCATAATTCGTTGAGGAGAGCAGTTCTGACTTTGATGTGAAAGATTTTATTAAAGAATTTATTAAAAAAAGAGTCGGTATAAAATCTTATAAACAGAGCTATAATGAAGAAGCGTCTTTTAAAAAAGAAAGAATACACTTTGAAGAGTTTGGGTGGAATTTCGAGTTTCACGCTGAAACCTGTCTTAGAGCCTCTTTTCTGAAAAGCGCCTGTTTCATGGTGACAGTGAAGAGCCTCCTTCACACAGAAAAGCCTTCGCTTTCAAGGTTAACAAGAAAAAGATAAAGCGAAGACTGAAAACTACTCCATCGAACAAATCCCTGCTTTCTCTCTCTCCAACTGGCGGCCGCTCATTTTCTTAAATAACACACCTGACACTGCAGACACCTCGTGCACGGACGATGAAAACAACGTACCATTTCCCTGCTGGACAGAACGGCGTCGCCACTCAGGTGCATCTTTAAGGCCCGGCAGGCGGAGAGCATCCTCTCGTTCAACTTGCACCTGAGCAGAACCAAAAGACCCGGGTCAGTGAATGAACATGAGAAAACTTCACATGCTTCTCAAACCTGACGTAGTGGGAGTTTTTAATATGTGGCACTCTCACAAAACGGATGCGTTATTTGTAGGGCTGGGCAAGTTAACGCGTAATTATCACGTTAACGCATTATTTTTTTAATGCCGACATTTATTTTATCGCGCGTTAACGCATGTTGCTCACATGCTTTTGTTTTGAAAAGTCTGTTACTGGCTGCTGCGGAATTGGAAAACAATCGGCATGGAAACATGCAGTAAAGCTAAAACGGTCATGGAGAACGGTAAAAATCCGTGAACTTTACAGTTCAGGTAGCAACTCAGGTAGCAATATTAACAATTCTATCTGAAAAAAAAATAATTCTGGACTGCAACAAAACTTTTCTTCATTCCTCCATGTTCCATCAGATCTGCTCCATGTGTTCACTGTCCTGCTGTTCTCTAGCTGGTTACTTGCAGTGCGGCTCCATCTAGTGGCACAGATGTGTAATGACAACAGAAAGTCCAGTCCTCGATTATAAAGCAAATTCAGTTCTGTGGCCCGTTTTTTTAATTTCGTATTTTTGATCCAAGTCTAAAATTAAAATATATATATAAAAAAAAAAAACAGGCATTTTTTTCTGTTTTTTTTGTGTTATATTAAAAAACGAAAAACGTAATAAAATGTCACTTTTTATTTTTTTTTTCAACTTTTGATTGACAATTAAAAATTGAAAATATAATTTTGTTGAATTTTGTTTGTACCCTTTTTTTTTTTTTTTTTTTTTATAAAAACAGGATGACATTAATGCCCTGGCAGTGGCAATAAGTTTTATTTTATTTTACATTTTTTAAAATAAGATTTACACTAAATATGTGTTACTGACAAGTGCTGATGTTAAAAGTGTTTGAACAACAAATGTTATGACACTTTAGTTCATATGGCAGCAGAACATTTAAATAAAAGTGCATTTTACACTACTTTTGAATTCATTGTTTGATTTTGCGTATACAATTCGATTAATCGCGATTAATCAGGGAAATCATGCGATTAATCGCGATTAAAATTTTTAATCGTTGCCCAGCCCTGGTTATTTGCCTTTAAAGCCTCACAGGTGTCGTCTACGTTACCGCTGCTGCCTGTAGGATCGGGTCGTCCCCTCTGATCCCTTGCTGGAACCATCTTTCCTTTTCCTCGCTTGGATCCGGTCTTGAAAAGGATCCGTGAACGCCTCGCATCCTCTCCCCTCTTCTTCCTCGTGCTTTTGAACTGACTCGGGGTCCAACCTGAAGACAGAAACGTGACATCTCAACACGCTGAGTCTGAATGAATTCGTTACATCCGATGATCCGTCGCTGAGAGACGACACCGACCCGGCAGACAGCTTCAGGTATTTCATGCTTCTCCTGCTGCTGCTGCAGCTCTGCTCGCCGCTCTGTTTCCTCCCCGCAGACTGAGGTTTACGGACGTTCGCTGTCCTGTCTGCAACAAAGAAAAAAAAACATTTATTTCAGAGGCCTTGTCAAAATTAACATCAGTTATTTTATTTATTTTTTTTTTTTACAGAGTTTTTTCTAAAGCTTTTGGCCCATTGTGCACAAACTGTCTTCCATCTTGGCCAGACAAACCCCCTCACAGGTCAGCTGACCCTCTAATGCGTAGCCATTTCCACCGGTACAGAACGTACCGAACCAGTTGCAGGTAGAGGTGGGCAATACTGGGAATTCTGGTTTCGATCTGATACCAAGTAAATACAGGCCCAGTATTGCTGATACCAATACTTTTTCATCTTAAGCTTTATCTATCATGAAACTGCTGACCTTTTGACTTTTTTGTGATTTTTTGTCTTTGGATTATTTTGTTAAAACCCAGGATAGAGTTTTGGCAAACTTTATAGGTGACAAAAAAATACTTAATTTTCACAGTTAACATTTTTTATTTATTCCTTGGAGTTGAATTGTACGGAGCCCTGGAGGTGACAAGGAAATTATTTTTTTTATCTCATGCGCACGACTTACTTACTGTAACTTGCGGGCATTTTCATACACACTTCCACTCGCTCAAAGACTTGAAAGAAGATCCACTTTAGAAGGTAAAATGAAGGCGTTTTAACCGATAACCATTATGTCTCCCAGGGCCTCTCAATTTGACACCTGGTCTAGATCCATTACAATTAACCAGTGCTCTGTTCTCACTGACTGCAGAATAGTAACTCGCACGTGCATAACTGGTAAAAAAAAATAATTTAAAAAAAAAACAACAATATTCATGACACCAAACTCGCACGCGCGAGATAATAAGTCGTGCACATGAGGTAAAAAGTCGTGCCCACGAGATTAAAAAAAAAAATTTCCATGTCACTTCCAGGGCTCCGTAGTATTGTTCTGTTCTCAATTCTCAATGTTTTTTCTAAGTGGGCGGGCCTGGGGGGAGGGGCCAGACCGAGTCTACCTCTATGCTTGTTTGGCTGACGCTGCTGAGGCACGTGATGATGCAATGTCAAAAGACGAGGGGGGGCACAGCGACAGCGTGTCAGACACAGACTTCAATGAATTCTTAGCCAGTCAGTGGGCAGTGTTGGGCAAGTTCACTTTCTACACAAATTAGTTAAGTTCATAGTTCATAGAAATTAAAATGAACTAGTTCAGTTCACCATTTCAGTTCCACCAATAGTTAATTTTTTAGTTCATTTTTAAAAAAATTCTTTTTTAACGTTGCTGCGATCAATTATTTGTCAAAATGATTACCACTGCCCATATACTACACCACCACAAACAGCAATTATTTTATCCATTTTAACTGTCGAAAACTATTGGTCCAATTCACAATCCTTAACCAACCAGGGTTCACATTAGCATTGAAGGGACAGCCCGTTTCAGCTTCTCTCTACAGCAGCCGTTCCCGAACATCAAGGCCCAATTTGAAATGTGAAAAATCTCCACAGCCCACTGAAACCTTTAATCACAACTGTGATCAACATACAGGACCAGGAACCATGATCTGATATTAATGTGAGGGGTCAACAAATAAGGTGACACTTGTTATATTAAGTTAAGATGACAGTAGAATAACTTAACTGGTTTGTTTTATTACTTCTTAATGTTTTTTAATCATGTCATGAATATTTTACAGTAATTAAAAACATATTTAAAAAAGATTGAGGATTTAAAACACATTTGTTTAACTTAAATGACCTCTCACGGCCCACCTGCAGTACCACGACGGCCCACCAGGGGGCCGCGGCCCACACTTTAGGAATCACTGATCTACAGTAGATTAAAAATATGAGGAAAAACTTGCTGCCAAATGGTCTTTATTATCAGACAAAAACAGGTACTTAAGGTGCAAATGTTTTTTTCCCCCTCCCCATTTCAATATTTCAATCCCCCCCCCCCCGGGGGTGGGGTCGCTCCTCCAGCTCTGGGTAAATGTAGCTTCATCTTCCTTCATGATCGTTTTAAACGTTTGATGACGTAATTGTTAGCGTGACAGCAGCGACAGCCGTGTTTCCATGTTTGATTGATTTCCTCAGATACATTTTAGGCTCATTTGTGGTGTTTTAAATGGGGTTCGCTGGAAACCTGGAACGGTTTTAACCGTGCGTGAACTTTGAAAGAGCGTCGTTCACAGCTGAAACAAATGAACTCGTTCATGCCCCCTGCTGGTGAAGGAGAAAGTGAGCGTTCAGTTCATGTTCACGAAAAATATGAACTAGTTTGTGAACTTTCGTTCAATGAACGCGTTCAGGTACAACACTGGATGTGGGAGAGAAAAAAGTATCGATCTTTTTACACGAGTATCATTTGATATTAATATCAGTGTTGGTTTCGATATTATCGATATTTGGATCAGTCCACCCATCTCTAGTTGCAGGAGGGCAGGGGTGGGATTTACTTGACGACTCAAGCAGAGGAGTCCAGGAGCCACTAATTGAAACAGTCAAGGTTGCAAATTACACCTTGAATCGACAAGTTTTTACGGCAAAACTGAGAAGTCCCTCAGCTGCTGTAGGTTTTGGATGCCCTCCGCTGACACCGGTACCACCAGGTCCGGTGCGGTCGTCACCCTGCCCGGGTCTGTCCGGCGGTATCCAGGGGCAGCTGTGCTGCGACTGCAGGTTCACTACGGGTCGGTTTGGAAAGAAGACAGAAAAAAACTGTGGCCGTGCATAGCTAGCTAGATGTGGTAGATTACAACACTGCTTCCAGATTCCACTCATTGTTTTTTCTGGCGCTCGTAGCGCTGTGCTATATTGAGTGAGTGTGCAGAGAGTGTAGGGTTTTTTTTTTTTTTCTTTTTTTTAATCTTTTAGAACAGAGTAGGCTTTTGTTTGCTCAGATTGATGTATTACCTTGTTAAAAAACAAAACAAAAAAAAAAACTATAACCTATGTGCTTGTAAAATCCATTTTTTGGTGCTGGAGACGGGCTCAGCAGACCCCTGTGACCCTGAATCGGATGGAAGCAGGTAGAGATCATGAACGCTGAAATCTGTGGACGATGAGGTTAGAGGGTGCATCAGCTGCTCAATTTTCAGCTTGAGCAACTGTGACCAGTGACTGGCAGACCAGACTTGTTTTCCAGTCAGATTACGGGGGGGTGGGGGGGTGTAAGGGTTGCATACAGCTGCAGCTTCCTTAACAAACGGCAACAATCAGAGATGCATAAGATGTTGCAGATGTGACACAACACTTGGAAGTGACTCAGCCTGTCTGAGGGCGCCGTGCGACGCTTTACGTTCCTGCAAATCCGAGGACTCGTCTTTGAGAGGCGGGCGCATTCTCAGACGCCGGCCCCTCCTACGAAGCCGTTAAATTTTAGACCTTTCGGCCGCAAAAGTGCTGTGTGGGACAAGCTGACTCCCAAAACCAGATACCTTTTCCAAACACTGCAAGTGTATCCCACAGAGAGCAGAACTGCCAAAACCAAAAAGAGGCAGCCACTTCCCCCCTCGTACAAGTTTAAACTGGGTCACGGGTCACGGGAGTGTTTTTTTTTTTTTTTTTTTAATTTGAAATGCCTTTAAATGCGGCGGTATGGATCTCTAAACCTGAAGACAGACAGGAGCGTTTACCTTGCAGAGCTGAGGACGCCTGCTCCTCCAGCATTTTGATCATTCTCTTCACCTCTGAGCTGTTGCCACTCTGCAGGCATGTTTCTGCATTTGGCTTGGCGCTCTGACACCAGTCAGCCGGAGACTGATCCATGTTTGCTGCAGCGAAATAAGAAAAAAAAAAAAAAAAAGGGTTTGTGGATCACAACTGATGAGACGTGGCTCATGTGCAACGCATGCAGTTTCTTCTTCTTGTAGGGCTGTAGCGATACACTAATCTCACGATACAATACACGATATTCGGCTCACGATACGATATATATCGATATTCATCTTACAATACATTTACATCATTTTCCGAAGGATTTCAAAGGGACAAAGTGATTTTGGTGACATCTTGTGAGTGTTCCAATGACTTTGTTTGAATTAATTGAACTGAAAGCATCAATTACACATTATATGGCTGACAGGCAGCTTGCAAATGCTGGACAAAATGAATAAAAGATGTTGTTGAGAAAAATAGTTTGAATTTATTTAAACAGTGCAAATTGTTGCTTGCAAGCTTTCTAAAGGTGGGACACGGGGGTTTTGTAAGAAAGATACCCACGGCTGAAGAATCAAAATAAAATATCGATATTAGGGCTGGGCAAGTTAACGCGTTATTATCACGTTAACGCATTGTTTTATTAACGCCAACATTTATTTCATCGCGCGTTAACGCATGTTGCTCACATGCTTTTGTTTTGAAAAGTCTGTTACTGGCTGCTGCTGGAACCGGAAAACAGTAAACTTGCGGTAAAAGCTAAAACAGACATGGAGAACGGTAAAAATCTGTGAACTTTACAGTTCAGGTAGAAACTCAGGTAGCAATATTAACAATTCTGTCTAATAATTTCTAGACTGCAACAAAACTTTTGCGTCATTCCTCCATCCTCCATGTTCCATCAGATCTGCTCCATGTGTTCACTGTCCTGCTGTTCTCTAGCTGGTTACTGCAGTGCGGCTCCATCTAGTGGCACAGATGTGTAATGTCAACAGAAAGTCCAGTCCTCGATTATAAAACAAATTCAGTCCTGTGGCCTGTTTTTTAATTTCGTATTTTTGAGTCTAAAATTGAAATATAAAAAAACAGGCTTTCTTTTTGGTTTTTTGTGTTAGATTAAAAAATGAAAAACGTAATAAAATGTGATACATGGATTGGTAAAGTTACTGAACTTTAACATGGACATTTTCATTTTAAAGTTTTCCCAGACGGAGGATTCAACAGAAACAAGGTTATTTGTAACAACTGACAAGTTGAACTCCCCGTTAAAAGTTTCTGCTGTTACCTCAGAAATGACCTGTTTTAATGTTCTGATTGTGCTGAGACACAATCATTTTGTTGTTGGATTTTGTTTGTAGACTTTAAAAAATTTTTTTTTTATAAAAACAGGATGACATTAATGCCCTGGCAGTGGCAATAAGCTTTATTTTATTTTATTTTACATTTTTTTAAGATGAGATTTACACTAAATATGTGTCACTGACAAGTGCTGATGTTAAAAACAAATGTTATGACACTTTAGTTCATATGGCAACAGAATATTTAAATAAAAGTGCATTTTACACTACTTTTGAATTCATTATTTGATTTTGCGTATACAATGCAATTAATCGCGATTAATCAGGGAAATAATGCGATTTATCGCAATTAAATATTTTAATCGTTGCCCAGCCCTAATCGATATATATCGCAGAATCGATAAAATCGCTCACCTCTACCCTCTTGGACGTTACCTGTTCCTTGAGGGGTGAACGGTCGTATTTCCGTCCCTCCGTCTGTCACAGCTCTGCTCTTGCAGAACGGCTCGGAGCCGGTGTGCTGGTGCTGGTTGGCGCCGGCCCCCGCCAGCAGGTCTCCGTGTTCCCTCAGGAGCCGATGCATCTTTTCTATGTAGTGCTTCAGCTCGTGGTCCCACTGGAGCTGCGTGCACGGTGGTGGCGGCGGCGGTTTCTGGCCGGGCGTCGTGGACGAAACCGACAAATCCTGTATCCTCCCCTCGCCCACCCCGACGCTCTTCGTCTTGACGGGATCGGGAAGGTGGGAGGGCCCGGAGGCCATGTTCCGAGTTTTCAGCCCGACCAGAAAATTGTCGTGGATGTTGGTGAACCCGACGCCAGAGTCCCGGGTCGCCTTGGCCGCCGCGGTCCCCGGGGTTTGCTTTGAAATGCCCTCGGACAGAGTCGCGGTGTCGACGCCGACCGTACGGTACTCCGTGGCGCACGTGGCGTCTCTGACCCTGCTGCCGACGGACACCGTCCGAGTGAAAGTGTGGGCGGTGTTGGTGTGCTTGTCCTGGGTGCTGAGGAGGGTGTTGGTGCTGGAGTCGCTGCTGAAGGCTTGTCCGGTGTTGGTGAAGCGGGACACCGAATTGAACGAGGTGTTGGTGCGCCGTGAAGCCGTCTGAGGCGACGCCATGACTCCCAGCTCAACTCCTCTGACGTGATCTGTCATTACACCACCCGCGAGAAACCGTCTCCTTCCCCTTCGCCTCGACGGAAAAAATCTCCACAGGCCACCGAACGACAGTCAGTCTTTCCCTTCCTGGACGCCGGATTCTCCACCGGCGCTTCCGTGTTGCTTTCCGCGTCGCACACCTTTATCTCCGTCCCAACTCCTAGCGTGCTCGTGAAAACCTGACTTCCCACAGCTGCTTCCCTGGTCTCCACTCGCTGCCTTATCTCCCAGAGGCTCATGGGAACGTCCGGCCCCGTGCAGACGTCCTTCATCATAGTAGGTCTGCAAGACACGCCGACACTTTTCAGCACGGCTGTCTCTCCCGTGCTGGCGTCTCGAACGTCTCTGTGATTACCGACTCCCTGACTTCTGGTGAAAGGCCTGGTTTCGGTGGCGACGCTGGCAGTTGGCGGTCTGGCGCAGCAGGCCTTGTCGACCCGGTTCCTGGCTCCCGCGGCCTGGAGCTCCAGCTTCAAACGGGTCAGCTCTGCCTGAAAGGCCGATTCTTTCAACTCTGCTTCTAAATGGCAAACTCTCTCCTTCAAGGCTCCGTTTAACAGCTGCTGGGCGACAAGCTCCGCTTCCTGTTCTGCGTAGATGCCGAGACTGACCTCGGACACTTCCGTTGCGATGGACCTCGTCTCTACCGGATCGGTGTGCACGCATTTGTTTTCTCTTGAGGGCATCGTATCCATATCTATATCAGTTCCAATTGCTACCAACCGACTTGACAGCCTTGACCTGGTTGACCTTTCTATGACATGCTTGCTCATCCTTGATGGCTCTTTCCACCAGCGCGTTCATCTCTTCAGCCAGTTGCCTGAACTCCCTAAAGTCAGCGCAGCTACTTTCTTTCCTCTCCGGGTTCATCTTCGGGATGCGCCTCGTTCCCAACGTCAGACCCTTCCACGCCAGCTGCTCTTTTCGGCATCGCGTCGCTTGCGTTCTCGTCGTCGCTCTGGCTCCTCAGTTGAGAGCACAGCTGCCTCTTTTCCTCCCGGAGGACCGAGATCTTCACCTGGAGGACGGGGATGATCTTGACCTGCTCCTCCAGCTCCTTCAGCTTCTGCAGCGCGACCACCATCTGGTCGCGGACGTGCTGGAGGTGCAGGGAGCCGAGGCTCGTCGCCGGAGTCGTCCTGCCGGAGCTCTGCAGGCCCGGCCTCAGGGAGCCCGTGCTGCCCCTGATCCCCAGGGACGAGCCGAGGCGGACGCTCGCGTCGCACGCGGGCCTGTTCCCGTTGTTGTTCTGGTTGTACGCGCCGAGCCCCGTGAAGGGGGACAGCGACCCGGGGGAGCTCACGCCCCCGAAGCTGGCGAGCCGCCTGCGGGGGAAAGGCTGCGGCGGGGACGGGCTCATCGCGTCCTGGTTCGAGTGTATCTGCATCTCAGAGACGGTCTTCTCTATCGCGGGGCTCTGCCTTTGTGACGCCAGGTACCTGGCAGCCGGTTGAGGCTTCGGGTCCGCGGAGGAGCTCGGGCCCCTCGCTCCTCGACGATTTATTTTCCAAAGAGGAACCGTGCGGCGGAGGAAGAGGAGGCCTACCTCTAGCTATGGAAGATCGTCTCGTGTCGTCACTTCCAGGCGACGACAGCGATTCTGCAGAACGCCAGTGACCGGACGGCTCTTTTTCCACGTTATCGACGGGCGCCCTGGGCCTCCTCTTCAGGCTCAGCCGCTTCATGGCGATGCTGTTTTGGAAACCGCTGACGTCCAACTGATAATCGAACCCCAGGTGGTCAGGGATTCGCTCTCCGGTGCTGAGACCTGTTGGACGAACGGCGGAACGATGTTAACTCACTTCTGCTTAAACACAGAGGCAAAACAAAACGAAAAATAATGTGTGTAAGCATTGTACGGCTGCAGGAATAAGATCATTTCTAAACACGTTTGTGTTTAAAATATAAAAAGATATCCAAGCCTCTCTACTCCTCTCCGTCCTTACCTCAGCGGACGCTCTTCGGTGAACATTTCTATTCGAGTCTTCCTTCACCTCAGAACGTTTCGGACTATAATCCCTCCGAGCCTGTCCCACCGGAGGAGGAGGGACAGAGGAGGACTTTCCACTTGTACAGACGCTACTTTCAGCAGTCATTTCTTTACAAATGCTACGTCTGTGCGCAGACCGAACCCGCTCTATAATTACCCTCCAACTCCACCGCTAAATGCCCAACCATTTTCTTGGCAGGGTTTTTTTTTTATTTTATTTTACATTTTTTTTCAAAAAACCACAGACATTCTCCAAGTATTTTAGTCCAGGAAGTAAACAGAAAAAAATGCATTGCAGTTTGTTACATCTGCATTTAAATAGCAAGTGCTGAATTCTTTATAAGCAAGCTGGCATTTAAAGTTTCTGTAACACCTTGTTAAAAGAGAGAACATTTTTTTAGTGTTACATGAAGAGACTCTAATTACATGCAGAAAACGTGAGAAAAGTTCACATTTCTGTTTATTGGTGCCATGTCAAAAACCTCACCTGAGACATTTCTCAGCACGCAGCCGCCTTGAGCCATGAACGCGTCTCAGAGAGCAACGTAGCAACGTAGCTGCAACCTTTGAAGAAGCCTGGAAATGAAAGAAAACTGAGGTAAATGAACATCGCTCATCAGCCTTTTCGTGCCTTCCTCAGACAATCGCCTCCTCGTTCTGAGTGTGGGTCCGGCGGCTAACCTTACAGCGCTTACATAAAGGAAATGCAATACCTGGCCATGCCACATTATAGTTCATCTTGCAAATCTGCAGCGAGGGAAGACGCGAGGGCTCAGTGCACGACCTTGACCTGCGGCGGCGTCGCGTCGTATCACTTTCTCATCAGTAAGCAGCTTCTGCGGTCAGCGAGGAGGGGGGGGGGGGTTTCTGCTTTACTGTTACTGTCTTATTTAGCTCAAGTGTTTCTAGAGAGCCACACAGAGGGAAATAATGAATCAAACGTTGTAATATGCACTGTCAATTCGATTATATTTTATTTGTATAGCGTCTGTTACAACGTCAGTTGTCTCTAGGTGCTTTACAGAGACCCAGATCATGACCCCCGAGCAAATATCATTAACTAAAACTTAGAATATTAAATCCAAATCAAGGATAATGGCAAGTAAAAAAAAACTCCCACATAGGGAGAAAAAAATCCTTTAAGCCAAACAGTGGCAAGAAAAAACTCCACTTTAAGAGGAAGAAACCTTGAGCAGGACCTGGATCATATGGGGGACCTTCCTGATGAAGACCAGCTGGATAAAGAAAGAAAAAGAGAAGAGAGACAGAGAGAGGATGGAGGACAGAGAGAGGAGAGCACACAAATGACTGAAATGAAATGACTATATAAACAGATGCAGGTAGCAGCACTGAGGTGAGATGGTCAGAGGACTAGATCACCGGTCACCACGGCAACCGACACCCCGAACACACCTACACACACAGGTGGAGGTAAACGCTGGGATGGACAGAGGAGGGAACTGCAAAGTCAGCATGAAACTCAGAAAACTCTGGTCCTGCAGACATTCAGAAAGAAAAGAGAAAAAAGGAGGGAAAACAGCACAACAAACTACAGGAAAGAAAATGGAGGACAGTTACAGTAACGAGGTGCTGCTAATTAACTATGGAATGAGCTGGAGGAGGAGGAAAGGGAAGGAAAGGGAGAAGAGCAGTGGAGGCACCACTCAGCAGATCATGTTGGCGTCCCCCTGCAGCGTAGGCCTATAGCAGCATAGCTATGACGAAGCTGTGATTAAGACGAGCTACTCTAGTCTGAGCTCCTATAACTATAGCTATAACTATTAGCCCCTACACACTATAGTTTAGACTAACTGTAGGCTTTACTGAACAGAAATGTTTTCAGTTTAGTTTTAAAGATGGAGGTGGTGTCAGCCTCCTGAACCCAAACTGGTATCTGGTTCCATAATAAAGGTGCCTGGTAGCAGAGGGCTAATTTTTTTTCTCTACAGTAACTTGATGGTGACAAAAGTTATTTTATCAATGTTCAGCACTAATCAGGCTGCTTACATGATAAAATAATGAAAAGGACATGGACAGAAATGAGAGTCCCTGATATTTATGATGGTCAAGCTGCTCCAAGCTGCCTTCTCTACACGGTTTCCATCGGCCAAACTTCAGGACGAATACAAGTGGAGTCCAGTCTTTTTTTTAATCAGTCATTCTTGGGTGCTTTTATCTGTTTTTTGTGGGTCATCACCAGGGGTGAGTATTGGCAAGGACCTCGCAATACGATATGTATCGTGATACTTGGGTCACGATACGATATTATTGCGATATATCACGATATATTGCGATATTCTGCCCAGTAGATATCAAAATTAAAAGTAGAGATGAAAAATCCAGTTGTTGTATATGTTCATCAGATGATATTGATCATTCAGAGGACAAATTGAGTCAAAACTATTTGCTTCAAAACAACCTATTTATTGTTTATTATTAGTGTTTTTGCACATTTAAGTGAATGAATGAATTTTCCTAAAAAAAAATCGATATTAGGAGCTGAAAAATCAAGATCATATCGGGTGGCCGAAAACCCGATATATTGTCAAAGCGATTTTTTTTCACACCCCTAGTCATCACCCTCTTGGAGAGCCTCCTCCACGTGTCACAGTAGTAGATTCATTTGCAAAAACTGGTGCAAAAATTTCAGGTGTTTTTCTTGACTCTACCGTCTGCACCGCTGATCAACCTGGGGTAGCGTTTCCTCTTGCAGCAGTCAGTTTGGCTCCAGTCCAGTGGACTTTGTATTTCACCATGTTTTTTTTGCAGCTGCTGTCACACTGGAACGGTCTCAGAGCCTTTAACTTTGATACGCTTATAATGTTCTCTTTCTAAATGAACTGACAAAACCATTGAACCAAGTCACAAACACGACTATGAGTTAATGATTAATGATCATTTTTAGGGAGTACTGAAAATAAACCCGCCCAGGGCTGTTTCAGCAGATCTTTGTAAAATAAACAATAAATCCACTCTTTTCAGATTTCTCTTTGGTTTGCTGGCACAGTTACTTTTAATCTAATCAGTTTCCAGAAGGAATGGCACTTTTTATTTTCAGCCAGCTGGGGTGAAGAAACATTTGTCCACATCTGTTTCAAATAATAATGAAAAAAAAAAAACTGCTACAACCCAAAAAATAATTTCTTCAGTGTTATCTGCAGTGACTTGAGCATTACTTCTGCTCGTCTCAGATGAACGCTGTGATGAACAACCTGGTAAAAATTCAGTTCAGCGAAGCAGAATATTTCTGGTGGTTTAAATCCGAACCAGCGTCAGAACACATTTGTTCCTAAAGCGGCTCAGACGTCACCATTCCCTCCTTTAATCATCCTTCATCTTCTGTCTGTCTGCAGGCAGCTGTGATGTTGCTCGAACGGTGCGAGCTGCCGACTGGAAGTTCAAATTTAAATATCAAAAATCATGCCTCATGTGGTTATATTTGGAGTCCAGATGTGGCGATGGAGATGAGTCGTCCCTGAGTATTGATGGTCCATGTCAGGCTTTTAGCCAGAGGGCTGTCAGTCAGACAGCAGGTGATGAACTGGACCAGACTGCCAACCAGGACGACCTGTACAGGAGAGAACAGAGCCCCTCGTACATCCTCAGAGGGCTGCCGTCCTTCAACATCTGCAGAAAGGCCGCGGCAGATGTTGTGGCGGGCGCCCTCCTCTATGTGGCGGCGTGCTGCAGCATCAAGACGAGGGGCGGCTCACATCTGGACAAACCGGCGGGGGGAAAGTGGGTCTCTGTTGTGGCCATGGAGCTGGACGGTTCTGGATGATGGCTGTCAATCATGGACTATCTATCTATCTATCTATCTATCTATCTATCTATCTATCTATCTATCTATCTATTAGGGTTGACCTCACAATACAATATGTATCATGATACTTTGTCACGATACGATATCGCGATATCGCAATATGTGATATTCTACCCAGTTAATATCAAAATTAAAAGTAGAGATGAAAAATCAAGTTACTGTATATGTTCATCAGATGATATTGATAACAAATTGACAAATTGAGTCAAAACTATTTGCTTCTAAACAAGCTATTTATTGTTTATTATTAGTGTTTTTACACATTTAAGTATTTTCTTAAAAAAAAATCGATATTATATTGGGCGGCCGAAAATATATTAGTATATATTCTCCTGTGTAATATATTACCAAATCGATTTTTTTTCACACCCCTAGTATCTATCTATCTATCTATCTATCTATCTATCTATCTATCTATCTATCTATCTAGAATGCTTATACAGTTGAAACCGGAAGTTTACATACACTACATAAAAAGACACATAATCTTTTTTTTTATTCTCACCGTCTGACATTAAATCAGGTCCTTCAAACATTCACGTGCCGTATCAGTTAGGAACACTGATTATAACTTGTCAAAAAGGTTAAAACTTTGGGCCTTGGCATTTAAATTTCATTTTTCATTTCCACTGAACACATCAGTAAAATATCTTAAATTAGCTCACAGTAGATTTCACTTAATTCTATTGGAACTGAATAAACTACAAACACCTTTGGTGTCGGTCTTTTCCATAAAAAAGTTAGCAGTTGTTTTATTCATTTTGACCTTAATCATATTTATCACAGCAGAATTACAAACAACTATATTAAATATTTAATGGAGGATTTGCAGGATTTGACATTTTTTAAGTCATCTAGTCAACACACTTTATACTTTGAAGCTGTTATAAAACCATTATTAAAAACATTCATGAAACTGATGGTCCAGTGTTGTTAATATAACTATAACTGCAAATAAACCCGTCACAAATATAGTCATCACTTCGAAATGGCATATTCCTATTTGTAGTAAAAACATAGAGGTAATATCAGTTGGTATGAGGTGAAATGTCACGAGGACAGCAGTCGGAGCTGAAAGCTGCCGCCTCGTGGTCGTCACGAGCAAACAGACATGGAGACTAAGTTTTTACTCTTCTGTGGTTAAATGATCAAATGTCGCTGTTGCAAGGCTGAATTTCATGTGTAACTTATTGTTTTACACGTGCAAATAACTTAAAACTTCAGTGCGTGTTGGTTCTGCAGAGAGATTACGTCATGGGGAGTCACTCACCTGCGCAGCAGGAGAAAGTGGAACGACAGGTGAGAGAGATGAATGACGGGAATAAAGCTGCACGGTTTCTTTACCAAAGCTCCCAAGAACACTTTAAACGTGGATGAAACTCTCTCCCAGTCTATTTCTCTCCTTTTTTTTCCTTTTTTTGCTGTTGAACTGCACTTTAACAAAGACGTTTCCTCGGGATCGGGCAGGACGGGCACTGCGCATGCGCCAGGTGCTTTCGAGGTACACAGCAAAGTGTACTTGGATGCGACTGGCTGGGAGTCAGACAGGTGACGAGCGGCGCTCAGTGAAATATTTATGACGTTTTTCCTTCGACTGACTCGATTAGACATCATAAAGATACTTTATTTTTTTCTCTTTACTGACCAGAACAACTAGTTTCAGCGATTACCTTTACTGCCTACATATACTTTAATTTACAATTTTTTTTCTGAAGCCATAAAAAGCTAAAAGGCACTCTTTTAGGTACACATTAAAGGGTTATATACAAACTAAAAATAGAAATTAAAATACCAGCCAAATATATTCAAATATATTATTCAATAATATATGTACAAATATATTATATAAAGAGAGAGAATATAATAAGATGTGTGCAGGTGTAATTTGGACAATTCCTTTCCACTTTGTAAAAAAATTTTTAAAAAAATAAACGTTGATTTGAACAAATTTAAATCAAATATACAATAATCATGGTGTTTCCAGCTGATAAAGACAAGTATGTCATTATAAAAATAAACAACAACAACAACAAAAAAAAAAACGCTTAAACTGCAAATCAGCTTCACTAATTCCTTACACAAAATATATAACAAGATGTAAACAAATAAATGACTAAAATTCCCTTTAAAATGTCAGTTATTTCCAGCAGGCGTCAGCTGAACAGCGACATCACGTGGACGCTCGTTGAAACAGCAGGTTGTTCCTTTTGGAGCTGAGTGACGTCACCGGAGTCAACGCGCTCATTTTTTTTACTGTAGAAGCGCAGTAAACAAGATGACGCAGTAAAATGCGCCGTGTAGATATTTAGAAGTCGCTTTATCACCTGAAGACATCACGATCAAAGTCGGGGAATTAGAGACACGCGTGACGTCACGGTGATGTTTTTTTTTAGGTTCAAAGTTCACCTTTGTGTTGTGAAACAGATCCCTGAGTGAGTTGTGTCGCTTAAACAGTTACTCCAGGAACAATACAAAGTCCTTTTTAGCATTTCATGTTTGTAAAGACATGCTGAGAACACGTGCAACCTAGTATTTAAAAAAAAACAAAACAAAACATACAGCTGTTTATTATGTTGCAGAAACAGTTTTTATCAGTTCCTGTATGTTCTTAAAAGCATCATATATAAATCAGTTAGTGTGTCCAGGGACAATGAGGCTTGTGGTTTGAACATTAATCTGCCTCCAGGCCATGCAGGGAACACATGTTTTAGCCCTTTGGAACAGTAAATTAATAAAGATTTACCTCAGCTAATTAGTTGTTTGTTAAGGTCTGATTGGGTTTGAAAATAGTCAAAGTAGTGTTTTTTTTTTCTCAAATATATCTGGAGCAAAAAAAGAGAGAGAAACTCAGTAATTTAATCAAGCGAAGGGTATTGTTACTTTAAAAGAAGAAAAGTCCACTATCTTTGAACTTTGCTCTGTTTGAACCACGGTCACTGAAAATGATCAAACCGGCCCCTCGCTGTCAGAAAGGACACCTCTGATTGGCTCAGAGACCTGCACACCCCCCCGTCCCCTCACCTGCCTCTGCTCTGAGGTCCACTTTTTAACTCTGGAGGCTCTCTGAGCTCGGTCCTTTCTCAAGCTTCAGTCCCGGTCCTGCACCTGCCAGAAAAAACATGTCTGATAAAGCAGCGTTCGACACGGACGTGCTGACCCTCACCAGGTTCGTCCTGGAGGAGGGCAGGAAGGCCCAGGGGACAGGTGAGCTGACCAACCTGCTCAACTCCATCTGCACGGCCGTCAAAGCCATCTCCACCGCCGTCAGGAAGGCCGGGATCGCTAACCTGTGAGTACTTTCAGAAATCTGCATCTGTTCGGATTGTTTAAAGAGCAAATATGTGCCAAAGCTGCTTTTATAATTTGTAGATCTATCAATATATTTGAAATATGATCAGGACTAGAGCTGAGCGATTTTATCGATTCTGCGATATATATATCGATATTTTATCGAGTATCGATTTTTTAACCGCGGGTATCGATATTCTAAGGTCCTTTCAAAACCCGCCTTTAAAAGCTTGCAAGCAACAATTTGCACTGTTTAAATCAGTGGTGCGCAAACTGTGGTACGTGTACCACCAGTGGTACGCGAGCGCTCTCTGGTGGTACGCGGGGGAACGTCATGACTTTCCACAATTTTTCCACATTTTCACTTAAAAAAAAAATCAGAAACATACAATGCATTATAAATACAACGTTTTAAACGAAATGTGTAGCTTGAGATGATTAAAATTGTGTCTTTAAAAAATAAAATGTTACATATTCATTTGCAGTGCAGATGTAACAACTTTTGAGTGTTTATTTTGCTCTGTATGAGATTATGAGGGTGTGAGAATTGTTGGACAGAGTTGTAAATGTCTGATTCAGTAAAGTGATCATTCAGGTAATAAATAATATAATTCCCAAACTTCAGAATACCAAGGCCCAATTTGAAATGTGAAAAAAATCTGCGGCTATGTTCTGACATTAATGTAAGGGGTCAATAAATAAGGTGACACTTGTCATATTAAGTTAAGTTGACAGTAGAATAACACTTAACTGGTTTGTTTTGTTTACTTCTTAATGTTTTTAAATCATGTCGTAAATATTTTACAGTATTAAAAAAGATTGAGGCTTTAAAACATATTTGTTTAATTTTAATGACCTCTCACGGCCCACCTGCAGTACCGCGACGGCCCACCAGGGGGCCACGGCCCACACTTTGGGAATCACTGCACTATAAGGAATAAAATTCCCTCCTGTGTGTTTAAAGCTAATTAAGAAGGCATATATGGCTATATTTTAAAGTTGGTCATCATGGTGGTACTCAGTTTCTCCGTTTCTCAGTTGGTACAGTATTAAAAGTTTGAGAACCACTGGTTTAAATAAATGAAACTATTTTTCTCAACAAATCTTTTATTCATTTTGTCCAGCATTTGCAAGCTGCCTGTCAGCCATATAATGTGTCATTGATGCTTTCAGTTCAATTAATTCAAACAAAGTCATTGGAACACTCACAAGATGTCACCAAAATCACTTTGTCCCTTTAAAATCTTTCAGAAAATGATGTAAATGTATTGTATGATGAATATCGATATATATCGTGTATCGTATCATATCGCGAGATTAGTGTATCGCTACAGCCCTAATCAGGACTTAATGATTTGAGCTAATGTAAATGATTTTTTTAAAACTAAATGAACTATTTTGACTTCATCTGTGGCAACTGACTCAGTTTTAACTGAGACTCTGGTCAAAGGTCAACTCTGTGCATGTTGTAAACATCAACCCCCCCGAGCAGAGGTCAACAAGATAACGACCTCACAAAGGCAGTAACGCCAGAGCTTTTACTCCCATCACATTTGTTCAGTCAGAGTTAAAAGTTTATTGTTTTATTTTTTTTGTCCCGGGCTGTGTTCACTTATCTCCGCGTCTCTGTCCTCTTCGGGAAGCTATGGTATTGCCGGGAGCACCAACGTGACGGGGGACCAGGTGAAGAAGCTGGACGTCCTGTCCAACGACCTGGTCATCAACATGCTCAAGTCGTCCTTCTTCTTCCTGCGTCCTGGTCTCAGAGGAAGACGAGAAAGCCATCGTCGTGGAGACAGAAAAGCAGGCACGTGCACCTCCTCCCCCACGTTCGCCTGGTTGGGTGCTTCTTTTCCTGTCTTGATGTATTTAATTTTTTCCTCTTTTATTCTACAGGGGAAATACATCGTGTGCTTCGATCCGCTGGACGGTTCCTCCAACATCGACTGTCTCGTCTCCATCGGGACAATCTTTGCCATCTACAAGAAGGCCAGTGACTCCGCCACCGCATGCAGATCTCAAACACATTCAACGTTCTCTAATCTGGCCGTCGTTCATCTGAACTTGCAACTGTAGATTTTCTTTAAGTCATATTTTAACTGCGCTACGTGCACGCATCCTAGCATGGAGCTGCTCCATAGTTACAATAACTGTTGGAGGAAACACCAAGACTAGCGCAGCTCTCGTACCGTTTTGGGGTTTAATGTCATCCTTACATGTGTCAAACACGAGGCCCGCGGGCCAAATGTGGCCCGCTACATCATTCTATGTGGCCCTTGAGAGCTTTTGCATTATTAGCATAAACTTTAAACCAATATTGTAAGACTTGAAATAATCTTATACCGCTTTAAAGGGCGTACAATAGCGACAATAAACTACATCTCCCACAGTGCATTTCGTCGTTACCCACAACGATAACAGTAGATCACCATGAGCAAGACATCAAGACAATTTTCAGAACTGATGGACTTGAGGAAAAAACTCTACAAACTAGCCCCTTAAATGTCCAAGAGCAGTTATTTAACAATATAATAAGGTATAGTTTAATTTATTTTGATTTCCATTGCCTTTTGTTACATTCATGCTGTCAATCTGGCCCTTCAACCATGATGCTGATGTGGCCCTCAGTGAAAATGAGTCTGACACCCCTGGAGTAAAGTGAATGACAAGAGTGAACACTTATGGTTCACACTGGATGTATAAAGAATACAGTGATCCCTCGCCAATTTGCGGTTTAAGTTCCGTGAATTGGCGGAGATTTTTCAGAAATATATAATATTTTTAAAAAATCAAGAAAAAATCGTGGAAACATCACAGGATGTTGTGTGAGTTCTCTCACAGCGAAGAAATGTGAGCCAGCCTGGCCCCTTTAAGAAGGTGGCCTTATGGGTAATGTAGTGTGTGTGTCGTGGGACGGCAGAAGAAAACGGGGTTAGATGAAAAGTGTAGTGAGCATCAACAGCAGCCCAGAGTGTATAGATTTACATTCTCTGTTAACCGACAGGAGCCCAACAATACAACCTGTGTGATGTTACAAGTTCCTGCAGAGAAAACCGGACTTTTTCTTTTGTTGTTGTTAGCGTGTTAGCCGCTAATTAAGAGCCAAAAATAGCACAATACCAGCGGTTTCTTTACTACGGTTCGGAGACCAGAGGCTGTGAAGGTAACAGAAAGACCACAGTTGAGCCTTTGTCTTGTTTCACTGCAGTGTCTTGCTACTTTTTTTTGCGGTTTTTAAACATATTTTAAACACATTATTTAGGCTCGGGGGGCTCCGGCTCCAGTTTGCGGATTTTGTATTTGTATACCTTAGACAGGAATGAAAGGGGAAAAATGGAGATGCCACATGAGCGATGCTCACTGAATTTAGGCCTACGTAAAAACAGGTTACAAAGTTACACTTTTGTTAAAATATAATTTTCTTCACGTGTCCTAAGTGGATGTGACGTCTCACTGGTTCCTTCCTGATCTGTGACTCTTTCCCTGATTTTCCTACAGACCTCAGATGGGGAGCCGGCTGAGAAGGATGCCCTGCAGCCCGGCAGGAACATCGTGGCGGCGGGTTACGCCCTTTACGGCAGCGCCACCATGATGGTCCTCTCCACCGGTCAGGGAGTCAACTGCTTCATGCTCGACCCCGTAAGACGATGATTTTACCGGAAAGAATCTCCAGTAGAATCTAAATGTTGTTTGATTACATCATAGCTGTTAAGCACAGTGGCGGAGGGGTGATGATGTGGGCTTGGTGCGCACTCGTTCACCGCCTTTGATTTCCTGCTTTCTTTCAGTCGATCGGCGAGTTTATCTTGGTCGATAAAAATGTGAGGATTAAGAAGAAAGGAAAAATCTACAGCTTGAACGAAGGATACGCACAACAGTTTTATCCAGATGTGACCGAGTACCTCCAGAGGAAGAAATACCCAGAGGTAAAATTAATCCATCAGTCCATTGCAATTTGAGCTGAGCGATTTTATCGATTCTGCGATATATATCGATATTTTATTTCCCCAGAGAGCATCGATTTTTCAGCCGCAGGTATTGATATTCTAAGCTTCTTTCAAAACCCCCGTGTTCCACCTTTATAAGCTTGCAAGCAAAAATTTGCACTGTTTAAAATAAATAAAAGTATTTTTCTCAACAAATCTTTTATTCATTTTGTCCAGCATTTGCAAGCTGCCTGTCAGCCATATACAGTCATGGAAAAAATTATTAGACCACCCTTGTTTTCTTCAGTTTCTTGTTCATTTTAATGCCTGGTACAACTAAAGGTACATTTGTTTGGACAAACATAACGATAAACACAAAGATTGCTCATAAGAGTTTTATTTAAGAGCTGATATCTTACCATTTTCCATGGTTTTCTTGATTATAACCTAAATCACTTAAGTTTTTACATCAATAGCTATGGCGTTGTACTGCCAAAAACACTGCTTTTATGCATTCAGTGTTTTCTTTTCTGTCTGTTTTAGTCACATGATGATGTTTAGTGGTACCAGGTATTAAAATGAACAAGAAAGTGAAGAAAAAATGGTGGTCCAATAATTTTTTCTATGACTGTAATGTGTAATTGATGCTTTCAGTTTAATTAATTCAAACAAAGTCACTGGAACACTCACTAGATGTCACCAAAATCACTTTGTCCCTTTAAAATCTTTCGGAAAATGATGTAAATGTATTGTAAGATGAATATCGATATATATCGTATCGTGAGCCGAATATCGTGTATCGTATCGTGAGATTAGTGTATCGCTACAGCCCTAATTGCAATGATGTTTAAATTATGTAATTGAGCAAAAATCTTTTGGTTCAGATTATAATGAAGCGGCTGTAATGGCTTGAATGATAAATTCTGCATATCGTTGTTTCCAGGATGGTTCTGCTCCGTACGGCAGTCGCTACGTCGGCTCCATGGTGGCCGACGTCCATCGGACTTTGGTGTACGGGGGGATCTTTTTATACCCCGCCAACGTCAAGAGTCCCAAAGGCAAGGTGAGGAGGGTTTACAGATGAATATATTCTTTGAATATATATATATATTCTCGTATATTCTTTTCATGCAACCTGCGCTGCGTTTCAGCTGAGGCTGCTGTATGAATGCAACCCCATGGCGTTCATCATGGAGCAGGCCGGCGGCATGGCCACCACCGGCTCCGAGAACGTTCTGGACATCCAGCCCGCCACCATCCACCAGAGGGTGCCCGTGGTCCTGGGATCCCCCGATGATGTGCAAGAATATATTTCCATCTACAAGAAGCATCATAAATGAGGTAATTATCTACGACCAGGTTCAAACAAAACAGTAAACCCCATTTAAGATCTAAGATTTGATGTATTAGGAGATAGTTTTATATGTATATATAAGAGTTCATACAGTTAACCTCAGGAGAACAACAACAGGTGAGATATTACACAGTTATTATTTATTGAACGATAAAGAAAAAAACTGGACCAAAATGCTGAAGCAGTGTGTGAACAAGTCTTATTGAAAAAAATAAAGGAAATAAGAGGGAAAGTAGCAGCTGATCAAATACAACTGATTGACTGATCATCAGCAGCAGTTCAGCAGTCAAGAGCATTCAGGCGTGAGAAGGAAAGACATCAGCAATGATTTTAAAGACGCAGGTGTTGCTGTCTTTTATTGTCAGTCTGGGAGGGGGGGTTATAGTGGGTTAATGTGAAATTACAACAACAACAACAAAAAAATACTCTACAGCTACATCTCAGATCCTTCAATTTCAATTCAATTTTATTTGTATAGCGTCTGTTACAATGTCAATTGTCTCTAAGCACTTTACAGAGACCCAGAACATGACCCCTGAGCAAATATCATTAACCAAAAATTATAATATTAAATCCTAATCAAGGATAATGGCAGGTAAAAAACTCCCACAGAGGGAGAAAAAACCCTTTAAGCCAAACAGTGGCAAGAAAAAACTCCACTTTAAGAGGAAGAAACCTTGATCAGGACCTGGATCATATGGAGGGACCTTCCTGATGAAGACCAGCTGGGTAGAGAAAGAAGAGAGAGGAGAGACAGGACAGAGAGAGGAGAGAACACAAATGACTGAATGTAATGACTACATAAACAGATGCAGGTAGCAGCACTAAGGTGAGATGGTCAGAGGACTAGATCACCGGTCACCACGGCAACACCCTGAACACACCTACACACACAGGTGGAGGTAAACGCTGGGATGGATCATGTTGGTGTCCCCCTGCAGCGTAGGCCTATAGCAGCATAGCTATGACAAAGCTGTGATTAAGACGAGCCTACTCTAGTCTTAACTACTACAACTATAGCTATAACTATTAGCCCCTAGACGCTAATGTTTAGACTAACTGTAGGCTTTACTGAACAGAAATGTTTTCAGTTTAGTTTTAAAGATGGTGAACAAAGCGAACAAGCGTGGCTTGTTGGGAAGAGTTGCCAGGAGGCCTCTTCCGTCTAAAATAAACACAGCAACGTGGTTTATGTTTCGCAGGTCACGCCGAAACAAATCACAAGACCACTGACGCACGGTGACATGCTTGTTGAAAATCCAACACGTCAGATTAGCACAAGCGCCTCACACCAACTATCAAACACAGTGGTGGAGGGATGATGATGTGGGATGGCTTTGCAGTCACAGGACTGGGGCACCTCGCAGTCATTTCATCAACCGTGTAACTATTTTGAATGTTAAAGTAATCTCAAGTCTGAGGTCGTTTGACAGCTACAGCTCGCCTGAACCTGAATCATGAAACAGGACAACGATCCCAAATGCGAATCTGCAACAGAACGGATGGGAAGAGGAGCGAATCAGGACGTTGCAGTGGTCCAGTCAAATCCAGACATCAACCCGAGTAAAACGCTGCAGCAAAACCCTCAGAGAGCTGAGCATCAGTGATGCCCCAGACAATCTCAATGAGCTGCTGAAATGTTGTAAAGACGAATGGGTCCAAATTCCTGCACAACAATCCCAGAGACTGATAACATCGTGTAACAAACGTCGCTGGTTTTACGAGACACGGCGTCATTAATCTTTCACACGCTGCTCTGCATTTAGTTTTGGTTAAATAAATAATGACAGTGTTATATGTAGTGTGATGTTCTTCATCTTAATTCATTTTAAGACCTCATAACTTTTTTATGTCCTGTTATATAAAAGCTTAAAATCAAAACAATAATAATAAAGTATACTTTCTTTTTTTTTAGTAGAGACATCATCAAGTAAACTGTCTGGTACTGTAAAAACCCATATTTAAACTGTTCGGCTTCTTCTAATTCAGCAGGTCAAGTCTGGCGGTGAGGAGGATGAATCAGAAGTATCAACACAACCAACAGTCTCACTCAGGACGGCCATTTTTCTTTCTTTTCTTTCTTTTTTCAACCCTTCCCTCTGCTGCACTGATGAAAGAACCGAGAGCTTCACTGATCTACAAACTCTGTTTCACACTCTACTAATTACAACTTGTTGCTGTGTGCAATGTGTAGAGAGTTACCAAATATTTTTTTCTTTTTTTAATAAAGACAAATATTACAACACCTGTGTTCGTCACTTCAAAGTCCCGTATGTCACACCGGTTGTGGAGCGTGTCTGAAAGTCATATTAAAGATCTGAATTTAAGATGCTGCAGCTCACCTGAATGAGGTGACGATGTTTGGAGAACAGAACTAAAACTGTCTGAGCACGCCATGCAGCATTGCCAGGTGGGAAATGTACGATTATCGTACCAGAGACACAAAATTATCGTATTTTGAGAGAAATTATTGTACATCTGTCATAACAAAAATAATAAGCCCAATGATGTGCTAAAGTCAAATTTAATCACTCTGGTGTTAAATAGCAGGCGAAGCTGACCATTCAGCCGATTATGCTAGTTGTTCTGAGACAAACTTTCGTATCTCACGCTCAGCAAAGCACGAATGGCTGGAAACATGTCACAGGGGAACAGATGCTTTCAAGGTAAAAAACAAAAAAAAACCTCTTCGGCAGACAGTTGCAGCCGGAGATAATTTGAAATAGTCAAATTATCGTAAATTTGGCCTTTTTTTTGGATTATTGATCATACATTGTACAGAGGGCCAAATTATCGTACAAATACGATAATTATCGTACACCTGGCAACGCTGCCGCCGTGCTCACACAATATTGTTTTCGGTGCAGTTCAAACGCCGCACCACCTGCCACGTGACAACGGTTGGCGCTGCCATTGGTCGAAAGAATGTTTTGGTTAGAGCGTCGTGTTTCCATGACAAACGGCCTGCCGTGAAGCATGACGACACAACGACTGCGCGTTGTTGGCCCAGAGTTGACCGTTTTTGTTTTTAAACACACATTTTTTTGTTTGTACCTCTCCACACAAGCTAAACGGCTTGTAAATGAAGTGGCTGGACGTCCTTTGTCCGCGTTTCTTTCTTTAGTCACGTGTAGGTTTTCCTCTACGAACGACAATGTGCTGCACGGCAGACTACGGAAGCCTGTTTAGCTCAAACATGTGCGCTGCGCGCTGTAGCTGGGTCGGCCCAGGGTCTGGAGCTTTAACACAACCAACGAACCGTACCGGAGTTCTGGCGCGCACCAGAATGCGTTTGTTGTGTTTACACTGTTCCAAGTAAACTGACCTGAAGCTGCTCCTCCTCAAAGGCCACGGTTACATGATGTTTTTCAATTCGGAATTAATAATTCCGAATTAAACAATTCTGAATTAAACTATTTTCCTTCATGTTTACATGGAAATAGTAATTCCAAATTGAGGTTTACATGGAAAACACGTTAGTTCGGCTTTATCCAATTCCGCTTAAGGTCTGGGGGTTGGGAAGGGTTCTGATTGGATAGGGGGGCGGACGTCTTTACATCTACCGGAAGAAAACAAACTTAGCTAACTCGGTTAGCAACAACATTTTACTTATTTTTGACCTGGGTGGCATCTCTATCTGTGAAACCTCCTTCATTTAACCTGGCCGCTACAACTTTGAAAAGCTCACAATATTTATGTTTCCTGCCATCTGTTCTTTTAATTATTTCCAGTTCCTCCAAGCTATTTATTAAATAAATCGTCTCTGCTCTTGACCACCGTTTACTGCGTGCTGCCATTTTGAAAACAAGCCCAGCGCGGAATATAAGCATCATCGCGACAGACGGGCAAGAGAACTAGCATGCGCAGAAAGACGGGAATTAATTTAAAGTGGAATGAGTGTATACATGACCGCGGAATTATTTCATTCGGAATTAAAATCAGAATAAACCAGCCACTTACTTCGGAATTAAGTTTAATTCGGAATTGACATTTTCATTCTGAAGTAGGTGTTTGAATGGTAACTTTTATTCGGATTTAACTTTAATTGTGAATTAAAGAGGAATTAAACTTCCCATGTAAACTTCCCATGGATGGATGGATGGAAAATAAGGAGATCTATTTGCTGAAAGGATAAGGACTCACTATGATAAACAATATCATATACATAATTTAATGATCTGACCAAATGACAGCAGAAAAGCCATCAGTCAATTAATGAAGCTTATCTAGAAAAAAACAGTAACTAGGAAAGCAGTCGAAGAGCGCAGACCTCCACCAGGCGCAACAATTCTCCCGTATAGCGATTTACAGATTGCGATAAAATCTGTGTTCTGGATCAGATCCGGATCAGCCTTTGAAATTTGATAGAGGTTCCCATTGAGTCAAATTTCATGAGTTTTAGGCAATAATTAACGGAGATATTGAGAGACAAAATTTTCGGCCCCATTGACTGCAATGTTATCGAAAATTTGAAAGTGATCCAGAATCCAGGATTTCTTCCGGATCACACCCAAAATGAAATCAGTTCTTCCTTTTCACATTTCAGACAACTCCTGAAAATTTCATCAGAATCCATCCATAACTTTTTTAATTTATCTTGAACACAGACAGACAGATAAACGCCGGTAAAAACATAACCTCCTTAGCGGAGATAATTACTGGAACTCAGAGCAGCTCCCATGAAGGCAGCATATGCAGACTGTGTCCTCCATCAGAAAAAAAAAAGACCAAATTGATGTCACTTAGAAAAAGCTGATGTCACTTTGGAAACTTGGCACGAAAGAGTAAAAGCATAATGAAATCCTCTTTACTAATTCTTTAGATGGGAACTGACGACACGAGTCCCGTAAAGTTGGATCACGTCAACTGAAAGCAGATGCTGCTGCGTATGTACGGAGACTAAAAACTAACCCAAGCTGATCCAGTGAGCTGGATGGAACGCATATTGTCTGGTATTCAGGAAAAAGGCCATTTCCTGTGCGAATGCGTTTTTGTCAGCGTCAGCATTTAAGAGCCACAAACACTCACACGTTTCAGGCACGCTTGTTTATTTCAATTTTGTTCAGACTCTGTATGATTACAGACTACAGAGTCAATATTTAGATTTGCTGGAAAAGCAAAAGTCAGCATGTTTATTTTTCCCCCCGCTACTGTGTGTGGTAAGCGTGTGTGCACTTTTACGTACAATATGGGTTTGCTCATGTATAGGGACGACTCTTGGGAGACAAATAAAAAAAAACTTGAGGAATTATTGTTTGACTTTCTCTCTTTTAACAACAGTGGACGGCTGGACACACTAGACAAGTAACCGTGTGACACAACATGTCACGCATCAACATTTTGGCTGTTTAATTTTATTTACAGAACAGTTTTATCTGCTTTTCCCCTGCAGACGGGTCAGTACCTGTTGCTTCCTGTTGTGGGCCTTTACCGTCTGACATCCAGACCGTGTCCAGACAGGCTCTGTTTGTTTTACAGTCTGATGAAGAGCGTAACGGTGGTGCGTCTGCTCAGATCACAGCTTCTCCGACAACATCAACAGGCCCGATCCGTTTCCGGTGAGAGTTGGACTCCGTCAGGGCTGATCTTTATCACCGATGCTGTCCGTGACGTTTATGGACAGGGGTTCCAGTTCGGTGGCGTCGGGATTTCGTCTCTGCTGTTAGCGGATGACATGGTCCTGTTGGCGCCATCGGGTGGAGATCTTCAGCTCTCACTGGAGCGGTTGGCAGCCGAGGGTGAAGCGGCAGGGATGAGAATCAGCACCTCCGAATCTGAGACCATGATTCTCAGTCGGAAAAGGGTAGGATGCCTTCTCCAGGTCGGGAGTGAGTCGAGGTGTCCAGAACGTTTGGAGGAGACATTTTTATTCTCTTTCCCAAACCAAAACAAACGTTGGAGAATGCAGGCTTTGGTTCAGTTATGTGTCCGTCCACACAAGCAACTGAATATGAGGAAAGTTACAAAACACACCTACATTTACTCCAAGGTAAGTTTACTTTGTTTACTAGATGACTGATTTAACCACCATTTAGTAAAAGCAATAATATGATTAAGCAGCAGGGAGGGTGATGAGTGAAAACGTCTCTCCGTTAGCATTAGCTCTGGTCCAGTGTCAATGACTTCTCCACTATGGACCAGAGCTAGCTAGCCACCTATAAGCCTGCCTTGTTGTCTAAAAATATTTATGGCCCTGGATATTTATTTTGTTAGGTATAAGGTGAGGCTAGTGATGTTAACATCACTTTATTAATTATATGAATACAATGCTGCGACTGTTTCATGTTAGCATAGCTCTGGTGTGGGACAGACCTATGGACCAGAGCTAATGCTAACAGAGAACTCATCACCCTCCTTGCCGCTAAATCATATTATTACTTTTACTAAACTGTAGATAAATCAATCATCTAATAAACAAAGTATTCCCTTGGGAAAGAGAATAAAAATGTCTCCTCCAAACGTTCTGGACACCTCGAGTCACTGTTGCAGGTCCCCAGCAGCAATTTTTCACCATGGAGTTATTCTAGTATAATATTAACACTGATGATACACATTGGAAATATAGCAAATTAACACAGTCTTGAACGCATGAGCAGCAAGATTGTCCGACCTGGCAACAGTAACTAGGGAGGGGGCGGTGCTTACCGAAAGGTCAGTTGTGGTAAGTGACAGAAAGAATGAGGTCGCAGATACAAGCGGCTGAAATGGGTTTTCTCCCTTAGAGATAAGAGGAGAAGTTCAGTCATTCGGGAGGGACTCAGAGTAGAGCTGCTGCTCCTTCACATCGAGAGGAGCCAGTTGAGGAGATTCATCTGGTTAGGATGTCTCCTGGACGTCTCTCTGGAGAGGTGTTTCAGGCATGTCCAACTGGGAGAAGACCACGGGGCAGGCCCAGGACCCGCTGGAGAGATCATATCTCCCAGCTGGCCTGGGAACGCCTCGGGATTCTCCCAGAGGAGCTGGTGGAGACAGCTGAGGGGAGGGAGGTCTGGGGCTCTCAACTGAAGCTGCTGCTCCCGCGACCCGACTTCGGATAAGCGGAAGTTAATGGATGGATGGATGGATGGAAGGATAATAACACTACAATTAAAATGCAAAAAAAAAAAATATCTCACATCATTACTGTGTATTAAAAGCCAGTCTGAATAAATAGGTTTTAAGCCTGGATTTAAAAAGCCCAAAGTCAGTGATGGTGCGGGAAATCTTGTCCCCAGCAGACTCTAAATGCTCATATCCAAATATCTGTTTTATAAAGATAACCGTGTGGTTGAAATTAATCAATTTGCTCCTTCATTCGATCACAGTTTGTCTGATATGGATTGACAGTTAATTACTTGCTGCAATTGACATTCACAAGACATTAACTTCATCGATCTCTCATTTTAGATTGTGTGATTCAAAAAATAAAATAAAAGGAATGTGCCACAGGCTACATGCATGTTTTTTTTTAAATTACTAATGTATGAATGGATGTATTTCTAACTTAAAAAAATAAGACATTTCCCATCTCGCCCCCAACTTGCTCTTCAGTCCTTTCTGTTCCCATAATGCTCGTTCCAGAGTAGCTTATCCTCGGCCAGGCCACAGCCTTCAAAAATAGCACATTGTTTTAATATTAATCTCCCAACACTTACTTAATTACTATCAGTTTGTGGAAAAGATTTTAACCAATAGAACAAAAAGAAACAACAGCATGACGACGTTACATCTGTATCTCCTTGTTTAACTGATCTGCCCGGCTTCTCCCTGCAAACTGACACTTCACAGGCCCAGACGGTCCATGTTTAAAGTAAATCAAACTCTGTTTTCCCCAGACCACCCTGAGTGAAGCTAAATGCTAATCCAAATATTTCCTTAAAGGGATTTTTTTTTCCCCTCCCCTAAATAGGGTTTGTATGAAGTACGTATAAGTGTCTGGTCTCCATTCACACTACTTCCCTTTAGTGATCTGCTCTGTATCTAATGTTTTCTGTTGATGCGACTCGTATCGGGTCTCTGGTTCCCTGTTTGACCTCCAGCGTGTTCATAAAAACTGCTTAATGTAACAATTCAGTCTCAGCAAAAGACACTGGATCTCTTTAACTGTACAAAAAAAAGTTTCTTTCCGTCTCTTTTCTTTCTTTATGGTGCCAAGATTTCTGTGTTGTTTGTAAATGGAACAAAATATCTCAGATAATTTGGACATATTCTGTGGTGCCAGTGATGGGGACAGTTGGACCAGACCACAGCCGGTGTCGCTCCTGGGACAGGGAGGTGTGTTTGGATTAAACGTGGGCATCTGGTTACTGTCGCTGATTGAAACCTCATCTGAGATGTGACCACAGGATTCTTCACAAGCATGAGTCAGTATTTGTTCTGGCAATGCAGAAGGAACCCAATTATCGAACTAAAGGCCTCATCCAAAAGAGCCAAAATATAATGTATCAAAGGATGCCCTTGAATGTGCTTGTACTTTTAAATTCCTACCTTTTTTTCCCACATAGGTTGCCTCATTCCTCCGACATGGTTCTACGGTTACTCTTAAATTTGAATTACTTTCACACGGAGCTAAAATAAGACATGACTGTTGATGACCAACAAAACACCATAAATTAGCTTTGTTGAGCTATTTTGAGTGCCAAGAGGTATTAAGTCACCAATTGCAGTAAATTCAATGAAACAAAGAAAAAAAAAGAGAGACACTGCAGCCCACATTGTCCAAAAACCAACTCTGAAAGGAATCACAAGCGCCGGCCCCAAACCCAGACTGATGGGAAGGTTGAGTGAGGAGGGGCCTCCAGTAAAACCTGTGTTTAATCAGTATTAATATATACGAATCTAAAGATCTCATCCATCTTCTCCTAATGACTACAGACCTGTAGCTCTAACATCCCACATCATCAAAGTCTTGGAGAGTTTTATTGGTCCACCTGAATAAACCAACAAGCACCTTCCAGGATCCACTGATTATCGTCATGAGGTTGGAGTTGAAGATGTCATCATACACCTGCTTCAACAAACCTACAGTCGTCTGGACAAAGCTGCAGCTCTGTGAGGATCATGTTCTCCCGTTTCTCCAGTGTGTTCACCCTTATGAAAGGAAAATATATTTATCAATATATTACTTGAAATATATTTTAATATATTGTAATATATTATGTTTCCATTACATTTTCCAATACATGATATATTAGAAATACATGGAATAATATATTGATGGTGCATATATTACACAATATATTATATATTCATGTAATATATGGCAATATATTGCAGAATATACAAATGATTGCCGCTTTCAATATATTGAAATATATTAAACCTGAATATATAATATATGTGTTTATACATGCCAAAATATATGCAATTTTATATTTATAAATATCCATTATAATGTATTCAGATTTATATGGGAAAATGTATTAGTAATATATGTAAAGATATAGTGTCACATGTATGTTTAATATATGGTAGAATATATGTTAAATATATCTAAAAATATATGGAGACATATATGAAGTATATTTTACAGCTATGTATTCAATATATTGTGGAATACATTTTATATATGTAAAATTATATGGAAACACAAACATGAAATATATGTACTGATATGTGTTCAATATATTTTGGAATATATTTTGTGTGTAAATGTATGCACAATATATGTGTACATATATGAAAACATGCACATACAATGTATGTACATATATGGTGAGATATACATTATGTACATGTAACATCTAAAGTGTATGAACACTTAATAAATATGCAACCTGCAATATGTGCACAAACTTTCATACCACATATTAACACAGGCTGGGTAATCTGTCAAAAGCAACCTTTTATTTTCTTTTAATCAGGCACAGATACTGAACCAAACAGTGCAACATTTTTAAAGAATGTCTTAACTAGAGGTGTCCCGATCCGATATTTGGATTGGATCGGCCGCCGATATGAGCAAAAAATGCGGATCGGTATCGGATCGGCAAGCCCTAAAAATGCCGATCCAGACTCCCGATCCATTTTTTTTCCAACGTCCGTTCCGGGTTTTCCAGCGCACCGCGCAGCGCATTATTCAGATAACCCATTCCAGGTTTCCCTAATATCCGGTCCGCATTTTCCAGCACACCTTCCGCACACGAGCATCTCCCTCCCCAGTGTTGCCAACTTAGCGACTTTGTCGCTATATCTAGCGACTTTCCAGACCCCCCCCCTAGCGACTTAATTTGTAAAAGCGACTAGCGACAAATCTAGCGACTTTTTCTGGTGATTTAGCGACTCACTGGCACTCAAACCGCTAGGTTTGAAGCCATCACTTGGCTGCTGATGGCTGCTGTGTGCCTCGCAAGCCGCGCTTCTCTCTCTGTCGGGCACAGTGCACAGCCAGAAACACCCCGCCCCCCGTGCGAGACAACTCGAGCTCTCCACCAAGTGATGGCTTTAAACCTAGCGGTTTTGAGTGCGCGTGAGTCTCAAAATCACCAGAAAAAGTCGCTAGATTTGTCGCTAGTCGCTTTTTACAAATTAAGTCGCTAAGGGGGTCTGGAAAGTCGCTAGATATAGCGACAAAGTCGCCAAGTTGGCAACACTGCTCTTGGGCTCTCCTACATAACACACACAAGCTTCCGTCTCTCTTGGTTGCTAGTCCCGCCCCCTATTCTACCCAATAACCTGCCTGCCCTCAGCTCGAGATGCATTCAATGAACTCATGTAATCCGAACAACCAGAACATCTAAACAATAACAGAGCATCATAACATGAACATAATGTCCAGGGTTGCTACAATATTCTGTATTCCAAGACGAGCAAAATGGCGGAAAAGCGACAGCGTGGGCTGGCTGAGATGTGGCAGCTAGCAGCGCCAAAAACCAAAAGGAAAAAGGATGTACCAGGTAATTATATAATGTAATCCAGATTTAATAAATAATTTTGTAATCTTGTAACTTCAAGGCCCATTCTAATGTATTGTAGAATCAGATTAATATCAAGGACGTTAATGTTATCATAAACCAAGCAAACATGGAGTTATAAAATAACCAGTTTGTTTTCATTTGATTTGTTATTAAATACATGTATCACACTTTGATCTTTCAAACTTGCAATTACTTTCTTTACTCTTGTTTAACAAAAGACATGCAACGTTATGGCTAGGGTTATTTTAATTAAAAAAAAAAGGTATCTGAACATCCCATTTTGCGTCTCAAAATGCTGGAAAATGCGTCTCAGAGAGTCTAGAATTTCAAAAGTTTCTCGTTACCAACCAATGTGTATTATTCAAATGCACCTAATTCAGCCGGCTAGTTATTATCAGGAGTAAAACCCTATTCAGCATGAGTCTGACAACAAATTAAGTTGGTTAAATGACTTAAAACTTTAATACATGCTCAGATAGGCCGGTATCGGTATCGGCAGAGATCGGTATCGGATTGGAAGTACAAATAAATATCCGTATTGGATCGGAAGTTCAAAATACTGGATCGGGACATCTCTAATATATGCATAGATCATATATATGTATTAATATATACACATATATGATCTATGCATATATTGCAATATATGCATAGATCATATATATGTATTAATGTATACACATATATGATCTATGCATATATTGCAATATATTGGAAAACATAAATACTAAATCCCATATATGGGAATATATTGTCTAATACATTACATTATATTTGGCAATATATTGCAATATATTTTTGTTTCGTAAGGGCAACACCATCCAGCCTGCTTTACTACGAAATAAAACTCCAGAAGACACAGGTGGATGCCTCCACCACCACCTGGATCACTGACCACCTGACTAACAGACCACAGTTGGTGAGACTGAACGGTTGAGTGTCTGAGAAGGTGGTCAGCAGCTCAGGAGCACCACAGGGCACTGTACTCTCACCACTGCTCTTCACTCTGGACACCTCAGACTTCCAGAACCAGCCAGAGTTCGTCCTGACATCTGCAGAAATACTCAGATGACACTGCAGTTGTGGGGTGAATCGGTGATGGACCAGAGACTGAGGACAGAGAACTGCTGGACCACTTTGTTGCCTGGTTTGGGAACATTTATCTTCTCTTAAATGTGAACAAGACAAAGGAGATGATTGTGGATTTCAGGAGGACCAGGAACAAGTCAAACAGCATTTCCATCATGGGGTCACCTGGACAACAGACTGAACTGGAGATTTAAAACTGATGCTGTTTATCAGAAGGGACAGAGCAGACTTAACTTCTGGAGGAAGTTTAGGTCCTTCAGTGTTTGCAGCAGGAAGTTTCATATCTTCTGTTGTCTCATTTGCAGTCATCTGTTGGGGGAGCAGCATCAGAGCCAGAGACTTAAAGAAACCGAACAAACTGATAAAGAAGGCTGGCTCTGTTCTGGAGACTGATTCTGCAAAGGAGGATACTTGATAAAATGAAGTACATCATGGACGACCCTGAACATCCTCTATAATCTTCTGATCTGCTGCAACACAGATGCTACAGGAGTTCCTTCCTGAACTCAGCAACAACCTTCTACAATGAATCTTTGAAGAGACTTTAATCATGACAGTTACTGCAACTATTTCATTTCTCTTCAGGGATCACTTTTTGAATTGAATTAATACTGAATTGAATTGAACTGAATAGATGAAACCTCCGAACTGTGATAATGGTGTCCACTGGGTGGCAGCACCGGTCGAAACTGGTCATTACCGCTGCATTTGGGGCTTTGGCATGACTTGTAAGCCTCTGGTTTTGAAGCAACTATGCAAACCCCACTGATGCAGAAAGTCCTGAATTAGCATGAGGGTAAGGACGACTCTGGAGGAAGCCGTGGGAGAAAAAGACTGCAAAGCTCCGGATGAGTGTGAGTTCCTCCCTGTTATATGTGATACTCAGTCGGGTTTCCCCTATTGAATTAAAGTTCTTTGTAGTTAGATTCAATTCAGTGCAAATTGACCATATAAGAAATTAAATTGAAAATGCAAACAATAAAAACTGCCACGAATAATTAAACAGTCATAATAAAGGAAATGTCTATTGTCAAACGGAACAATTAGTCCACAAAACTGAGTCGGGTCTAGTGTGCGGTTAAATTACAGAAGACTCTTTGAACAGGAGAGTGAAAATCAGCTTTTCGTCTGGATGCAATGTGATCTTGGTTGGCTTAAAAGTCCCGGATCTCCCCAAAGACAAAAAAATAAAATAGAGCACACCGATGGACAAGAGCGAACTGGTTCACTTTGTCGCTGATGAACTGATTCTGTTTGTGAGCCGAAGGACCGTTTTCCCTGTCGTGCAGAAGCACCGCGTCCACATTCCAGAGAGGTTTTTTTTTTATTTTTTAATCTTCAGATGTTTAGTTCACCCTCATATGATGGCTGTGTAATTGAGATTTATACCTGGATCTGTCTGCCATCTGGTTCCTGCCAGGAGCCGAGATTTTAACTTCTGAATCTACCGTTTCCTTGTTTTCTTTTAAAAATGCACCGAACGTTTCTTGGAGCCAGACAGCACGGTTCCTTAAACTGAACTGAACAGCAAGAAGGTTCCTGGTTCGATTCCGGTCGGGGGATGGGTGAGGGGCATAGTGCGAATTACGGGGGGTTTGATCCCCCAATTACAACTTCGACCCCCCCTAAAGAAGGGACAAATTGTAATTTTTTTCATCTCTAGAAAATGTTGACCCCCCCGAATTGTCATTGTATAATTCGCACTCTGGTGGGGGGGCTTTCTATGTGGAGGTTGCATGTTGTCTGCGTGCTAGCGCGGGTTTTCTCCGGGTACTCCGGCTTCCTCCCATAGTCCAAAAAACCCACGTCAGGGTGAGGGGAAGGAGACTGAACCCAACCTCCCCTTATTCGGGAGGAGGGATGGGAACGGTCTACCCCCCCCCATGAAAAAGTTTGTTGGGGTGGCGGTGGACCCTGAAAATAACGGGGTGCACGGGGACGACCTCCGCACCTCCCACATTGGACCACCGTCCACCCCCCGTCCTGCATGGACATGTTTTATTCTTTTTAAAAAAAAATGAAATTAAATTAAATGATTTTTTAAATAAATAAATAAATAAAATGAAATAAAAAAAGTTAAATGAATTTGTTTTTAATCTGAAATTAAAGAAACGAAAGTGTGCCGCAGCAACGTTTCGACCTAAAAAGATCTTTTTCAGGCCTGGCACACACTAAATTATCAAAAAAAAAAAAAGCTTGGTCTTCGGGTTTGAGTTCCAACAAGTTTCCTGGCTTGAGGAAGAATGAATGAACTAGAATTTTACAGTCCTATTTATACCCGCCCCCTGTGGGTTTTAAACCGAATGATTTTACGCGATTCCAATTATGCGCTTCTAATCGCCTTTTAGTGAAATTTAGAAAAAATACTATAGAACATGTAATTTTTAAGCTAAAATTATGAAATTTCAAATCTAGAATCTACTATATGTGTTTTTCATAGATATGTAATCATTTAATTTTTATAGATTAATTTACATGCCCAATAAGCTTTTTTAGACCCAGGCTAGGGTTAGGGCTAGGGACTAGGGTTGGGAATTGGATTGGGGTTAGGGTTAGGGGGTAGGATGGGGTTAGTGTTGGGGTGAGGTACTGAGGTGGTATTGTTCTCATCTGTTGTTGACAAAGATCGTTCTCACTCTCATTGCTGTCACTCAGTGCGTTTACATGGGAAGTTTAATTCCTCTTTAATTCAGAATTAAAGTTAAAGCCGAATAAAAGTTACCATGTAAACACCTAATTCCATATGAAAATGTCAATTCCGAATTAAACTTAATTCCGAAGTAAGTGGCTGGTTTATTCCCATTTTAATTCCGAATAAAATAATTCCGCGGTCATGTATACACTCATTCCTGTTTAAATTAATTCCCGTCTTTCTGCGCATGCTAGTTCTCTTGCCCGTCTGTCATGATGACGCTTATATTCCGCACTGGGCTTGTTTTCAAAAAAAATTTCAAGATGGCAGCACGCAGTAAACGGTGGTCAAGAGCAGAGACGATTTATTTAATAAATAGCTTGGAGGAACTGGAAATAATTAAAAGAACAGATGGCAGGAAACATAAAAATTGTAAGCTTTTCAAAGTTGTAGCGGCCAGGTTAAATGAAGGAGGTTTCGCAGATAGAGACGCCACCCAGGTCAAAAATAAGTGGAATGTTGTTGCTAACCGAGTTGTTGCTAAGTTTGTTTTCTTCCGATAGATGTAAAGACGTCCGCCCCCCCTATCCAATCAGAACCCTTCCCAACCCCCAGACCTTAAGCAGAATTGGATAAAGCCGAACAAACGTGTTTTCCATGTAAACCTCAATTCTGAATTACTATTTCCATGTAAACTCGAAAGAAAATAGTTTAATTCGGAATTATTTAATTCGGAATAATTAATTCCGAATTAAAAAACATCATGTAACCGCAGCCACTGTTGCTAACATGTCAGAGAGTCTGCATGTGTTTCACAACCAAATCCAGTTTGCTTAAAAGCAGCGGCAGCAATCCATCAACAGTAACCGCTGTGGTTCACATGCACACTCATTTCACTGTCACATAAATTTATGAGGCCACATCAAGAAAAATAAAAAAGTCTCAGATTAAACTGCATTCATCCAGCCACGTTCATCCCCGATGAGCCTCCTGAACACAATGTGCCCTTTCTGGTCCGTTCAGACCTTTAGATGCTGCACAACTTTCCGTTCTCAGGTTTTTATATAGCGAACAATGACTCCCTGTGTTGCGGCCTCCGTGGCATATCTGTCCCCGGCTATTTTCTCTTGGAAGGACAGCGTCTGGAGAGAGGAGGTCATGTTTCAAAGAAAAACTAAAACCGCTGCCTGCTACGAAGTCCTTTTTTTTTTTAAAGTATAGCCACACCGCCTCCTTCTTCAGACTCAGATACCCCCAGTGGAATTACCTCAGGGCAAATCGTCTTAATGGCTCAGTTATCTTGTCATTACCTGGCCGGTTCCACAGAGCACCTCTGTACTGCAGGAACAAGAACCCAAGGATCACAGAGGTTTTGTTGCATTTGTATTTGCCATTAGTCCACTGCTATCCATTTCCCTCTCTACTGATGGCAAAGCCATGTGTCTGCTCCTCGCTCTGGAGTTTAATGTTATTCCAGTGTGTTTTACGGGCATTTTTCCAAAATCGCTGGAAGCTGAGAATCACCAAAACATGTTTGCCTCACTTCTTTTGATGTCATTGTGTGCGATTCTTTCTGATAGGATGCCAGTGCAGAGAAAACAACAACAGCAGCTTATCTGTTCATCGTCACATCATGGCTTGTTTAGGACGTTTGGCTCGGGTCCATTTTAACTCCCCGACTGTGATTTGCTGCCAAAATGACTCGTATTTGAACTTGCAGATCTGTTCTCGTCAGATCGAGTCCAATCCTCTCCTGCCGCGCCGCGCGGTTTCCCCCAGAGGGGCGCGCTTCATCTCAGGACATGTGCTGCCATCGTAAAAGCATCTCTGGCACGATAAGGAGATGAAGCGGTGGAATCTGGGCCGCAGGGAGGACGGAGACGTCTCTGGTACCAACACGGGCAGCACACCCCGCTCTGGCTCTGACTCGGACGGATCATTTGTCAGAATTGTTCTGTGTCATATTTTGAGGCGCCCGGGACCCTTTTAGCATATTTTTTTACGACACGCCCGGTCGTCTAATACAGTGGTTCTTAACTGGTGGGTCGCGACCCACTTTTGGGTTTTCAGTGGGTCGTGGGCCTTTGCCTGGGTAAGGAAATGCAAAAAAAAAAAAATGCGTGTCATTCATACTCCTTACCAGTAGATGGCGATAATGCCCTGTAATGCGAGTTGACACCCGTCGGTTCACACCACAGAAGAAGACCTGCAGAGTTTGTTTCCATATGTTGAGCAGGTGAAACACAGATACAACGAAGAATATATGAGATATGGATTTTCTTATCTTGAAGACAAAGGTCAGTGATGGTTATTCAGCTAAAACTATATATTTTGAGTTCTTTTTGAAACTACTGCTCAGTGGCTGCACTGTTTTATTTCATGTTTGTGCATAAAAACACTGTTGAGTCTTAAAAATGGCTGTTACTGAAATGTTCTGATTGTTATGTCAGCTTTATGATTAATGCTTAAATAAGTGACTAGATAGCTTAATAGGAAATTGTTATATATTCAAGAAGTGGATACTCAGCAAGCGCTACATATTTGAGTTCTTTTTGAAACTACTGCTCAGTGGTTGCACTTTTTTATTTCATGTTTTTGCATGTTGAGTTTGTTAAAAAAGGCTGAAGTTACTGAAGTGAAGTGTTTTAGATTTAATTCAAATGCAGCTAATTGAGCATCAAAGGGAATATTTCCCACTTGAAGTCGTTTTGATTATGCTATTTTGGTTTTTGCCATTTTGGTTCACCAATAAACTTATTTTTTTGTGTTGGCATTCTGTGATATTCTATTCTACTATCTTTGATTCAAACTGCACGATCTTTTCATTCAATAAATTTGAGAAGTTGGAAATTTTCCTTGATTTGGGTCACGGCTTGTCATTAAGGGTGATGGTGGGTCCTGAAGCCAGACCAGTTGAGAACTACTGGTCTAATAGATTGTTACTAGAGCTGGGCGATACTGGGAATTTTGGTATCGATCCGATACCAAGTAAATACAGGGCCAGTATCGCCAATACCGATACCAATACCGATACTTTTTCATATTAAGCTTAATCTGTCATGAAACTGCTGACCTTTCGGCATTTTTATGATTTTTGTCTTTGGATTATTTATTTATAGATGACAGAAAATACTTTATTATCACAATTAACATTTTTTAGAAAATATTCCTTGGAGTTGAATTGTTCTGTTCTTAATGTTTTAATGCTTAAAGTTTTTTCTAAGTGGGCGGGCCTGGGGGGAGGGGCCAGACTGAGTCTACCTGCATGCTTGTTTGGCCGATGCCGCTGAGTCACATGATGACGCAACGTCAAAAGACGAGATGAGAGGGGAGGGGGAGGGGGACACAGACTTCAATGAATTCTTACTCAGTCAGTGTTGTGGGAGAGAAAAAAAGGTTGAGTATCGATCTTTTTACACAAATATCATTTGATATCAATATCGTCACATTTTTGAGGCGCCCAGACTCCCGTTTAGCATATTTTTTCCGACACGCCCGGTCGTCTGACAGATTGTTAATAGAGCTGTGCGATACTGTGAATTTTGGTATCGATCCAATACCAAGTAAATACAGGGCCAGTATCGCCGATACCAATACCGATACTAATACCGATATCGATACTTTTTCATATTAAGCTCGATATATCATGAAACTGCTGACCTTTTGGTGTTTTTGTGATTCGATGGATTATTTTGTTAAAACCTAGAATACAATTTCAGCAAACTTTATAGGTGACAGCAAAATACTTTATTATCACAATTACCATTTTTCTGTAAATATTCTTTTGAGTTGAATTGTTCTGTTCATAATCTTTATTCTAGTCTTCTATTATATCTTTCAATACTTGTGTAATTTTGTTTGCACTGTAGGAACTTTCCTGTTGCTTTAACTATAAATGTCCCCGTTGTGGGATAAATAAAAGATTATCTAATGTTATTTTATCTTAGATAACACCTTTCAATGGGATACATGACATGTACTGGGTTATTTCAAGGTCTTGATTATGTTTTTTTTTGAGTTGGCTCCAGTAACATATGACTAAAGTAACATGCACTTTGAAAGTTAATATGAATTGATGCTGTAATTGATCACTCTGATCTACCTGGATACTCTGATGGACTGAAGGAGGACACAGCGACAGTGTGTCAGACATAGACTTCTGTCAATCTTTTTACACGAGTATCATCGATATCAATACCAGCGTTGGTATCGATATTTGGATCAATCTGCCCAGCTCTAATTGTTACAGCAATCCTAGTGACCCTTTCTCATAACTCAAATAAATTTTCCAAAGTTAAAACAACACCAAGTCCACTGTTCGATGGAAAGGAGCGTTTCATTCAGAACTACAATGACGTGAATCAAAGCGGTGTTGAGAATGGACGACGCAATTAATGTTAGCTCAGGGCGACGATAGAGCTACATCACAATAAATAGCTATTTTAATCCTCTGATAAGACTTCTGCTTAGGTGACAGCGTGGTTATTCCTTCCGCCGAGGAGGTTATGTTTTTGCCGGTGTTTCCGTGTTTATCTGTCTGTCTGTGTACAAAATAACTCAAAAAGTTATGGATGGATTTTGATGAAATTTTCAGGAGTTGTCAGAAATGTGAAAAAGAAGAACTGATTTCATTTTGGGTGTGATCCGGAAGAAATCCTGGATTCTGGATCACTTTCAAATTTTTGATAACATTGCGGTCAATGGGGCCAAAAATTTTGTTTCTCAATATCTCCGTTAATTATTGCCAAAAACTCATGAAATTTGACTCAGGGATTGACAATGGGAACCTCTATCAAATTTCAAAGGCTGATCCGGATCTGATCCAGAAGGCGGATTTTATCTGTTAATCGCTATACGGGGGAATTGTTGCGCTTGGCGGAGGTCTGCGCTCTCCGAGTGCTTTTCTAGTGTTGGTTATGGTCTCCACAGACAAACCAAGGTAATTTCAACTTTATATGTTCACAGAAAGTGTATAAAAAGGACTGTTTGGTCAGGCATCTCCATCCTTGTTATGAGCCTGCACAAGTTTACTGCTAATGTCCTGCAAACTACTGTCAATAGATGCATGAACGCGCCTCCTTTTTTGTGCAACATCAGCAGTCGAGGGATATGGGCCGATAAAAAGATGGCAGTCTCTGGTAAAAACAGTCTTTTTTATACGCTTTTTGTACACACACAAAGTTAAAATCACACAATTTTGGCTGTGGGGGGGGCCTGTCCACGATATGACTGAGGTGGAGGGACATTTTCCAGTCTTGTTAGAGGCTGAAAATAGCAGCAACCGAGTGTCATTTTAAACCTAAAATACTGCTGTGCTTCTCAAGAAAACACACGCCGCTGATACAGACCAACAAAAAAAAGCTGAAGCTGTGTTCTTGCTTTCCCATAAAAGCATTTTCTTCTCTTTCATGTTGGGAAAAAAAATGAAACTGACATCCGAGAAGTTATCACCGGCCAAAGAAAACTGAAAAAAAAAAAAAGCAGGCAGAAAAACCATCGGCGGTTATTTATTATTGCCGACTCTTCCCGCTCCCACCCCCGCCTTCCCGCCGCTCCTCCGAGCTTGGAAGCTCTGGAACACAAAGAGCAGCGAATCGCTCTGGCAGCGCAGATTGTGTGTAATGACTTCTGACAGCAGCGGAGACAAACCGGAGAGCGCGTCTGTCTGCGCGAACGCGCTCTGGGGAACCGCATTCCAATTCTGGAAACGCCATTACATGCGAGTCGCCACGAGAAACCGCATGTATCTGGGGGCAGCGCGCTCTGCCTTTTTGAAATAGATAGAAAAAAAATGAGCATCGTGTTTAAAAACGGGACGAGGACGTCGGCGACGGTGCCGTGACCCGGAGAGGCGTGGTCACGCGGGGAGAGATCTCCGTCTCTGTCGTGTCTTATCTGGCCCACATCCACGGGAGTTTTGCTTCTGCCGTGCATTATGGGATACTAAAAAAGTCAAACAAAACTGCGCTGTCTCAGATGCTGAGAAAGAAAAACCGTGAGAAGGTTTTGAAAAGCTTCAGGGGGGCGCACTAAATTCTGCACACGAGGCAACAGTGTGCAGGATTGTTGCGTCTCAGCAATAACACGGCACAATTTCTGTTTATAAAGTGCTGATTTTGGTCTCGGCGGTCTGGGATGACGTCTGGCTCCTTTTGTCGACTGTTTTTAAAAAATCCGCTTTGATGCCGCTTTAAATTGAGTCTGCAGGCGGACGGCTGCGCTGGAATGTTGACTGGATGAGATAGAGGGTTGTTTTACTCAGAAACTCCCCGGCACTTGTTTTGAGTCTTCTCTAATCTAATCTCTCTAATTGGACTTAGGGGTCCGAGGGGCCCCCAGGAGCTGCCAGATCTTTGCGGTTGAAGGTTTAGTGATGTGACGGGGTCAGAGGAGCAGAATTATCCGAAGTGCTGCATGATTTTGTTCCTCCCTTTGTCCTGTTATCGTCAAGGCCCCAGCAGATCCCCGTCATTCTTCATTTGCTGCGCCGTCAGGCTTCGTGCTTCGTCACAGTTGTTATCCCTCTTCACATTTTTTTCTCGTTAATCATTGTTGTCGGGAAGCAGGGGACGTCCTCCAACCAAGCGGCGGAGCGCCGGACTGCACGCTGCTACTTGCTCGCGTTTAACCGAACGAGAAAGCAAAGAAAACACACGATCGGCTTCCGGTGCTTTCCCAGCATCACACCTCCGTACTCGGAGTCCACGCCTGCGAGCGCGTTAGCGAAGTATTCATGCGTATTGGGTTTGATGCCGGTTGTGTGTCTTGGCAGAAACTAGGAGATGGCAGCAGCGCATGTGTCAGAACAACTGTTGTTCCTTCCAGCAGGGAGGCAACAGAAAACCAACACTGTTCACGTTGAGTCTTTTCTTGCAGGTTTTGCAGGAGGCGTCATTGCAACCAGAAGTTTTTTTTCAATACTCCATATTCAGCTGTAAAGTTGAAGAAACTTTTCCTACTTTTTTGAGAAGATAATCATCCCGATTTCTTTCCTATTTGTGAAATAATATCAGAATAATGAGAGAGGGGATTTCTTTAAATCAGCGTTGGAACATGTAACTGCCGGGCCAGGGGGCGGGGCACATGACCGGGGCCATTTAAGCCCAATAAAGCTTGTGATTATATCGTTTTACAACATACACATGCCCGCAACAGCGGGGTTTACAAGCCTTACAGTGATCCCTTATTATCCGCGAACGGGAGCCGGAGCCCCCCGAGCCTAAAAAATGTGTTTAAAATATGTTTATAAACCACAAAAAAGTAGAGAGACACTGCAGCGAAACAAGACAAAGACTCAACTGTGGTCTTTCTGTTACCTTCACAGCCTCTGGTCACTGAACCGTAGTAAAGAAACCGTTGGTATTTTGCTATTTTTGGCTCGTAATTAGCGGCTAACATGCTAACAACAACAAAAGAAAAAGTCTGGTTTTCTCTGCAAGAAACGAGCACTTTATTCTGGCACTGCAAGAACTTGTAACATCACACAGGTTGTATTGTTCAGCTCCTCTTTAACTCCATTACCCATAAGGCCACACCATTACCCATAAGGCCACCTTCTTAAAGGGGCCAGGCTGGCTCACACCATTCTTCGCTGAGAGAGAACGCACACAACATCCTGTAATATTTCCGCAATTTTTTCTTGATTTTTTTTAATATTATATTTTTTTTAAAAATCCAAAAATAGCTAAAACTGCGGAACTTAAAGCGTGAATTGGCGAGGGATCACTGTACTACATTTTTGACACATAGCTCAAAGCATTTGATAGTAAGAGTTCAACACCATGAAATCAATCAAACCTGTAGTATTATGGAATAATATATTGTCTAAAATGTATTCGGCGGTATGCAATTGTGACGTCACGCGGGAGACGCACCAGTTATTGTTGTAGTAGCTACCGGCATTCATTAATTCATTCATTCATTCATTCATTCTGCTCAGTACCAAGTGCTGATTTCGCCTGATGTGTTTCCATTGCTGTTAATAAATACCAACTCCGAGCACGTCGGTGTACGAGCCTTTTTGCAAGAGTAACCCGACAAAACCGACATGAAGTCTAACAAACCATGAGAACAACAAAAACATTAGTCTACCTGGCCCCAATAATAACATTAGGCTACCTGGTCCCTGATAATAACGTTAGGCTACCTGGCCCCTGATAATAACGTTAGGTTACCTGGTCCCTGATAATAACGTTAGGCTACCTGGTCCCTAATAATAACGTTAGGCTACCTGGCCCCTAATAATAACGTTAGGCTACCTGGCCCCTGATAATAACGTTAGGCTACCTGGTCCCTGATAATAACGTTAGGCTACCTGGCCCCTGATAATAGTTAGGTTACCTGGTCCCTGATAATAACGTTAGGCTACCTGGTCCCAATAATAACGTTAGCTACCTGGCCCCTGAATTAGGCCCTAATGCCCTGATAAACGTAGGCTACCTGGTCCCTAATAATAACGTTAGGCTACCTGGTCCCTGATAATAACGTTAGGCTACCTGGCCCCTGATAATAACGTTAGGTTACCTGGCCCCTGATAATAACGTTAGGCTACCTGGTCCCTAATAATAACGTTAGGCTACCTGGCCCCTAATAATAACGTTAGGCTACCTGGCCCCTAATAATAACGTTAGGCTACCTGGCCCCTAATAATAACGTTAGGCTACCTGGCCCCTAATAATAACGTTAGGCTACCTGGCCCCTATAATAACGTTAGGCTACCTGGCCCTGATAATAACGTTAGGCTACCTGGCCCCTAATAATAACGTTAGGCTACCTGGCCCCTAATAATAACGTTAGGCTACCTGGCCCCTAATAATAACGTTAGGCTACCTGGCCCCTAATAATAACGTTTAGGCTTACCTGGCCCCTAATAATAACGTTAGGCTACCTGGCCCCTAATAATAACGTTAGGCTACCCTGGCCCCTAATAATAACGTTAGGCTACCTGGCCCCTAATAATAACGTTAGGCTACCTGGCCCCTAATAATAACGTTAGGCTACCTGGCCCCTAATAATAACGTTAGGCTACCTGGCCCCTAATACTAACGATAGGGTACCTGGCCCCTAATAATAACGTTAGGCTACCTGGCCCCTAATAATAACGTTAGGCTACCTGGCCCCTAATAATAACGTTAGGCTACCTGGCCCCTAATAATAACGTTAGGCTACCTGGTCCCTAATAATAACGTTAGGCTACCTGGCCCCTAATAATAACGTTAGGCTACCTGGTCCCTAATAATAACGTTAGGCTACCTGGCCCCTAATAATAACGTTAGGCTACCTGGCCCCTAATAATAACGTTAGGCTACCTGGCCCCTAATAATAACGTTAGGCTACCTGGCCCCTAATAATAACGTTAGGCTACCTGGCCCCTAATAATAACGTTAGGCTACCTGGCCCCTAATAATAACGTTAGGCTACCTGGCCCCTAATAATAACGTTAGGCTACCTGGCCCCTAATAATAACGTTAGGCTACCTGGCCCCTAATAATAACGTTAGGCTACCTGGTCCCTAATAATAACGTTAGGCTACCTGGCCCCTAATAATAACGTTAGGCTACCTGGTCCCTAATAATAACGTTAGGCTACCTGGCCCCTAATAACGTTAGGCTACCTGGCCCCTAATAATAACGTTAGGCTACCTGGCCCCTAATAATAACGTTAGGCTACCTGGCCCCTAATAACGTTAGGCTACCTGGCCCTAATAATAACTTAGGCTACCTGGCCCCTAATAATAACGTTAGGCTACCTGGCCCCTAATAATAACCTTAGGCTACCTGGCCCTAATAATAACGTTAGGCTACCTGGCCCCTAATAATAACGTTAGGCTACTGGCCCCGAGGGCGGAGGGGCTACTCCGATAACAACCACATCAACAGTTTACAACTAACTCACATGTTGTTTTCAGTGTCAGTGATTGTGAGTAATTGTACCTATGAATCTGTCTCCCTGACCGTGGTGCCGGTTCTGGTGGGCTTGACTCACTGCCAACAATGTCAGGTTTATCTCCAGGAGGATATGTATCCAGCTTTTTTTAGTTCAGTCTTTTCCTCTGCTCTTTTTTTCTTTTCTTTGTGTTTTGTTGCTCCACTTTTATGCTTATATGAACTACCACTCATGATTAGATTAATCTGTGACCCACCTACCCTGCACCACATAGACTCTGTTGACTAGTGACTGATGATGACGCTGATGGACGGCTGTTGATGACGATTTTACCCACAATACATCTGGAGATCTTACCGGCGATCCAGTTGTAAATTTGCATATTGTAAAGTTAACAGTGAGAGTGAACATGAAGCCAGCCATGCAGCACAACATTTAATTCACTGTGTTGAATAAACCTAAATGACCAAAGTCAGTCTTAAATTTTTTGACCAACCATGACTCATTCTGGCTGGAGTAACCTATATATAACCTCATAGCAGTGCACGTGTTTGTTGCAGAAGTTGTTGTATCCAGTGTTGCGTAAGGCGCGACTGATGCCTGAGGAGAGGCCTGTTTCTTTGTCTTTCTCCGGGCCCTCCAGGGCCCAGGCCAGGGGAGTAGGCTACTGCCCCCCCAGCCCCCGCCTGTCTTAAATGACTCTCTTCAGCGTAATGCAGATCCCTCGTTGTCCGACGTTTACAGGATGATGTGCTGCACTGGTATATGAATATACCAGTCAAAGTGAGAAATAAAAAAATAAAAAAAAACTGCCTATTAAGCAACTCTGTCCTCTTGCATTTGTTTTTACCTGAGGCTAGCACGTGAACCTTCTTGTGATACACTGCCCCCGTGTGTTCTGGAGTGGTATGGTTACATAGTTTTCCTTTAAGGCAGCCATTCCCAAACTTCAGAACGCCACGGCCCAGTTTGAAACGTGGAAAACCTCTGCGGCCCACCCAGATGTTTAACCACAGCTGTGATCGAGACTCGAGACGAGACGTTCTGACGTTAACGTGAGGGGTCAACAAGTAAGCTGTTGAAATGACAGGAGAATGACACTCAATTGGTTTGTTTTATTACTTCAAAATATTTTTAAAATCATGTCAGAAATATTTTACAGACATTAAAAACATTTTTAAAAAATTGAGGATTTGACACATTTATTTTTAATGACTTCTCACGGCCCACCTGCACTACCACAACGGCCCACCAGGGGGCCGCGGCCCACACTTTGGGAATCACTGCTTTAAGGATAACGAAGCGAAGGCACTGGAGTAGAGGTCTTCACGGGTCCACTTTCATGGACCCGAACCCCAATGGACCCGCAATATTTGGACCCGGAACCGATCCGACCCAAGTCTTTAGTTTCCAACCACGAACCGAACGGAGATACCCGAATAGAACCGAGACAATACAACCCATAGTTGCTCGTGCTAAAAGTTGTCTAGCGTTAAATAAAACTTGATTTTCTAAAGTTGTCTTTTTCTACCTGGTTCAGTTGCTCCATAGGCTATGTGATGTAAACAACAATAAATCCACGTCGTTATTTTCTTTGTGGATACATATGCTATTGGTAGCAACTGCTAACGCTAATAGCCTACACCGGTCAGGACGTGTTGTGAACATGTTCTTTCATCCAGCGTTGTCATGTTGGCGATCCGTTGTGCTTTACAGCTGCCGGGCAAACCGCTAATAACACGCTACGGCAACACGATTGTTTCATGACAAACACGCCACGTTAATAAATAATCATTTAACTGCCCCGAGTCCTGACATTGGCTAAACCAAACTACTGTTTGTTTGTTTACTTTTGCTTGACCTGTCACCTGACATTTCACAGCCTATTGGATGGAAGGGGGCGGGGCTGACTGACAGCTGCCACCGCTAATATCATTGCCTCTCTCGGGTTAGCGCGGACCCAGTCTGTTCTAGAGCACCGCCCGGACCCGAGACTAGTTGTTCCGATTCCGACCCGAACCCGGAGTCACGTCTTGTGGATGGACCCGAGACCCGATTCGGGTCGGGTCGGAACCTCTGGCTTTTGGGGGATCGGGTTGTTCTGAAGACCTCTACGCTGGAGTAGCCAAGAAAAAAAAGTGTTCTTTTTACATTTTCAAAAAGATAGAAATTAATAATAGAATAGAAAGAAAGAAAAAGAACTGATCTTTTTTTCCTCATGGTGACGCGGAGAAATAAATTAACAAATTCTGTCTTTTTCTAAAGTGTATGTAAACTCCTGGTTGCTGCTGTTGATAAGAAGGACCCCCATCACCACTTCATATTAAAACCCATATTAAAAATAATTAATTTGATAGCATCAACATGATCTGTGTTAGGACAGGCTGAGCAAATCTAAAATCTCTGTCACATCAGTGACTTCAGTGGCTGCGGTTACATGATGTTTTTTAATTCGGAATTAATAATTAGGAATTAAATAATTCCGAATTAAACTATTTTCCTTCGAGTTTACATGGAAATAGTTATTCCGAATTAAGGTTTACATGGAAAACACGTTTGTTCGGCTTTATCCAACTCCGCTTTAGGTCTGGGGGTTGGGAAGGGTTCTGATTGGATAGGGGGGGCGGACGTCTTTACATCTACCAGAGGAAAACAAACTTAGCTAACTCGATTAGCAACAACATTCCACTTATTTTTGACCTGGGTGGCGTCTCTATCTGCGAAACCTCCTTCATTTAACCTGGCCGCTTTGAAAAGCTCACAATTTTTATGTTTCCTGCCATCTGTTCTTTTAGTTATTTCCAGTTCCTCCAAGCTATTTATTAAATCAGTGATTCCCAAAGTGTGGGCCGCGGCCCCCTGGTGGGCCGTCGTGGTACTGCAAGTGGGCCGTGAGAGGTCATTAAAATTAAACAAATATGTTTTAAATCCTCTATCTTTTTAAAATATGTTTTTAATTACTGTAAAATATTAACGACATGATTTAAAAACATCTTAACTTAATATCTTATTTATTGCCCCCTTACATTAATATCAGAACATGGTTCCTAGTCCTATATGTTGATCACAGTTGTCATTAAAGGTTTCGGTGGGCTGCGGAAATTTTTTTACATTTCAAATTGGGCCTTGGTGTTCTGAAGTTTGGGAATGGCGGTATTAAATAAATCGTCTCTGCTCTTGACCATCGTTTACTGCGTGCTGCCATCTTGAAACTTTGTTTTGAAAACAAGCCCAGCGCGGAATATAAGCGTCATCGCGACAGACGGGCAAGAGAACGAGCATGCGCAGAAAGACTGGAATTAATTTAAAGAGGAATGAGTGTATACATGACCGCGGAATTATTTAATGCGGAATTAAAATGGGAATAAACCAGCCACTTACTTCAGAATTAAGTTTAATTCGGAATGGACATTTTCATATGGAATTAAGTGTTTACATGGTAACTTTTATTCGGCTTTAACTTTAATTCTGAATTAAAGAGGAATTAAACTTCCCATGTAAACGCACCCAGTGATGCGCTAAAAAGGAGCTCGAGCTGCATTAAAAAAAAAAAAAAAAAGTTTCTGTAGGCTGCGTCGTCTTTACGTCACCGCAGAATCCGAGCAGCCGCGCCGACCAATCAGAGGAGCCCGTCGCGGAGCTCATCAGCATGTTTCTCCACAGCCGCACTATCACAGTCGGACTGGATGTGGCTGAGCGGTGGAAGCAGCAGCAGCAGCTCCTGGTGAAGCGGATCTCATGAGAACTTCTGGGGGAACCCAAGTCTTCAGAGTCTCGTTGCCCTCAGTCTCAGCGACTGATCCGCCTCCGAGTTGGCTGGAACTTTTGTTTGGACTGAAACTTTCGAGATCTCATCATGATTTTCTCCTTGTGGCCATCCTCGGTTTAAATCTGTGACGTGATGGGAAACCACCGAGGAGGAACTTTTTATAAAGTCAGATGTTTGATTCCTTCTCGGATGAAGCGGCGAGACGCGTCACATTAATGGAGCGGGCGGCGGCGGTGTTGATTCTGATGATCGGTGTCTGCCTCGGATCCCCGAACCACAACCACCGGCTGGTCTGCTGGAAAGCCATCCTCAAGTGCCACGGCGAGCCGGAGTGCCATTACGCGTACGACCAGTACCTCTATGCGTGCGCGTCCGTCATCGGCGGGGAGCGGAAGAAGTGCCCCAGCCACTGCATATCCTCCCTGATCCAGCTCAACCTCACCCGGAACGGCCCGGCCCTGGAGGACTGCGACTGCGCCCTGGACCCGGTCTGCGGGCGCACCAAGCGGGCCGTGGAGCCGTGCCTCCCGCGCACCCGCACCATGGGCTGCACCGAGGCGCGGCTGCAGTGCGAGGCGGACCGGGCCTGCGGCGCGGCCATGAGGGATTACCTGTTCCACTGCAGGAAGCTGTTCGGCGGCCAGAGGTGCTCGGACAGCTGCCGCAGGATGATCGCCAACATGCGCTCCATACCCAAAGCGCAGCAGCTGGACACGTGCGTGTGCGACGGCGCGGAGCGGAACATCTGCGAGTACATCAAGCTGAGCATGAAGGCGCTGTGTTCCGACTCCAGGGACGGGTTCGCTGGGAGCGGGTTTTCAGACTCCGAGGAGGACGCGGAGGACGATTATATCGACCAGGACGATCAATATCGGGAAAATTCAGGCAGCTCCCCAACTTTTCAGACTTTATTTAACATCCTGACCGTTTGGGTCTTTACCAACTTTATCTGAACATCTTCAAACATGATTTTGAAAACTCTTCTGACATTTTCTCCTCCAATTATTACTCATAAAAGCAAACAAATTGTTGATCTTTACATTCAAAGGCCATGTCAGAAAGTGAACTGCATAAGTGCATTTTATTATATAAAATCAGGTTTTTTAATGATTTTATACGTGAAAAAAGATTTGCACTGCATGAAAAAGGTGAGTCCGAAGATAATGTGTCTAAAAGTGCCTTTACTTGCTGTGAAAGCCCCCCCCCCCCTCCGAACAACCCCTTCAGTTGATGTGAACGACTTGAATGTGTCTTAACCCCAAAGGCAGATCCTGCATCTGCCAGTTAAAGCTCTTACAAACAGTTAATTCCTGTAAAACCGTTCAAACAGACCGTTTTGCAGCACAAATGGAACCAGCAAGCGTTTGTTTATCCTTCATTCTTTGTTAAAAGTCTCCACGAACACACGTCCTGCTTGATAAAAAGGTTTGTTTTTGAACGAGCGCAGGTTTGAAGTGACATCATGACTTCTGGAGCTCTAAAAAACAACAAAAAAAAGCACATGGATATTGAATAAACATGACATTTAAAGTGATTATTTGCTTCATTTCAAATGCTTGCTGTTTTTAATTTTGCCATCTTTTGTCGAGATTTCGAATTAGTCGTGTTTATCTTCACTAGTGCTGTAGCGATACACTAATCTCACGATACGATACACGATATTCGGCTCATATCGCTACATTGATATATATCGATATTCATCTTACAATACATTTACATCATTTTCCGAAAGATTTTAAAGGGATAAAGGCCACGGAATTAATTCGGAATTAATTATTCCGAATTAAATAATTCCGAATTAAACTATTTTCCTTCGAGTTTACATGGAAATAGTAATTCTGAATTGAGGTTTACATGGAAAACACGTTTGATCGGCTTTATCCAATTCCGCTTAAGGTCTGGGGGTTGGGAAGGGTTCTGATTGGATAGGGGGGCGGACGTCTTTACGTATTTACGTCTACCGGAAGAAAACAAACTTACTTGATTAGCAACAACATGGAGGACTACATTATTAGCATCCTTTTTGGATTTGTTTTGATTTTATTTTTTAAGCAGCAGCACGACAACATCATGTCGATGATTTTCTTTCGAAAACAAGCCCAGCGTGGAATATAAGCATCATCGCGACAGACGGGAAAGAGAACGAGCATGTGCAGAAAGACCGGAATTAATTTAAACAGGAATGAGACCGTGGAATTATTCTATTCGGATTTAAAATCAGAATAAACCAGCCACTTACTTCAGAATTAAGTTTAATTCGGAATGGACATTTTCATACGGAATTCACATGTAAACGCACTAAGAGATTTTGGTGACATCTTGTGAGTGTTCCAATCAGTGCGTTTACATGGGAAGTTTAATTCCTCTTTAATTCAGAATTAAAATTAAATCCGATTTAAAATGATTAAAAATTACCATGTAAACACTTAATTCCGAATGAAAATGTCCATTCTGAATTAAACTTAATTCCAAAGTAAGTGGCTGGCTTATTCTGATTTTAAATCCGAATAGAATAATTCCGCGGTCATGTATACACTCATTCCGCTTTAAATTAATTCCGAACTTTCTGCGCATGCTAGTTCTCTTGCCCGTCTGTCACGATGACGCTTATATTCCGCGCTGGGCTTGTTTACAAAACAAAGTTTCAAGATGGCAGCACGCAGTAAACGGTGGTCAAGAGCAGAGACGATTTATTTAATAAATAGCTTGGAGGAACTGGAAATAATTAAAAGAAGAGATGGCAGGAAACATAAAAATTGTGAGCTTTTCAAAGTTGTAGCGGCTAGGTTAAATGAAATCCAAAAAGGATGCTAATAAAGTAGTCCTCCATGTTGTTGCTAATCGAGTAAGTTTGTTTTCTTCCGATAGACGTAAAGACGTCTGCCCCCCCCCCCCCCCCCATCCAATCAGAACCCTTCCCAACCCGGAACCCCCAGACCTAAAGGGGAATTTTAATAAAGCTGATCAAACGTGTTTTCCATGTAAACCTAAATTCGGAATTACTATTTTCATGTAAACTCGAAGGAAAATAGTTTAATTCTGAATAAGTTATTCCGAATTAATAAACATCATATTACCTTAATATGGCTGACAGGCAGCTTGCAATTGCTGGACAAAATTAATAAAAGATGTGTTGAGAAAAATAGTTTCATTTATTTAAACAGTGCAAATTGTTGCTTGCAAGCTTTTAAAGGTGGGACACGGGGGTTTTGAAAGAAGCTTAGAATATCGATACCCTCGGCTTAAAAATCGATACTCGATAAAATATCGATATATATCGCAGAATCGATAAAATCGCGGCTCGTTAGTGTTCCTGGAAATATATACGACAGTTGTGTGATCACCTCCTGTTTTAAATGATCAGGAGCTACATTTATTTTAATGAGTAATGGACGTAGCAGGTAACAGGAAGTGGTTGATTAAATAGATGAAATTCGAGCAGATATGGAGGCTCCAGATTCCTCAAACCTCAGTCAGACTTTAATTCCTTCATGTGATGTGATGTCAGTCATGGTGCATATGTCTGTTCAAACACGTGACTCCCGTTATGTTTCAATCGTTCTCTTAAAAAAAAGAGAGAGAGAGAGAGAGGCTCCTTCCCCTCCTTCAGTTGTGACGGCGGGTCTTGAAATCATTAATGGCAGCCATGCTGCTTCTCCAGGAGGACAGATTAGTCCTCCGGCTCCCCATTGATTGGAGGAAAAGTCGAGTGGCACCTCTGTCATGCAGATGTGAAATACAAAATGGTGCAGCGGCACAATGCAGGGGAGGGGGGGGGGGGGGGGGGGATTTAATTTCATGCTGTGCTTGTGTCACCCCTCTTCACGGAGGTGGGGGGAGCGTGAGAGACAGCTGTTTGAGAGGAGCCTTGGTAGAGCTCCTGCTTGTTTCTCGGTTCGCCGGGTATTCTGGGTAACAGTTGTCATCAGAGGAACACTTTGTTGTGCAGGCTCAGCCTGAAACTGACGAGTTAAAATCTCTGACAGTCTTGGAAAGAGAGGAAAAAAAAGAAAATCTGGTATGAGAAGGAAAAAACAGCCCCCCCCCCCCCCCCCCCCCCCCCACCATCACTTTACGAGCGCAGCCCTGGGATTCAGCCATTAATAACTGTAAGGCCCTTTTATTATTGCTGCGGATAATGAAGGCGTGAGCGTCACGTGGAGGCCCCCCCCCCCCCCCCCCAGGGCCAAAACAATGTTTTCCAATTAACTTCTGGCACTGGAGGAAAGTGGGAATGTTTCTTCCACGCTGATATAAAGGATAGTCATCTGGGGCTTTTTGGTGCAGGACCTCATTAAAATGGCTTCATCATAACTCAAACTCTTCTGTTGACCCCCCCCCCCCCTCAAAAAGCATTTGTTCCCCTCAGGTTGCCCTGAGTTCGGCGTTGTAACGCTCAGTGGGAGAACAGATGTAATAAGTACTTGTTTATGGGTTCCAGTTGCAGGATCTACTCTACCAAAGGCTCCAGGAAGGTACTTTTTAAATCAAACACCTTATACCTTTACACCTAACGTCCCATAGGACATTTTGCAAAAACAAACAAACAAACAAACAAAAAAAAATCAACTCTGGAGAACTCCTGTAACTTAGTAGCAGTTCAGGTTTGGGGTGAGTATTGGCAAGGACCTCGCGATACGATATGTATCATGATACTTGGGTCACGATACGATATTAATTCAATTCAAATATACTTTATTGATCCCCCAAGGGGGAAATTCAGGTTTCAGTACAGTCTGGTGTACTTGAGGAGCTGCCGGCGTCCAGCGCTCCTTTTCATGTCCCGGTCCTGTGGTCCGAGTGCTAACTCCAGTTAACAGCCGTTCAAACCAGTTAACAGCCGTTAAAACCAGTATATCTCCATAATGATGATGAACTAAACCGTCTCCTCTGGGAAGACCGAGCTCCTTCAGTCCGGTGAGCGACGGAGCCGACCGTCCCAGAGCCCGGTTCATCATGTAGACCAGGTTGTTGGCGCCACCCCCGGCGGTGCCGGGCCCCACCAGGTCTCCAGACGGCCCCTGCCAGGTCAGCTGACTCACCCCGGCCTGAGGGCCCCCGTCCCGGCTCAGTTGATGCTGCCGCCCGGATCCAGTCGCGGTGGTTGCCGTGGTTAGCATCTTTGCTAATGCGATACAATTTGTATCATGATTACTTGGGTCACGATACGATACTATCACGATATCACGATATATTGCGATATTCTAACCAGTTAATATCAAAATTAAAAGTAGAGATGAAAAATCAAGTTGCTGTATATGTTCATCAGATGATATTGATCATTCAGAGGACAAATTGAGTCAAAACTATTTGCTTCAAAACAACCTATTTATTGTTTATTATTAGTGTTTTTGCACACTTAAGTAACCATTAACCATCAAAAATAACCATTACAACATACTGACAGCAATAAAAAATCGATATTAGGAGCTGAAAAATCTATTTTACATTGGGCGGCAGAAAATCGCGATATATTGCCAAATCGATTGTTTATTATCAGTGTTTTTGCACATTTAAGTATTTTCTTTAAAAAAATGATATTATATGGGGCGGCCGAAAATATATCAGTATATATTCTCCTGTGTAATATATTGCCAAATCAATTTTTTTTTCACACCCCCACTATCTATCTATCTATCTATCTATCTATCTATCTATCTATCTATCTATCTATCTATCTATCTATCTATCTATCTATCTATCTATCTATCTATCTATCTATCTAGAATGCTTCAAAACAACCTATTTATTGTTTATTATTAGTGTTTTTGCACATTTAAGTATTCACAATGCGTCTAACACATGAATTTTCCTAAAAAATCTATATTAGGAGCTGAAAAATCGATATTATATTGGGCGGATGAAAATCGCGATATATTGCCAAATCGATTTTTTTTCACACCCCTAGTTCAGGTCATGTTGGAGTAACCTTGATGGACCGAACTCTGCATCACCCTAAAAATCTGTTCCTCGCTTGTAATTCGGTCTGGACAGAAAAGTTTGAGGCGGAGATGTTGAAGGCAGCAGCTCGTTCGGTGCAGACGCTAAAGCTGCAACAAACCCGTTCGGGGAATAAAACCGAGACGGAAACAAAGCAGAGCAGCACTGAGATGCTTTCAACGGAGCGACGCTGGCACCCGGGTCACCGGGTCACCGGGTCAGTTGTCTGGATGTGACCTGGCCGCTCACTTTGTGAACCCTTCCTTATCCCAGCCGTGGTCATCAACGGGTCGGAGTGTACCGAACCGGTGACGGCAGGCTGCGACGGGTCATACGGGGTCAACGAGACAACAGAGATGGCAGCAACATCATAAAAACATCGTTTTCTGCTGATGCTCGTCTGCTCGTTGCTCTGCCTGCGTCACGTTTCGTTTCTCTGATTGGCGTCCAGAGACAGTTTCTCCTGCGTCCGTTGGTACCGGCCCCTGGAAAATCAAAGCTAAATCACACTGATTCTAATTCTGTATCGAACAGGGAACCAATCAGGATGGCTGGCCAGGCTAGTCTGGACTGCAGCGTGATTAAATTAAATTAAATAAATATTAGAAATGTTTTCACATATGACAGTAACCTACAGTTAACTCAAACAAAAAGATCAACAAGCAGTCGATCAGTCCATTGGTCAACAATTATCGGGTTAATTTGGATCATCTATTATAAGCATAAAGTAGCTTTTTTTTTTTTTTTTTTGCAACGATTGGCCCCTAATTCTTGAATCTTTTTGTTTTTTGAACCTTATTGTCTTCGTGTTGGGTGAACAGAACAAGGTCCGTTATTAAGACTCCTGTTGGAACGGCCGGTGGAACATTTAGAAGCTTCCAGGTCCTAAAGGAAAACTCAACATGCTCGCTTGTGTTTACAGTTTATGAGACGTCAGTGAGTTCATGCAGCGCTTTCTTTCTTTCTTTTTCACTTTTTTAAACTGTCCAACCAATGTTTAGCACAGGATTCATGATCTACCTAAAGGAGTTTTTTAAAATTTCATTTCAATAAAAACTTACTTAAATGTCCCTCCATCATGTGTGAAGTCGCAGGTTGTGAGATTCATAGTTTAGTTTACGTTCACTTGATCAAAATGTGGCTGCAACTGGATGAAATGTTTGATCGGATGTGGCCACACCCACAAAAGTGCGTCAACCAATCAAATCCATGCAACACGAAACCTCTCAGATGGACCAGTTGCTGCTTTCTGAACTGGCAGTGATTTTACACCCGAGTCGATCAGTTCAGTCAGAGGTTTGAATAATAATAATAATAAAAAAAAAAACAAAACTAACAAAGTGACTCATGGAAGAATCATTTGTTAAACATTTTAGAAAAGCACGTACATGGGTTTATGACATAAAAAAAAAAAAAAAAGATGTGGTCGCTTCCTCACGAGAACGACTGTTTGATAATGCGTATCAGCTTACTTTAAAACTTTTTAAACATTGGTATAACAGTTTACTATTGATTTTTTTTTTTTAAAAGAAAGAAAATAAACAAACTTAGCAAGAGCAAAGTGAGGTGAATAAACCTCAGTGACCCACAATAATTGGAGGTTGAGGGGGCGGCCTCGAGGAAAGCAGGGCTTTGCAAAAGTGGGAAAGTTGGAGGAGGGGTTGATTTATGATTGAAGGTTCATGGAGGGGGGGGGGGGGGGGTCTCAGGCTGAATGACGATGCAAAGAGGGACTCTTCTGTCAGCCAATCAGACGGACTCTCCTTGATGTGCTGGACAGGGATTGTCCTCCGTTTCATCCCCCCCTCCCTCCCTCCTCCCTCCCTCCTCCCGCTGAGAAGCGAGTTCTCAAGGAGGAGGAACAAAAAAAGCAAAAGAAAAACAGAGCTGACAAGGGGCATAACTTCATTTCCACGGTGGGGGAACAGCTGTGTGCAGTAATCTGCCGTAGCAGCGCCCCTGAAACTTCAATGCCTCTGGTGACCCAGAGGAGCAGCGGGGGGGGGGGGGGGGGGGTGACTCCAACTGTGTCCGGGCACTTAAGTGTGTAAAGCGGCTATACGCTCACACCCTTCCTGGGGCTTTTGTTAAAAAAACAAATGATCTCCTTTGCCTTATTGTTCACTAAAAAAAAAAAAAAAAGATGAGGCAACCAAATGGTTTGCAGTCTGAAAGCAAACTTTGAATTGATTCTTTTTTTTTTTTTAGTTTTAAACCTACTGCAACCGACTAAGTTGACCAGCAAAAAAAAAAAAAAAAAAAAAAAAAAAATATATATATATATATATATATATATACAGTCATGGAAAAAATGATTAGACCACCCTTGTTTTCTTCAGTTTCTTGTTCATTTTAATGCCTGGTACAACTAAAGGTACATTTGTTTGGACAAACATAACGATAACCACAAAGATTGCTCATAAGAGTTTTATTTAAGAGCTGATATCTCACCATTTTTCATGGTGTTCTTGATTATAACCTAAATCACTTAAGTTTTTACATCAATAGCTATGGCGTTGTACTGCCAAAAACACTGCTTTTATGCATTCAGTGTTTTCTTTTCTGTCTGTTTTAGTCACATGATGACGTTTAGTGGTACCAGGTATTAAAATGAACAAGAAAGTGAAGAAAAAAATGGCGGTCTAATAATTTTTTCCATGACTGTATATATATATATATATATATATATATATATATATATATATATATATATATATATATATATATATAAATTTACTTGGCCCAAAATCTCCCAATCACATTTACCTTCCCGGCAACCAAGCGAGGGTTTTGTTTCCTTCCAGCGCGTTAAATACAGGAGATATTTAACGTTGAACATATCTGACACGCGTGTGGACTCTATAAAGGCTCTGCTGCGTTGTGGAGACGGATGTAAAAACAGCCTGTTAAAACTCCTTCAACAGGCTTTTTAAAGGTTCAGATTTTATCCTCCCCGGGTACATAATAAGTGTAAATATCTGCTGAAAGGCGACGGGGCAGTCTATCCACGGCGGGGGGTTCATTATTTCGCACAAACTGTTCTGTCGCAGCCTGAAGAATGAACACAACTCTCGGACTGAGATAATGGCTCGAGGCTGGGTTGCTGTCCGGACTGAATGGGGTTCTCCCTGGAGCTCAATAAGGTCCCAAACTTTTACTTCATTATGCTGACATTTTAAAGGCCAGGGGCCACCAACCCCCCCCCCCAGCGGTTATTTCTCAAGTATGCATTCAGCTCCTCCCCCCTCCATCCCCCCCTTGAGGATACACATATGGACGGACATATTTTCTGGGTTTTAACACCTCTCTATTTAAGCGATGACGGGACGGGCGTCGAGCTCCCCGCGAGGAGAAGAAATACACAATCTGCTCAGGTGCTTTACGTGCTTTTAAAAGAATCCTTAAGTTTCAGTTCATTTTTCCTTTGTTTCCCTTTTTAAAATCATGATATGATGCTGAGAGAAAGGCGAGCGAAGAGTCGACTACTCAGTTGTGAAGCAGTTTGCTCGCTGTTTCCCTCGCAAAGCCGCTAAAATTAATTTTAAGCCGCAACCAAATGTGGAGATCAAAGGTCAAAGGCTGCAAAGATGCCAAATGCACCTCTCATCCTCTCTGTCCACTGGGATGGCAGATCCGCAAGCATCGAAGGAATAATACGACAGAAAAATGATGTATGATGTTTAAATGTCCCACAAAGCTACGACTGCGACGGTGAATAAGCGTATCCTGTACGTGGACCAGAAAACCGGAGCCAATGGGTTATTTTTTGGTTATTTAGCAGATCCAAACATGCAAATGTGATATCACGGTCTGTATTTGTCCTGAAAGCGTTTGTCCACCCATATATAGGATTATATGTATATATATCATTTTTTTTATTTTTTGCCTTTATTTAACCAGGTCGGTCCCATTGAGACACAATGGCCTCTTTTTCAAGGGAAGCCTGGCCAAGACAGCAGCAGAAAAGTTACATACATGACACAGAAATTACACAACATTCAGATAAAATACAATACAAGATAAAAGCAACAGGACTAAAAGTTCGGATTCACATTAAAACAAGAACAAGTCCGATATGAAGCTGCTCCAATTTCTTATCGGACTTGTTCTTGTTTTAATGTGAATCCGAACTTTTAGTCCTGTTGCTTTTATCTTGTATTGTATTTTATCTGAATGTTGTGTAATTTGTGTCATGTATGTAACTATATATATTATATATTATATATTATATATATTTATATGTATATATTATATGATTATATTTCTAAAGTTCCAGAGATGGAAGAAACAAACTGTATTTCTATTTCTAAAAGGGCACTGATCAACAGACGGTGTTGAAACAATCTACAGTCATATGCAAATTAAAACTCCCTCTTTTGATATTTTTGTTTTCTGTGCAAAAACATTGAGGCCCTGATCATACACGTCCCGCTAGCTGCTACCCGCAAATTGTGGGTTTAGGAACCTCCGCTAACCGCTGATGCTATCTTCCGCCCCCTAAAGCCGCTACCCGCTATGCTGACTCTCTTACTCACTTTGTAGGTGTGGCAATGGGCGTGTCTTTTGCCCTTTGAGCAAACTTGGTATCTTGCGATCACGGGTTTAGCACGTCGGCGCGTACAAGAGCGCATACAAGAGCGTGTCCAAACGGCATCAATGTGCGTCCACCTGGTCACATGTGGACGTGCACAAATGTCTCTACCTCTGGAATTAACTCTTGTATAAAAAGCGTGATTTGGCTTCAGTTGAACCCCTGAGAAAATGGCAGAGATCGTCTTAAACGGCTTGCTCGCCAGTTAAACCATAGATGACCAGAGCGTGTTTACTGGGAGGACACCAACTATCTGGGACTTTCAGGTAGCTGATAGGAATTGTCTGTGTAAAAATATTTATATGTATATATCAGTGCAGAGGAGGAGGAGGAAGGAGGAGGAGGAGCTCTACAGCAGAGTCCCAGACGAGCTGCACACAAGAGCTGCTCTGATCTGGATGAAAAGATGCTCCATAGCGGTTAGCGGATAGCGCAACCTGCTCTTAAAGGCAATGGCTGCTGACGCACTGATTGGTTTAACAGGTGGAACGCCCTAACCACTCCTATGCATAATGTAACGGTTAGCGCAGGTGGGATAGCGGGTTTAGCGAGGTGGAAGATTGCGTTCTTTGCGGGGGAACGCCCCTCCAGCTACCCGCTATCCCTAAATAGTGGCTTTAGGAGATCTGGCCAATCGGGCCCTAAATGTACCTGGACCTTAGTAGCAGGCAGATGAACAATAATTTTTACATCTTTCAGCATTATTAGTTTGACATAAATGACAAACATGTGGGCAATACCAAGAGCCTCCATGATTCAAAACCTTCTAGATCCATCTTCAGGTTCAATAAGGAAGTTGTTTTTGGTTCACCCTCCTTTAAAGCATTACTTTAGTTCATTTGAAGTATTTTTTCTGTTCTTTACATTCACTCATGCACTGGTCCTCAGGCTGCATAACAACTCCAGATAATCGCTCCTCCTTCACCATGAAATGCAGTTTTTGCAAACCTCTGTTGTGCTTCCATGTTCTTTCTTGACGCAGAAGAGCTAAATCCCTGCAACCCCAACCAAACCGTGCTTGTTCGGTCTTCTTCTAACTGTGAAGGATTTTTTCACTTTCTCACTGTGAAATATTGAATGCCAAAATTGTTATAAAAAATGTGCCTCTCCGCTTTGATGTGCGACAACAATTTCTGTTCTAAGACCACAGCACATGTCTTTCCCTCTTGGTGTTGGGTTAGCACAGACCTGAAAGCTCCAGACCAGAGAGCTGTCAGGACACCAGCTTTTATAGACGTCTGCACAACTGCTGATGACCAGTTCATCACCAACACACGTGTACACATGTGGATAAAACATTGGTCCCAAACACCTGAGGAATGGATTAACTGAGTTTACTGGCTTCCAGCACAGCTGTGAAAAACCTTGGAGTCACTTTTGATCAGGATATGTCATTTAAGACAGCCTTTTTTCATCTCTGAAATATCTCCAAGATCAGGAGCATCCTCTCCCAGGGTGATGCTGAAAAATTAATCCATGGGTTTGTCAGTTCTAAACTGGATTATTGTAATGCGTTGTTAGCAGGATGTCCGAAAAGCTCGCTGAACAGCCTCCAGCTGATCCAGAACGCAGCAGCGAGGGTGCTGACAGGAATCCTTAATCTCACCTGTGTTAGCCTCCCTCTATTGGCTTCCCGTGAAATTTCAAATTGAGTTTAAAATTCTGCTTCTCACATATAAGGCTCTTAATGGCCTAGCTCCTCGCTATTTACAAGACCTGATAGAACATTATGCTCCTAATAGAGCTCTCTTCTCTCAGAGTGCAGGATTACTCGTCGTTCCTAGAATATCTAAAAGTAGATTTGGAGGACGGGCCTTCTGCTACCAGGCACCTTTATTCTGGAACCAGCTACCAGTTTGGGTTCAGGAGGCTGATACCATCTCTATCTTTAAAACTAAACTGAAAACATTTCTGTTCAGTAAAGCCTACAGTAGGCTTGGGCGGTATTACGGTAACACCGTATACTTCCGGTATTTAAAAATAGCGGCGGTATCAGTTTCAATACCGTCATAAAAAAATGCAATGAATGATTTCTGTGGTTTAAAAGTTTAGTTAGTTTAGTTTCTCTCCTGTATCGCTGTGTGTTCCGCTTTATTTTACCGTTTATTCGTGTTCGCTTGGAGCTGATCTCGGTTTGACTCGTCCTGTTAAGGTACTGACGATGAAAACAACACTTCCTGAGTTTGCTGCGTCACAATAAAAGCTTCTAATGAAACTAATAATGTTGGATTTTTATGTTGAAGAATTTATAGGAAGTGAAACGTCCAGCATCAGACACTTTACTATAAAGCGCGTTTCAGCAAACACACACCAGTTGGAGCAGAGAAGGAACAGTTAAAACTACAGTGGAAAGCAAGAAATACACAAATAAATAACAACTGTAGTTGAGCCAAGTTTATATTGAAGCACTGAACTGCTGTTTCGAGGTAAAGTCACCTTTTTTTTTTCAGGCGCGTCAACGCTGGGAATAGGACACCGGCATAATGCCCCGCGGCAGCGTGCCTGGGGTACATAATGGTGGCGTCCATTTTGATGCGCGGCGTCCGCCGGCGGTGTGTGTTCGCCTTAATAGTCGCGGGAATACCGTATACCCCGGTAAAATGTGAGGGAAGTTTGACGGTATCAAAATTTGGATACCGCCCAAGCCTAGCCTACAGTTAGTCTAAACTATAGCGTGTAGGGGCTAATAGTTATAACTATAGTTGTAGGAGCTCAGACTAGAGTAGCTCGTCTTAATCACAGCTTCGTCATAGCTATGCTGCTATAGGCCTACGCTGCAGGGGGACGCCAACATGATCTGCTGAGTGGTGTCTCCACAGATGTCTTCTCTCTCTTCCTTCCCGTTCCTCCTCCTCCAACTCATTCCATAATTAATTAGCAGCACCTCGTTACTGTAACTGTGCTCCATTTTCTTTCCTGTAGTTTGTTGTGCTGTTTTTCCCTCCTTTTTTCTCTTTTCTTTCTGTATGTTTGCAGGCCAGAGTTTCCTGAGGTTCATGCTGACTTGCAGTTCCCTCCTCTGTCCATCCCAGCGTTTACCTCCACCTGTGTGTGTAGATGTGTTCGGGGTGAATTGAAGTTGAATTGAATGTTATTAGAAAAAGAAAAACAGAATTTGCTCGTGACCTCGTCTTGTCTTCTCTTATTCCTCCCGAGCTCCAGATTCAGCAGCTCCAGCTCTTCTGTGTGTTCGTAGGAGCTGAAGGAGTTTCCAGAAACCGTTTCCGCGGCAGCCAGGGAAAACAGAATGCGCTCGCGTCGTCGTTTTATGTCGTGTTTATGCGCACCATGTAAATCCTCCGATCCTCCCGCCTCCGGATGACCTCGGCGTCGGGTTCCTCTCCGTCCAGGTGGCCGGCACTCATCTGGTTCTCGTTTTCCGCGGCGAAGCCGGCTGGAATGCGTCCAGTGCGTTTGAAGATGAGTTATTAGCCCATTAATGCATACTTGAGCCGGCGTGATTTAAGGGAGCTTAAGCAAAAGACAAACAGCGCTGCTTGGCGTTGGAAAGTCTGACTTGTTTTGTTTTTGATCTAGTTGTAAGTTTGATTGAATGCTGCTGTTAGCGGCGAACGAGCCTTTTTGGTTTCACTGCTCTTTTGGGAACCCGGTGAAAAACAACCAGAGCTGGACTGGACAGAACCACAGCATGAAACAGGCACATCCAAACTTTCCGTCTGCTTTGGTAAAGGATATTTTACTAATCAGGAACACAATTTTGTTCTTAACCCATGAATGTTATTTACAGTTGACTCCAAGTGGACTCCTCATTTATAAAAACTTACAGAACTGAAACTCCACCTCCCTAAAAGGACCTCTGACTGTCACTTGTGCCGAGTCGGTTTGGAGGCGAGCGAGAGAACAAAGGCCGTCCGTCTGCTCAGCAGTATTCTTCGCCTGACGTCTCCTCTGCATGCAGCTCCTTGGACTCCGTCCGTGTTGCAGTTTCGTGTCCTGGTGCGTTTCCCTCCGCCACAGCTGGACCAGGCCGACCAGCAGGACCAGTTGCCCTCCTGGCGCACATCGGGTCCTTTCGCTGCAAAACACGTGTAGTCAACGCCTGTATCGGGAAAAAATAACAGTGAAGGACAATGGACGGCGTTGTTTGTCTGACCTGGGGTTTGGGCTTTATCGCCCTTGAAGTTCTGGCAGGCGGCGCCCTCAAACTCGTGCGGGCAAATGCAGATGCACTTCCCGTCCAGCAGGGCGATGGTGGCTCCGTTCTGGCAGGGCTTGCACTTGCACACGCTGTATTCGGCCACGTAGTCCTCCGTGGCTCGCTTCAGGTTCGATATCCTGGCGTTTGCGTCCTGCATGTCCACGGGAATCAGCATGTAGATGGGCTCTGACTGGAAGAAACAACAGGATGTGGGTGTGTTATTTCACCCACCAGGATACCAGAACCAAGATATCATAGCCTGGGCCTCAGAAAGAACATGCAAGGATCAGCTTAAGTGCATTCAGACGCAGACGCAGATGAAGGAAAGTGGCTCTTAAATGGGCCAAGTTGTTTGTGAACAGTATCTATTATGACCACAAATCCTGAGGAAAGTGTGAAACTGCAACAAATGACAATCTGATTGAACAGACCGAAGTGAACTGACCCGTAACGCTTTATAATCAAGGCAATGAAATTGGTTTTGGCACATGGGTGCTAATGAGGAACAAATCAGGGACTAATGGCTAATTAACTTCTGATTAAATGTATTTAAACAGCTGATGGATAGTTAATGGTCGATTAAATATGGAATGATTGAGGATCAGATCAGGGGTGACGTTATTAGTGAAAAAAAAAAAAAACTTCCCCCCTAACAGAGAACCATGAAGTAAAATAATAAGCTGCTATAAAACACATTAAAATATTCTATTTGATGAATCTTAGGTAATGACTGGATAATGCAGATCTATGGATAGGGATGACCTCTTTTGTCATGAGCGGTTCTAAAAATGAACTAAGCTCACTTTTGTGGGTTCTTAGGGCCCGATCTTCCGCCAGATTTCCTAAAGCCACTATTTAGGGATAGCAGGTAGCGGGAGGGGCGTTCCCCCGCAAAGAACGCAATATTCCACCTTGCTAATCCCGCTATCCCACCTGCGCTACCCGCTACATTAAACATAGGAGTGGTTAGGGCGTTCCACCTGTTAAACCAATCAGTGCGTCAGTAGCCATTGCCTTTAAGAGCAGGTTGCGCTACCCGCTAACCGCTATGGAGCATCTTTACATCCAGATCAGAGCAGCTCTCGTGCGCAGCTCGTCTGGGACTCTGCTGTAGAGCTTCCTCCTCTTCCTTCCTTCCTCCTCCTCTGCACTGATATATACAGATAAATATTTTTACACAGACAATTCCTATCAGCTACCTGAAAGTCCCAGATAGTTGGTGTCCACCCAGTAAACACGCTCTGGTCATCTGTGGTTTAACTGGCAAGCAAGCCGTTTAAGATGATCTCAGGGGTTCAACTGAGGTCAAATCACGCTTTTATGTACAAGAGTTAATTCGAGAGGTAGAGCCGTTTGTGCACGTCCACATGTAACCAGGTGGACGCACATTGGCTGCGGTTACATGATGTTTTTTAATTCGGAATTAAAATTAGGAATTAAATAATTCCGAATTAAACTATTTTCCTTTGAGTTTACATGGAAATAGTAATTCCGAATTAAGGTTTACATGGAAAACACGTTTGTTCGGCTTTATCCAACTTCGCTTTAGGTCTGGGGGTTGGGAAGGGTTCTGATTGGATGGGGGGGCGGACGTCTTTACATCTACCGGAAGAAAACAAACTAAGCTAACTCGGTTAGCAACAACATTTCACTTATTTTTGACCTGGGTGGCGTCTCTATCTGCGAAACCTCCTTCATTTAACCTGGCCGCTTTGAAAAGCTCACAATTTTTATGTTTCCTGTCATCTGTTTTTTTAATTATTTCCAGTTCCTCCAAGCTATTTATTAAATAAATCGTCTCTGCTCTTGAACACCGTTTACTGCGTGCTGCCGGAATATAAGCGTCATCGCGACAGACGGGCAAGAGAACGAGCATGCGCAGAAAGACGGGAATTCATTTAAAGAGGAATGAGTGTATACATTACCGCGGAATTACTTAATGCGGAATTAAAATGGGAATAAACCAGCCACTTACTTCGGAATTAAGTTAATTCGGAATTGACATTTTCATATGGAATTAAGTGTTTACATGGTAACTTTTATTCGGCTTTAACTTTAATTCTGAATTAAAGAGGAATTAAACTTCCCATGTAAACGCAGTGAACGATGCCATTTGGACGTGCTCTTGTATGCGCCGACATGCGGGTTGCGATTGCAAGATACCGTGAGATACAATGTGAGTAAGAGTCTGCATAATGGGTAGCGGCTTTAGGGAGCAGGAGATTGCATTAGCGGTTAGCGGCGGTTCCTAAGCCGCTAGCGGGTAGTGTACGATCGGGGCGTTAATGTACCAGCCTACCCACAAGATTTGTAAAGACTGATGAATATTTGCAGCTCTGAGGACACCGATGCACCCCCCACCCCCCGGATTGATTTAAATCTCAGCTGGCGGCCCGGTTCTGCAGGTTGTCGATGGCTCTTGCGTGATCAACTCAAGATTTTTGCATCAACTTGAGAGACAAAGGAGCATGGGAAGCAAACACAGCAATGACGATGCTGAAATAGTGCATCCATGTTTTGCGACACTGATGCAGAACTCATGGGTGCCTGGATGTTGCGACTAGCAAAAATCAAAAGAACGCGGTTTTATTTTTTAATTTTATCTCTTTAATCCTCCATTTGCACTTTATTAAGGTAGGAGCAATTCATGTCCTGATATCTGTAAAGCAAAATGTTAGTTCTCATGCAAGTTTTTTTCTTAAATTTTATTTTAAAGCCACTCTATGTGGCGATACCACGTCTGACCACACGGGGGCAGCATATTACAAGAAAGTTTGTCGGGTACATCCAGTGGGACAAATCTTGTGAGACCGCAGCCACATGTCCAGTGGTAACGATCGTAGGTTGGCTTTAACTATTGTTGGAAAATAATCAACTCTTTGACACTTTTTAACTAATCGTTTTCAGTTCTTTTAATGTTCCATGGAGTAACCCAGCAGGTCGTATCACTTCCATTTCACGAGCACCGTTACGAGTATTATCATTCCAGGCTCTGTGATGACAAAGCTGTGAGTATTTCATTCCTACCTCACTGTTCAGCAGCGCCGGAGCACCTGCGATGGTCCGGGCCCAGTGCTGATAAGTGTCTACGTCCATCACTCCTTCCTTTTCCAGCTTTGCCTTCATACGAACAGCACTTTCTAAAGTTCCACCTTTGACTGATGTCAACACCTTGTCCACCAGGGCCTTTCCATCAGTAGTATCTGTGTGGCGAAAAAGGGAGAAGGTTTTAGCTGCGTAGCCTCATTTGTGCATTATTTCTGAGGAGCTTCTCTCATTGGAAAAGTTTTTACAACCAAACAAAAAAATAATGACAAAAAAAGCTGTGACTCTATGCAACAATTTGCAACCTAATAATCGCATCACATGTCAGAAGGTTTGGGACGTTGGCAACAAAAGCGACTGGGAGGAACATCTTGCAACTAATTAGATACATTTCCAACAGATCAGTGACAAGATTTGGTATAAATAGAGTATTTTAGGGATGCAGGGTCTCTCAGAGGGAAACACCAGGTTTCTACATATTACGAAACAGTTTCATTATAATGTTCCTCAGCATTAAACTGAAAGGACTGTGACTATCACTTCATCTACGTACATAATATCATCAAAAGATTCCAAGAATATGGAGAAACATCAGTGTGTCAAAAAAAATAAATATTGGTACAGCTGAGGAGTTCCCCAGGGAGCGCTGCATTAAAACACAGGGATGATCCTGTAACGGAAATCACAACGCTGGCATCGGGAACACTTCCAGAAACCACTCAGAGCAATCTTCACTGCACCATCCACCAATGCAGGCTAAAGAAGAAGTCACGTGTGAACATGGTTGAGATCCACCATCCTCTGATGGCCGGAGATCATTTAAGATGGGCCGAGGTGCTGCCTGTGGTCGGACAAGTCAAAACTGTGGACGCCTTGACCTCTGGACTAAAGAGGAGAGGGACCATCTGACTTGTTGTAACCATCCGGTTCATCTCTGATGGTACTGGGGTGCATAAGTGCCTACGGAATAAGTCCACCTTAAAAACCAAGCATTAATGCTGAAAGTCCTAACCAGGTTTTTAGAGCGACATTTGCTCCAGTAAACCGTTGCCAACCTCATACTGCTCCATTACTACCGGCAACCTCCATTACAAAAAGCATGGCTTCGTAGTGCTGGTCTGCCTGCAGTCCAGACCTTTTTTCATTTCTATTTTTTTCTTTTGAATTGGGGTTTTGCAAATCTTTCCACAAAGCTTCTTTCAAAGCTTCTGAGTTGGTTCAACGCCGAGCTCTGGTGGCTGGACATTGACAGTCGTTGCATAGAAAGACTGAAATGTCGCCTTTTAGGCCAACTGAAGACCCACAGGCAGCTAGTTTCAACATTTAAGCGTCGTTCTGCATAAAAGAATAGTTGCAAAATTGAGCCACAGAGTGGACTTCCTGCACGAAACATATCTTTACATCTTTGAGTGATGATGGAAGACAGACGGTCAGTGAGAACAGGGAAGGATGACCTGTTGTTGACGATGTTGAGGTCGCACAGTTGTTCACTTTCACATGTCCGTCTGCACTAGCTCCACCTGCGATGCCGAAGTCTGCCTTGATGCCCGGTTTGAAACATTCTTGAAGGCTTCTTTCTGTCAGTTCTGCAAGAATCATTTAACATAGAAGTTACAAACGCATGGACAGTGAGTCAACACACAGTCCCAAAAACCCCCCAAAAAACAACAGATCATAAAACGAATTTGGACTTCATCACTGGTGTGGGGGTCGTGCGTACTTTTTTCTTTGATGGCGTCCTGGTTTAGAACGTAGATCAGTTCGTACTCGCCACCGGACTTTCCATTTCTCGTGTAGTGGGTCCCATAGTCTTCCAAGAAGGCGAAATAGATTCCTTTCTCGTACTCCAGAGGTAAAGATCTGACATGCGCCAGAAATTCATCGGCTACTTGGAGCTCACGGGAACGCATCCTGTAGGTGCTCAGCTGGACCCTGCCCTTTACCCTCATGAAACTCTTGTTCTGAGTGCAGAGAAGCATGAATGAATATGGATGCTTAATTCCACCTGCACTGGTTGGTTACTGTCTTGCAGAAATAAACAGTGTGACATAGGGGTGAGTATTGGCAAGGACCTCGCAATACAATATGTACCATGATACTTGGGTCATGATATGATATTATCACGATATCGTGATATCACAATATATTGCGATATTCTACCCAGTTAATATCAAAATTAAAAGTGGAGATGAAAAATCAAGTTGCTGTATATGTTCATCAGATGATATTGATCATTCAGAGGACAAATTGGGTCAAAACTATTTGCTTCAAAACAACCTATTTATTGTTTATTATTAGTGTTTTTGCACACTTAAGTAACCATTAACCATCAAAAATAACCATTACAACATACTGACAGCAATAAAAAATTAGGAGCTGAAAAAACTATTTTACATTGGGCCGCCGAAAATCGTGATATATTGCCAAATCGATTTTTTTTCACACCCCTAGTGTGACAGCACTTTTTACTGATACTTACCCGAATGGTGGAGTATTCGGACACCTCTTTAATCATATTTTTCTTAGTGTATCCCAACTCTGCACCAGCATTCATAGTAGCGTTGGACATGGACAGTTCAGACGGGGTCAGTTTGAAAGAAAACCCGGCATCAAAACTCGTGGTCATGTCCTTCAGAACCTCCTTCAGGACGCTGTGCGTGTCCTCGTAGATTTCTCTGGAGACGGTTTCCTCCACCAGGGTCTGGAACGAGAAAGCGCATTCGCGGGAGAGTTACGACCTCGCGGTAGTTACGTTCGTGCAGGTGGTTCGTCCTCGTCGCTGACCTCGTAGTTGAGGACGCCGACGTTCCAGGGAAGCCTGTCGTAGATCCCCGTGTTGGGGTTCCTCACGCGATCGCACCTCCCATTGAAGTAATCGTTGTTGAAAGGGTTCATCCGAGGATCTGCGCCCAACACGTTGACTCTGGAAAAAGGAAGAAAACGATCCCTGCTCATCTGGAAACTCAAAGCAGTTGAATATGAAGTCAAGGTCCGCGGGTTTTGGGGTCCTAATCTGTTCTTTTGATCGCTTTAACTGCTGTTTAATTTCGTCAGACAATGCTCCATTGTGCTTTTTGTTTCTGTTGTTGATTCTGTTGCTAATTACCACCCATTTTTTGTTAAGACAAGGGGAGGAAAAAAATACAACAGAGGTTACCCAATTCTACACATCTGTGGAAGCTGATAAGTCTTCTACAGTGAAGTGTTTGCATAATGTTATTCTCCAACAGGTTCAAAGGTCTGGCAAACAGAGAATTATCTGGCATTGAAGTTGGAAGTGGCAGCCAGAGGTCCTCCAGGGGTCTATTTCAGAAAGGGGGTTTTGTTCAAACTGTTGAACATGAAATGAGGTAAGCTCTGAGTTTTGGGTTTCAGAGGCAACTTAAACCCAGGAAAGGAGGTCAACTCAAGTCTGTGCACTTAGAGGCTGTTACCACCCTTACTTACTCGTCCATATCTGCTGGGCAAGCGATACAATACATATTTTGGAGACATCTGAACAATAGCATCCTTTCATCGTTGAAGAGGCTGCACTGGAACCCGTCGTTGACATGAGAAGCAGAAGTCATTGACATCTATCGGTCTGGAAATGGTTACAGAGCCATGCCCAACGGCTTTTGGGACTCCAGCGAACCACGTTGAGAGGTACAGTAGGTACCTCTACTTACGAAAATTAGTTGGTTTTGTAACCTGAAAATTTCGTATGTAGAGACGAGTTTTCCATGTAAATGCCCTAATCCGTTCCAAGCCCCCCAAAATTTAAAACATAATTTTTTTTATAAATTATAAATAATACATGAAATGACATAAAACCTGTAAGAAATACATGTTAGAACTAGAAAAGCACTCAGAGAGCGCAGACCTCCACCAAGCGCAACAATTATCGAAAATTTGAAAGTGATCCAGAATCAAGGATTTCTTCAGGATCACACCCAAAATGAAATCAGTTCTTCCTTTTCACATTTCTGACAACTGAAAATTTCCATCAAAATCCATCCATAACGTTTTTGAGCTATCTTGAACACAGACAGACAGACAAACAGACAGATAAATGCCGGCAAAAACATAACTTCCTTGGCGGAGGTAAAAATTGTTTATTTACCTGGGTTGCTGGGTTACGCTCATACAGACAAGGGGCCCTCCTAGCCAATGGGATGCCAGGAAGATGCTAAGCGATAGCCAATGGCAGAGCAGCTCGGACGCACCGCTTTCAAACTGAGATACAGAGCCGACAAGTATTTTTACGTTCAGTAAACTCTGGGAGCTGCGAGTAGCAGCGCTACTGTATTATTGCCTTTAGTATCCTGAAATTTATTTCGTAACAAGAGGCTATATTTTCCCGTTGAGGCGTTTCGTAACCTGAAAATTTCGTATGTAGAGACGTTCGTAAGTAGAGGTACCACTGTATATTTATTCACAAATGCAGAAAACATGGAACAGCTGTGAACCTTCTCAGCAGGGACAAAATTACTCCAGAAGCATCAACGAGTCATCCGGTACAACATCTACGGCGCTGCAGGGCCTCACTGGCCTCAGGAAAGGTCAACTGTTATTGCAAATGTTTGATTGCAGTTGTTGGGGTGTCACGACCAGTTTGTTTCCTTTAGGGGCTATTACTTTCTCATGTAGGGCCTGGTTGGTTTGGATAGCTTTTTATCTAACTTTTTGTGCTTTCTATGCATGTATATACTGCATATTCAATAAAAATATTCAATACTCAGTATTAGGGGTGAGTATTGGCAAGGACCTCGCAATACAATATGTATCATGATACTTGGGTCACAATGCGATATTATCACGATATTGCGATATCACGATATATTGCGATATTCTACACGGTTAATATCAAAATTAAAAGTAGAGATGAAAAATCAAGTTGCTTTATATGTTTATCAGATGATATTGAGGACAAATTGTCAAAAATAGTCATAACTATTTGCTTCAAAACAACCTTTTTATTGTTTATTATTAGTGTTTTTGCACACTTAAGTAACCATTACAACATACTGACGATATCGATATTAGGAGCTGAAAAACCGATATTACATTGGGCGGCCGAAAATCGCGATATATTGCCAAATCGATTTTTTTTCACACCCCTACGCAGTATGTGGTTTCAAAAATGACCCGAGTCTTCTTTTTGTCTTCATATTATTTCAATAAAACCTAACTAGTCCTTCGGGAACTCTTACCCGTATCCTGCCGTCCTGCCTTGCTCGTTGTTGTCGAGGTGCGTTGACCCGCAGGGTCTACGCCCAGGGTCGCAGTCTTCATCCGATCCGTCCTCACAGTCGTAGTCTCCGTTGCACATTAGTCTCTTTTTGATGCACTTTCCTGTACAAGACGTGCGAGTCAAACCAACGAGGCCCGAAATGACGTCAGCGGGCGGTTCTGGAAGAGTCCGCCGTACCTGATTCGCACTGGAACTCTGAGTCCGAGCACGGTGAGGGCGTGGGATCCAAACACTGATCGGCTGACACGCAAAACTCCCTGTCGCCCACCGACCCCTGGCAGGAAGTGCCCTCGAACTGGCCGAAGACCTCCACACCTCGAGAGCGCCTCTGAGGATCAAGAACGACAACGGTTTTTGGTTATTTACCTGCTCAAACCACGGTTATACAAAGACAGAGGGGAGTAAGAACGGGGAGCCTGGGCCAGAAAACCCGATATCCTAAACACAAATGAAGTTAACAGACGCACTCTGGTTTTGGTGCAGGGGTCACAAGGACCCCACTCTGACCAGCGGCTCCACATGCAGTCCACACCCGGCGGGTCGGGGAGCTCCACCGCCCTGAAACACACACAAGAAAATCTCTCACATCCTAAAATCCGCCAAAAATGAATAAAAACCAAAACAATACGTACATTACTTCTGCAAGAAACGCCAGGGTGAGACACAGGCCACAGAGGACCAGCTGGACGGAGACCTCAGTCCTCATGATGAACCTCTGAAAACGACAAATGACTCTGCAAGTCCGGCTCTATGTAGTCTCTCAAGCTGACATTTTTAGTCAATGATTATCCAAATCCCAAATACATGCAGGGCCTGTTGTCAGAGTCAATCACTCTGATTTAAAGCGGAACAATGTTGATTCAGCGCTTGGAAATTCCCGAAATCAGAAACTGTGACTGTTTGTTCGAATCAAAACACGTCGTTCCTGAAAATGTGAGCAAAAAGCCCGCCTTCAAAAAGCCGACACGGGCCATGAAAGTTAGCCGGGATCGGACGAGCAGCTCCAGTCGTTACATTCCTTTCGTTATTTATGTGCTTATTCGTCAGGCTGAAACAGAGTCTGACCTCCCTGACGGGAGCGCTCACAAACAGAGACGTGCTCAGGAAAAAAGAAAGAAAAGTGGTTAAATGTTTGTGTGTGGAAACAAATTTTTTTAATTTGCCCCCTTATGATACTGTACAGAACATGAAAGACTCGACTCAAGCTAGAACGGTATGATCAGTTCAAACATGTAAAAAGAACCTAGAACGTTGCTGGTAAAAATAATAAAAATATATGAACCAACGTGAAAAAGAGTAATTAAGTAAAACAATCTAAGCAATGAGATCACTGCTCCTGCCTGTTCCTGGACTCCTGCTTACTGCTAAAAACTTTTCATAATAATTCCTAAAAACTTTGTAAAAATTTTAAATGAAAGTGTGCGTGAAATAGAGCATACGCCAAAGAAGCTATCGAAGCTGCTGTGAATTGTAACTGGCTGGAAGAATGTAACGCTCCATCAGATTCAGACTGAAAATGCACTGAAACTTTGTCTCAAATTGCCGCTACTTAAAGAGAAACTGTACGTCGAAATAAAATTTCTTTGCCACTTTGAGAACGAAAAGGCATTTCTGGACACATCGATGTGACATTTATGTTTCTGGAGTAAAAACTGTCAACGTATGAGCGAGATGAAAGAAGAGTAAGTTTAGGATTTGTTCGAAAAATCCTGCTCTGATTTAAATTTTTTTTTTTGGGGTTTATTTTAGGCATCAAATTTAAAGTCTGTTCCTCTAATTTGAATGATTTTACAAAAAGAGAGAAAAAAATCTGTCAAATGAAAGCTCTGGGTTCAAGAGCAGATTCAAGAAAAATGATTTTCTTTTCCCTTTCTGAGCTTCCACCAGTTTAATACAGTCAGGCTCACTATTATTCTGGTGTTCGTTACAATGGAATTTTATTTTATTTTTTTATTTTATTTTATTTTAATTTATTTTATTTTATTTTATTTTCTATATGATCTAATTCTATGTTATTTTATTTTATTTTTTAATTTTTTTATATCATCTTATTTTATTTTATTTTATTTTTCATATTATTTTATTTTATCTTTAGTTTAAGTTTAAGTTAAATGGGGGGAAAAAAAATTATAAAAATAATAAAATAATAAATAATTTTAAAAAAACTGTGTTGGTTTTTTTGTAACAGCATATAGTGGGATTGTGTTTTTAACTGATTGACCAATAAACAATTATGAACTTTCTAGAATTACATGGACTTTGATTAAGATCAGAATATAACACAGATGAGGAAAATCCAACCTTAACTTCATTTGGATTTGTGAAAAATTACATCTTTTGTGTTAAGAAATGTTGACTTTAATATGACCACTCAAAAATTCTCTGGAAAACATGAAGAATGTGAATTTTATTTATTTAATTTATTAGCCTCTCAGTCCTTATCTGAGCTTGAAACATTCCCTACCATGAACTGGAATAGCAGTAGGGAGATTTTTTTTTTCTCTTTTACTGGCATAAACAAAATATGATAATGACGATGATATGTCATGCTGAAGCTTTTATTTTGGATCTTCTGGCTGCAAGAAAACATTTTTCAGTTTGTGCCATTCCAGGATTGTGAAACTGTACGAGCAGGTCTTCCACAAAGGTGAGCAAATATTTAAAAAGGGCATTTTTTTCAGCTGATGTAATCCACCGGCATGTGAGGGCTGAGGTACATTTAGAAGCTGACACTGTCTCACTGTCCAAATTCCTACATGCCCTCAGATACAACCGAGGACATTTTTGGCGACCGGCCACTGCAGTACCTGCGGCGTCCACAAGATGGCAACGTTGAACAGGTAACATAACTCAACAGGGAGAGTGCAGAGATTACATGTGCGTAGTGCTTTTTTTTACATAAGGTGGAGGAAGCACACATCAGCACGTAGACTTTAACAGAAGCATGACACTGCACATTCTTAAATTAATGTTTTAATTTAATATCAAACAGTGTTGTTTTCTGTAAAAAAAAAAAAAAAAAAAGAGTAAAACGAGTCTTGCACAACTCAATGGGAAGTTTTGAACTGTGTCACCCAGTGATCTGTCATGTGATCTGAGAAGCTTCTGCTGAGTCTGCAGTACTTCGTTCTACAAAAGGAGGGAGTGCAATGTGCCCAAATTATTTTTAAAAAAGGGAGAACAGAACACTTGACTTTGTAAAGCAGGAGGAAAGCAGGATCACATTCATGAGGCGTGAAGGGCGATGAGAAAATGAGCTGAATCGAGCACATGGGAGTTTTGGCAGCGCCGAGAGGATGATCTTAAAACTCCAGAGTGCTCAGCACACTGACAAGTATTTTCCTGCTGACTTAAATAAACAGTCAGACTTTTCCCTGCCGTGTCCAAAGTCAGTGCGGGGAGCTTCCCCGGACTACCCCGGTTCTCTGCTCGAATCTGCACAGAGAGTCCGGGGTAGTCCGGGGGTATGTGGTCATGGCCCGGTGGAGATTCACAAATATGTGCTGAAGTCACCACTTTTACGAGGTTCTGCAGTTTCCTCCCAGCTTTCTCAGGAAGCCAGAGGGGAGGTAAGGTGCTTGGCCAATAATCCTCCTGACTAGAAAGACTTCCTGTTTTTTCGGGGGGCGAGGTTGGAACCGCGTTGAAGCTTTTATGGAACAACGTATCGCCCGAGTGCACCCGTAGGATTCCAGCCGCCGTGTGCAGCAGAATATGATGACGGTGTTCCTGCACCGCTCGGCCCCACGGCTTCGTGCTGTATTTTTAGAAAGAAATGGTCGGGAGCCGTAAAAGCAGTTGGTAGTTAAAGAACAGAGAGGGACACAAAGGATAAAATCTAAGACTGCCTCAATTATGGACTGGAGATAAGTGGCTATCTTCGGTTCGGGCTGCGGTGGCAGCCGGTTTCAGGCTTCACGCCCTTAAATACTTGATGTTTGGCCTTCCTGTCATAAACTGAGGAAAGGACGCTTCCCGTGGGATTGTCCCCGTCAGCATTCTGTCGTCAAAGCAAATCTCCGATCAGTCCACGCTGATATGTGTCACGTGAAGTCTGTTTGCTGATTGGAGTTTTTCCTGACAGAATCCCTGCTCCTCCCAGTTGCTTTGAACCACAGTTTACACGAGGCGGAGGCATCCGGTCCAGTCCGGTCCTCAAGTATTTGGACAATTGTGGAGTTTTTTTTTGTCAATTTGCCTTTATGCACCACCACAATAAAGATGTCATCAAAGTGTAAAAACCCAGCTTTAATTTGAGAAACGACGAGGAATTTACCGTTTAGGAATTTCAAAAGGTCATGAGCAAAATGACATCACTGTAAATTTAATGGTAGGTTTTGATACTTGGATGAAAGTCCTTTAAAGGACAATGACTGCTTGAAGTCTGGAGCCATGGTCATGAACAGTTTCTGAATCTCCTCCCTGGAGATGCTTTTCCAGATGCTTCTCCACCCTCAGTGGCTGCTTGTTTGTGGGTCTTTCTGCCTTCGGTTTTGTCTTTAGTGGCTGAAAAGCATGTTTTTTTAGGGTTAAGAGTTGGCTGTTAAGTTGCTTTCACTATATGTTTAGGGTCATGTTCCATCCATGTGGTGAAGTCCTATGTTAGTTTGCCTGCATTGGACCAGAGGATATAGGCCCATATACCTCAGAATTCATCTTTACATTTCTGTCCATTGGCAGCCATATATGCCCACACCATAACACTTCCTCCACCGTGTTTGACACTTGATCAGGTGTGCTTTCGGATCATGAGCTGTTCCTTTCCTTCTCCGGACTTTTCTCTTCCCGTAATTCTGGTTCAAGTTCTCGGTTTCATTCGTTCAAAGAATCTGATTCCAAAGGATATTTTCTGGCGAAGTTACCATAGGTTTCCAACTCTGTATTTATGAAGGCGTCCCTTGATTGTAGATTTTGACAGTGGTACGTCTACCTTCTCTAGAGAAGTGGTCCTCAACCTTTTTGCAACTGCAGACCGGTCAACGCTTGACAATTTTACCACGGACCAACACAAGTATAACTTCAAAGCAGGGACGATTCTAGGGTCAGAGCTTTAGGGGTGCTAAGCACCCAATGAGCCCCACCACAACCCACAACCCCATCTTTTTTCACACAAAACCAAAAAACGTTTATTGAAAAATGATTTTGGATAATCATTATGACATTTATGAGAGAAGAGCATAATCTTTTGGGAAAAAAACTGACTGGAAAACATGCAAATCTTTGAAAATTTCAATGAAATTTGAAATGCTAACTGAGCTAATGCGCTAACTGGTAAACGGTCAACGAAGAGGAGAAGTAACATTAGTGAGAAGAGGACGATACCATTAGGTGGGGTCATTTTCATTTTCATTCTTAAAATATAAACTTAAACCACAAACTATGGATTAAGTTTTGGACATTATCTAAGCCTGTCAAATGCAAACAAAAATTTTAGAATAACAACATTTCTTACTCCAGGATTTTGGGGTGCTGAATTTCAATTTCAAAAGGGCTACCCTCGCCCATGCTTCAAAGTCTGTGGTAACATCCTCTGTACCCATTAAATAAATAAATTAGGACTCCTACTATTGTCTGTTAAAGGCTTTCTTTCTTTTTTTTTGTCCCTTCAGTGTGCATTTTCCCCTTCACAAGGAAACTTTCCAAAGACGTCCGTTTCTTATTCATTTTGCTAGCTGGGTTAAATTTTGGCGCTCAAGTAACTGAGATAATCCGGTCATTTTTCAAAATAAAAGCTCGTTGACATTCATATAATGAATAAAACTAATATAGCTAATTTAAACTTGTGCAGCCCGGTACCAATTGATCCATGGCCCGGTACCGGTCCGCGGGCCGAGGGTTGGGGACCACTGCTCTAGAGTATTCTTGATTTCTGTTGATGTTGTGGAGGTGTTTTTCTTCCACCAAGGGAATGATTGTGTGATCATCCTCTTCCATGGTCTTCTGTTGTTGAGCTCACCAGTGCTTTCTTTTTATTTGAAGGACATATCAATGTGCTGGTTTTGCCACACATGAGGGTTTTTCTACCTCTCTTGGAGAATTATGCGGGGGTTTTTTTGGTTTTGTTACCTCCGCCAAGGAGGTTATATTTTTGCAGCCGGCGTTTATCTGTCTGTCTGTCTGTGTACAAGATAAATCAAAGAGTTATGGATGGAATTTGATTAAATTTTCAGGAGCTGTCAGAAATGTGACAAAAAAAAGAACTGATTTCATTTTGGCTGTGATCCGGAAGAAATCCTGGATTCTGGATCACTTTCAAATTTTCAATAACATTGCGGTCAATGGGGCCAAAAATTTTGTTTCTCAATATCTCTATCTATATATTAATTATTGCCCAAAACTCATGAAATTTGACTCAGGGATCGACAATGGGAACCTCTATCAAATTTCAAAGGCTGATCAGGATCTGATCCAGAAGGCGGATTTTATTGCAATTTGTAAATCGCTATATGGGGGAATTGTTGCGCTTGGCGGAGGTCTGCGCTCTCCGAGTGCTTTTCTAGTTTTTCAGTGTAATGATGGGCTCCTTCACTTGCATTGAGATCTCCTTGGACATCATGTTGGTAGCTACTTATGAGCCCATTTAAATAGGGGGTACTTAGCATGAAATGTCTTTAATTCCTAAATGGCAAATACCATATTTTTTGTGAAATATTTTTCAATAAAGCGAAAAATTCATACTTTGACCACATCTTGATTGTTGTATTTCAGTTCCATCTATAAAGGTAAAACCGTAAAATCTCTGTTATTGTCCGAATACTTCTGGACCTGACTGTACAAGCTTCTGTACGCGAGCAGTTCAGTGGGTTCACTTCTGGCCTAAACCAACAATGAGTCACATTCAGAAGTTCAGGAAACCACAGTTTAGTTACGAAATATACGATGACGATGAAACGCAGAGTCACTTCGGCGATCGGAGGAGGTTCATCAATGTCTAAATGTCAGCGACAGGAATAGCGTGCAGCGGTGTCAAATCAAAGCTCTGGTAAAAAAGAAAAAATAAATAAATTCAATGAATTTCCCAAAGAAGAAAAAAATAAGCAAAGCAAAAGTGGACGAAAACAGTGAAGCTACTCTGTTGTACATGAGCACTTTTCTTTCTTTAAACCTCTTGCTAAGGTCCATCTGTTCTTACTGAACATCGAGTAAGAAGTTGTTTTTTTTTAAAAACTTCCCTCAAGTAGCTGGTGACCGAGAGGAAAAACAGCTTCCCGCCTCAGTAATCTGTCTTCTGAAGGGCTCATCTCCTTCAAACCAGCCTCTGTCAGCAGAACACAGGATACAAAGCCAGGACAGACATCCTTCCTCTGTCCTTTTCACTCTCGTTTGTCAGTCCTCGACTAACCGCACACGCCGTGCTATACGTCTCTTTAACATGAGGCCGTGGGATTCCTTGTTTGACACTTGCAAGCTTTCAGATGTCACGACTGCAGAACATATGGGATTGAAACAGCAGCGGTGGAAACACACTAAGTGCCTCAGTGCTTTTAAGTAACATCGGAGGTCTTGGATCTTTAGTATTTACATTTTATGGCTGTTTATACGACCGCTCCACCTCGGAGATGTAAATACAAACAGCTGAAGTTAGTTTTCTCCACAGGGTGGCTCGACTCTCCCTCGCAGACGGGGTGAGAAGTTCAGACTCCAGTCTGGGAGGGACTAGAGCTGCTGCTGCTCCACACTGGGATAAACCGACTGAGGTGGTTCAGACGTCTGGTTAGATGCCTCCCTGGGGAGCTGTTTTGGACTTGACCAACTGGGAGAAAGCCCCCGAGGTAGATCCAGGACACACTGAAGGCCTTTTAATATCTCTGTGTCCTCGTTTATTTATGACACCGAGATCCGATCATCAACAGAATATAGTATCATCAAAAGATTCAGAGAGTCAGGAGCCAATTCACGCTTTAAGTTCCGCGGTTTTAGTTATTCGCGAATCTTTCAGAAATATTCATCAAAAAATAAAAAATTAAGAAAAAAATCTGCACCCCACAGCGGACGAGAGGCTGCCAGAGAAATGTTCAACTGATGACTCACTGCCTCCTGTAACACGAGAAACACAGACGGCCCAGCAACTGCTTACCCCGAGCGATCTGATTGGCTGACGCTCCCAGATCTGTTCGGGTTTACTCGTGACTCCAGAATCTGTGCGCTAATTGGCCGAGACGTACGTATCCCGCTGTGAGATCCCATTACAGACTTAATGAATCGACAGTGAGATACGTTAAGAAAGAAGAACAAAAGATAAGAAAAAAACTATTTATAGATTAGGGCTGGGCAACGATTAAAATTTTTAATCGCATTATTTCCCTGATTAATCACGATTAATCGCATTGTGTGCGCAAAATCAAATAATGAATTCAAAAGTAGTGTAAAATGCACTTTTATTGAAATGTTCTGCTGCAATATGAACTAAAGTGCCCATAACATTTGTTGTTCAAACACTTTTAACATCAGCACTTGTCAGTAACACATATTTATTGTAAATCTCATCTTAAAAAAATGTAAAATAAAATAAAGCTTATTGCCACTGCCAGGGCATTAATGTCATCCTGTTTTTATTAAAAATAAAAAAATGTCTACAAACAAAATCCAACAAAATGATTGTGGCTCAGCACAATCAGAACATTAAAACAGGTAATTTCTGAGGTAACAGCAGAAACTTTTAACGGGGAGTTCAACTTGTCAGTTGTTACAAATAACCTTGTTTCTGTTGAATCCTCCGTCTGGGAGAACTTTGAAATTAAAATGTCCATGTTAAAGTTCTGTAACTTCACCAATCCGTGTATCATTCACTCTTTCCATTTTCAATCGTCAATCAAAAATTTAAAAAAATTAAAAAAATGACATTTTATGACATTTTTCGTTTTTTAATCTTACACAAAAAAACAAAAAAAAATGCCTGTTTTTTTATTATTTCAATTTTAAACTTCGATCAAAAATACGAAATGAAAAAATGGGCCACAGAACTGAATTTGTTTTATAATGGAGGACTGGACTTTCTGTTGTCATTACACATCTGTGCCACTAGATGGAGCCGCACTGCAGTAACCAGCTAGAGAACAGCAGGACAGTGAACACATGGAGCAGATCTGATGGAACATGAAGGAATGACGCCAAAGTTTTGCTGCAGTCTAGAATATTTTTTTTAGACAGAATTGTTAATATTGCTACCTGAGTTGCTACCCAAACTGTAAAGTACACAGATTTTTACTGTTCTCCATGTCTGTTTTAGCTTTTCTGCATGTTTACCAGCCAATTGTTTTCCGGTTCCGCAGCAGCCAGTAACAGACTTTTCAAACCAAAAGCATGTGAGCTACATGCGTTGAACGCGCGATAAAATAAATGTCGGCATTAATTAATTAATGAGTTAACACGATAATAACGTGTTAACTTGCCCAGCCCTATTATAGATACATACATACATGTACCTAGTTCTGGGATAGGCTCGAGGGGCTCCGGCTCCAGTTTGCGCGGATTTTCAATTTTCACGGGGGGCGCTGGTCCCCATTAACTGTGAAAGATAAGGGATCACTGTAGTGTCTGTGCGCAAGGGACAAGGCCGAAGGTTGAAGGTCAAAACTGGATGTGAGTGATCCTTGGACTCTGCATCAAAAACAGACATGAGTCTTTACTGGACATCTCTGATGGACTCAGGAACTCTTAGAGAAATCACTGACTGAGAACACAGCTCACCTACAGTCCACACATGCAGGTTAAAGCTGGATCATCAAAGACGAAGCTGCATGTGAAGACCATCCAGAAACACAGACGTCTTCTCTGGAGCAAAGATCATCTAAAACGGTCTGAGGATAGATGAATCAAAACTTGAAATTCTTTTTTAAAAACCATGAACAACATGTCCTGTGGATTAAAGAGGTGAGGAACCATCCGGCTTGTTATGAGACAGTTCAACAGCCTGCATCTCTGGTGGTTTGGAGTTGCATCAGCGTCTATGCTGTGAGCAGCTTCCACATCTGGAAAGAAACCATCAATGCTGAAGAGAACATTGAGGTTTTGGAGTAACATCTGCTCCCATCCAGACAACATCTCTTTCAGTTAAGACCTTGCATGTTTCAGCAAGACAATGCTCCTCTGTCCATCCCAGCGTTTACCTCCACCTGTGAGTGTAGATGTGTTCGGGGTGTCGGCTGGCGTGGTGACCGGTGATCTAGTCCTCTGACCATCTCACCTCAGTATTGCTACCTGCATCTGTTTATATCCTGTCTCTCTTCTCTTTTTCTTTCTTTACCCGGCTGGTCTTCAGCAGGAAGGTCCTCCCATATGATCCAGGTCCTGGTCCAGGTTTCTTCCTCTTAAAGTGGAGTTTTTCCTTGCCACTGTTTGGCTTAAAGGTATTTGCTCAGGGGTCATGATCTGGGTCTCTGTAAAGCGCCTAGAGACAATTGACATTGTAACAGACACTATACAAATAAAGTAAAATTGAATTTAATTGAACCACATACTGCATCCATCACAACCTCATGGCTCCACAGGAGAAGAGTCCAGCTGCTGAACTGGTCCAGACCTTTAACCAGTAGAAAACATTTGCAGGATACAAGTACTGATGCCTCTGTCTAAAGGGCTTTTTACACTATTTTTGCAGCTATTTCAAACTAACAATTATGTTCAGCCTTTTGTTTACCCACCAAAAGCATGTTGATGGCATGAAAAAGAACATTTTTAAGGGTAGGGATCCAGAACGTTATCTTTGGTTTACTACGCAGCACTTATCCTCGCAACAATTGAATCATAGGCAACAGGACTTAGATTTGTCTAGAAGACGTTTTCCCGCTTATCCAAGCAGCTTCATCAGTTCTCAACGCATCGGTCTGACTACCAGTCAGACTACTAGTCAGACGATGCGTTGAGAACTGATGAAACCGCTTGGATAAGAGGCGAAACGTCTTCTAGACAAATCTAAGTCCAGTTGCCTATGATTCAGTTGTTGCGAGAATGGAATTGACCTGGATAAATGAGAATATCCACAGACTACGCAGCCCTTACCGTACAAATCACGGTCATACTGCAGATAAGCTCATTATTATTTCCCTGAAACAGTCACGCATGACCGGATGCCATCTGCCCTGTTAACCCAAAGAAGAAGTCGCACCCACAAACAAGACAACAACAGCGACAATGATCGACGACAGAGTCGTGTTTCTTGCTGATCCTACTGAGTTCATAAGCGCTCTCCGGCAAAGGGAAGATTCGCTGCTCTGCCTCTGTCATCGTACTGCTCTGGAGAAAAAGGCCTTCACATCGGTATAAGTGAAATGCAAACGACGTGATTCTATCTGTCACTCTCACACGGCGGCTGGTGACGCTGGCTGACAACTCAGGAGATGTTCATTTCAAACAGATATTCAAACATCTGCAGTCTTAAATCGTGTCAGACCATTGGAGGTAGCTTGCAAATGAAGAAATCTAAATCAATAAAATAATGTAAATGTTAATACCACCATGAACATGCTCCTTAACAACCTACTATAACCTGCAATATCCTACACATGCACTGCTGAACTGCAACAGAGGACTGTATCTATTCATTTATTGACACTGCACTCACCGCAGAGATAAAATCGCACAAGATTACTGATTTCAGTTCCAAATGTTTGTTGAATAAACTTGAGTTTTCGGTCTTTGTACAGGTGCCTATCGCGGCTTACGCCGAAGACCCGGCTCATCCATCCGTCGACCCAGATAAACACCTTTTAACGCCGCCGTAAACACCCAAAACAAACGCTTCCCGCTTGATGTGCGGAGTGTTCTTCCTGGGAACATAATAACCGCTGCAGACTGCTTAGAGCAGCAAATATAAAAACTGTCATTACTGAATCACTCTTTGGCATCAAAAGCAAAAGAGACATTCATACAAAGGAAGTTGATGACCCATTCACAGCCACCAGCTTACTGTAATTGCAGTTAGATTAGTACGTAGAGGAGGAAATGTCGTGGCTGCACTTAAAAAATGTGCTGAGTTAGCAACGTCGGTGCTACAAACTCCTCGTTCCCGTCTCATTGCTCCATTTCATAATATGATCGTCAGTGTTTAGGTGCTGCTGCTGCAAGGTGTGAGTTTGCTTTGTAGCTTGATGGTTCATTAATACAGTGGTACCTCTACTTATGAAATTAATTGGTTCTGGAAGTAGTTTCGTAACCTGAAACTTTCGTGAGTAGAAATGTGTTTTCCATGTAAATGCCCTAATCCGTTCCAAGCCCCCCAAAATTCGAACATAATTTTGTTATAAATTATAAATAATACATGAAATGACATAAAAACCTGTAAGAAATACATGTTAGAACTAGAAAAGCACTCAGAGAGCTCAGACCTCCACCAAGCACAACAATTATTGAAAATTTGAAAGTGATCCAGAATCCAGGATTTCTTCTGGATCACACCCAAAATGAAATCAGTTCTTCCTTTTCACATTTCTGACAACTCCTGAAAGTTTCATCAAAATCCATCCATAACTTTTTGAGTAATCTTGAACACAGACAGACAGACAGTTTGTTTACCTGGGTTCTGGGTTACACTCAAACAGACAAGGGGCCCTCCTAGCCAATGGGACACCAGGAAGATGCCAAGCGATAGCCAATGGCAGAGCAGCTCGGACGCACCGCTTTCAAACCGAGATAGAGACATGGTTAAATGGCTTCTCCAAGTCCACGGAGAACATCTGGACCTCCTCTGGGATTTCAAGGGGAGTTTGATCAGCATTGTCCTCTTCAGCTGCTAAATCCTCCAGAATGTTCATTACACTGCGTGAAAATCTTCTTCTTTCCCACCTTTCCATCAGGAGTCCCAACAGAGGATCGTCCATTTCCATCATATCAACATTTATTCCACCGTAGTTTTATGCTACTTCTGTAAATTAACAAAAATTTCACGTGCACATCCATTTCAGATCCCAATGTAACCAGAGCATTTCATCTTTGGGGGTTTCAGGTAGTGTCATACCCACCTCTCATCATCAGTAGAAGTCTTTCCTCAACTATAAATGCAGTAAAAAAGAACATCATGCACACTTTTGGGATTCTTTCTGGTATACTGTCTAGAGAGATATGTACTAGTGTAATCTTTTTTTTTTTTTTTTTATTTGGGGGCTCTAGAGTAGAGGTCTTCATGGGTCCACTTTCATAGACCTCGAACCCGAAAAGACCCATGAAAATTCGACCCGAAACCGACCCGAGCTATTATCATAAGTCCGGGTTCTAAATCTGAATGGACCCGCAATATTTGGACCCGGAACTGACCCGAGTCTTTAATTTCCGACCACGAAACCGAACTGAGATATCCAAATAGAACCGAGACAATACAGCCCATAGTTGTTAAAAGTTGTCAAGCATTGAATAAAACTTGATTTTCTCACCTAAAAGTTGTCTTCTTCTACCCGGTCCAGTTGCTACATAGGCTACATGATGTAAACAACAATAAATCCACGTCGTTATTTTCTTTGTGGATACATATGCTATGGGTAGCTACTGCTAACGCTAATAGCCTACACCGGTCAGGACATGTCATGAACATATTCTCTCATCCAACGTTATCATGTTGGCGATCCGTTGTGCTTTACAGCTGCCGAGCAAACCGGTAATAACACACTACGGCAAGATGATTGTTTCATGACGAACATGCCACGTTAATGAATAATTAATTAAACTGCCCCGAGTCCTGACATTGGCTGAACCAAGCTACTGTTTGTTTGGTTACTTTTGCTTGACCTGTCACCTGACATTTCACAGCCTATTGGATAGAAAGGGGCGGGGCTGAGTATCTTTACCTCTTTCGGGTAAGCACCGACCGGACCCGAGACTAACTGTACCGATTCAGACCTGAACCCGGAGTCATGTCTTGTGAATGGACCCGAGACCCGATTTGGGTCGGAACCTCTGGGTTTTTCGGGTTGTCGGGTTGTTCTGAAGACCTCTAATCTAGAGGCCTTTCATCAAAATGTATTTAACAGGACATTTAATTATTTGAATGATCTGTTGAGTTGAGCTGCCACGTTGACGTTCCTCATCAGTGTCTTTGTTTTAAATAATCAAACCAATCAAATTCACCAGAGAATAACAGGTTGTTTAATTTGGGCCCAATCTGGGCTACTTTTGTGCACTCATGGGTCGGTTGTGCCATGTGAGCCGGATGTGGCCCAAAGCTCATGTACTGGGCTAAATCAAAGACATCAAACTCAAGACACCTTATTTGTCATTGTAGTCAGTACAACAAAATTTCATTTGGCAACTCCGGCGTCAACGGGGCATAGAAATGATAATAATGAATAGGACTAGAGGGAGAATACCAGAGGGAGAGTTAAACAGAAGTCTGAATGAGGCGGCAGATGCGTAATGACAGATTTTGCGGGCGAACAACTCAAAAGGTGGCAGTGCAAAACAAAAAGGACTTAGTAGCGGTTTTGAGGGTGGGGTGGCAGAGAGGGGAGGGCGACGTAAAGTCTTTTAGCCCCCTGCAGTTGCAGGTGGGGGAGCAGGTGGGGAGATGGAGGCGACAGAGGGGGGCCGTGCCCAACTAAAATTAAGACCCGGACCCCGACTGGTCGACACTTTGCTCACGCTGAGTCGCTGCTGTCCGGAGAAAACTGCAGGTGTGGGGCCGAACAAACTACTGGAACGCCTGATATCTGGCCACTAAGCACATTACCAGTGAAACTATTTCCTGCTTCCGGATGTTTCCATCTTTTATGCACTTATCTCTGTTTTTCTTTCGTTGCCCTCAGGCGGGAACAGGTTTGTCTTCACCGGGTGAAAAATGTGATGAGACGCACACATGAATATTCCACTTCTTCACTTCCAAAAGCATCTGAGTTCAAAATGTCCCCTCTGTGCTGTTGAAACGTCCTCTATTCAGCTTTTCCAGTATCTGGCTGAACCCGGGTGGACCGGGTCTTTTACAGGTAGCTTCAGATCCTGAGCTGTTCCAAACCTTCTTTTATATTTTTTTTTTTTTATGTCACGCTGATGCAAGCTCATGTTAAATTTAAACAACCTGTTTCAGAGCTTTTCTGCGATGTCCCTGAAACAACCACTCAAAACAGTCCTGTAAGAAATACAGTGATCCCTTGCCAATATGCGGTTTAAGTTCTTTAGTTATTCAAGGATTTTTCAGGAAATATATAATATAATTTTTAAAAAATTCAAAAAAATTGCGGAAACATCACAGGATGTTGTGCGCGTTCTCTCACAGTAAAGAAATGCTGTGAGCCAGTCCTGGCCCCTTTAAGAAGGTGGCCTTATGGGTAATGGTGTGGCCTTATGGGTAATGTAGTGTGTGTGTCGTGGGACGGCAGAAGAAAACGGGGTTAGATGAAATGTGTAGTGAGCATCAACAGCAGCCCAGCGTGTATAGATTTACATTCTCTGTTAACCGACAGGAGCCCAACAATACAACCTGTGTGATGTTACAAGTTCCTGCAGTGCCAGAATAAAGTGCTCGTTCCATGCAGAGAAAACCGGACTGTGTCTTTTGTTGTTGTTAGCGTGTTAACCGCTAATTACAAGCCAAAAATAGCACAATACCAGCGGTTTCTTTACTACGGTTCAGAGACCAGAGGCTGTGAAGGTAACAGAAAGACCACAGTTGAGCCTTTGTCTTGTTTCGCTGCAGTGCCTCAATACTTTTTTGGGGTTTTTAAACATATTTTAAACATATTATTGAGGCTCCGGGGGCTCCGGCTCCAGTTTGCGGATTTTGATTTATGCGAGGGGGCACCGGTCCCCATTAACCGCGAAAAATAAGGGATCACTGTAACTTTTTTTATCCAGTTGGGGAACATCTCTAAACTCAGATCAATGGTGCCTAAGGATGAGTCAGAAATGACTATCTACGCTTTTGTCTCGTCACGGTTAGATGATGGTAACGGCTTGTTCACATGTCTAAACCAGAAGGAGCTGGCTCCTCCACAGGGTCATCTGTAGGGTTTTGAAAAAAAAATAAATTTGGCAATATATCGCGATTTTCGGCCACCCAATATAATATCGATTTTCAGCTCCTAATATCGATATCGTCAGTATGTTGTAATGGTTACTTAAATGTGCAAAAACACTAATACAGTGATCCCTTATTTTTCACGGTCAATGGGGACCGGCGCCTCCCCTGCGAAGATCAAAATCCACGAAACGGAGCCGGGGCCCCCCGAGCCTAAATAATGTGTTTAGAATATGTTTAAAAACCGTAAAAAAGTAGCGAGGCACTGCAGCGAAACAAGACAAAGGCTCAACTGTGGTCTTTCTGTTACCTTCACAGCCTCTGGTCTCTGAACCGTAGCAAAGAAACCGCTGGTATTGTGCTATTTTTGGCTCGTAATTAGCGGCTAACATGCTAACAACAACAAAAGAAACAGTCTGGTTTTCTCTGCATGGAACGAGAACTTTATTCTGTCACTGCAGGAACTTGTAACATCACACAGGTTGTATTGTTGGGCTCCTGTCGGTTTACAGAGAATGTAAATCTATACATGCTGGGCTGCTGTTGATGCTCACTACACTTTAAGGAGCCAGGCTGGCTCACAACATTTCTTCACAGTGAGAGAATGCGCACAACATCCTGTGATGTTTCCGCGATTTTTTCTAGATCTTTTTATTATATTATATATTTCTGAAAAATCCGCGAATAACTAAAGCCGCGGAACTTAAAGCGTGAATTGGCCAGGGATCACTGTAATAAACAATAAATAGGTTATTTTGAAGCAAATAGTTTTGACTCAATTTGTCCTCTGAATGATCAATATCATCTGATGAACATATACAGCAACTTGATTTTTCATTTCTACTTTTAATTTTGATATTAACTGGGTAGAATATCGCAATATATCGCGATATCGTGATAATATCGGATCGTGATCCAAGTATCATGATACATATCGTATTGCGAGGTCCTTGCCAATACTCAACCCTAGTCGTCCGGAGCTCCACTGCGAGGCGTCTGACCCGAAGGCCCTACGTGGGCCGGGCCCTCCTCACATCAAGGTCAGAGGTCATCAGATGACGCCATCTTTTCAGGCCCATCTCAGACTCTGTGCTTGCGTTCGCTGGACTCTGCCGATGCTTTCAGAGAGCATCTTGAGACATTTTTATTCCTACGAGAGCCAGACAAAAAGCAGCTGTGCTATTTTATGATGGAGTGTTTGTTGCATTAGACATTTTATTTAAGCCTATTTTTATTGTGAAGCACTTTGTGACTGCTGTCTGAGAAAAGTCCACAATAAATAAACTTTACTTCCTTACTTTTCCTGGCCTCTTTTTTTTGGTCAATCTTGCCTTTATGTGCTCCTGAATGGTTTGCACCGTGTGGCGAAGCCTCTGTATTTGTCTTCTCTTTCTGCTCGACCTGGATAATGACATGTCTACCTCCTGGACAGCATTCCTCACTCAGCTGGATGCTTTGAAGGAGTTCTTCACGTGGACACCCAGACCTTTTCATGTTGCTGAGCTCACCGGTGTGTCTCTTTCTTCCTTCTCTTTTCATTTTTCTCAGAACATTGATTGGACCTGTCCAATTTTTTTGGCATTTTCTCACACATTCAGACCTCCCTTTACTACGACAGGAGTATTAGGGCCACAGTGAGAAAAAAATTGTGGAACTGTGATTTTTTTTTTTTTTTTTCCATTCCTCACTTAGAGAATAAAGTCAAAATGTCGAGAATAAAGTTTAAAACGTTGAGAATAAAATCGAAATGCAGTTTCCACAATAAAGTCGAAATGGTGACAATAAAGTCAAATTGCAGTTTCCACAATAAAGTTCTCTTAAAGATTTATTCAAACCAGCTTTACTCTACCAACATAATGTCTGTGTCTATGTGCTTTTATCACATAGACAGTTTATTCTCGACTTTTCGACTTTATTCTCAACATTTCGACTTTATTCCAGAAACTGCAACTTGACATTTCGACTTTACGACTCTATTCTTGATGTTTCAACTTTATTCTCGACGTTTCGACTTTATTCTCAACATTTCGACTTTATTCCAGAAACTGCAACTTGACATTTCGACTTTACGACTCTATTCTTGACGTTTCAACTTTATTCTCGACGTTTCGACTTTATTCTCAACATTTCGACTTTATTCCAGAAACTGCAACTTGACATTTCGACTTTACGACTCTATTCTTGACGTTTCAACTTTATTCCAGACGTTTCGACTTTATTCTAAACATTTCGACTTTATTCCGGAAACTGCATCTTGACTTTATTCCCGATGTTTCAACTTTATTCTTGACGTTTCGACTTCATTCTCGACATTTCGACTTTATTCCCAACGTTTCAACTTTATTCTCGACATTTCGACTTTATTCTCGACGTTTCAACTTTATTTTCAACATTTCAACTTTATTCTTGACATTTTTACTTTATTCTAAACATTTCGACTTTATTCCGGAAACTGCATCTTGACTTTATTCCCGATGTTTCGACTTTATTCTCAACATTTCAACTTTATTCTGGAAAATGCATCTTGACTTTATTCCCGACGTTTCAACTTTATTCTCGACGTTTTGACTTTATTCTCGGCATTTCGACTTTATTCCCGACGTTTCGACTTTATTCTAAACATTTTGACTTTATTCCGGAAACTGCATCTTGACTTTATTCCCGATGTTTCAACTTTATTTTCAACATTTCGACTTTATTCTCGACGTTTCGACTTTATTCTCAACATTTCAACTTTATTCCCAACGTTTCAACTTTATTCTCGAAATTTCGACTTTATTCTCGACGTTTCAACTTTATTTTCAACATTTCGACTTTATTCTTGACATTTCGACTTTATTCCGGAAACTGCATCTTGACTTTATTCCCGACGTTTCAACTTTGTTCTCGACATTTTGACTTTATTCTCGACGTTTCAACTTTATTCTCGACGTTTTGACTTTATTCTCGACATTTCGACTTTATTCCCAACGTTTCAACTTTATTCTCGACATTTCGAATTTATTCTCTAAGTGAGGAATAAAAAAAAAAAAGTCCACAATTTTTTTTCTCAGTGTGGCCCTAATACTCCGTCGTACTTTACTGCTTTCCTGCATTTTTTTTTTTTTGAGTTCACAACCTTTGAAATGCTAAAAAAAAACCCATCGTGTTTGAAACCAACCCGGACACCTTCATGGTTCCATAATGAAGAAACAGCCCACACCTGTTCTCGAGCTGCCCGCTATTGGCTGAGCATTTGAACGCTTGAAAACACAAAAGCGCTGTAATTTTTTTTAAATCCCTCTTCAAACTTGTACGTAACCCTAAAATTAAAGCTGAAAAGTCCGTCTTTGAAGGCCATGACGTCTCCGTGAATCAGGTGTGTTTTGGTGCGGAGGTAAACTGACACACTACAGGGTCAATGTCCAGATGTTAGTTCTTTTTTTTCTTTTCTAAATCCCCTGTTTTTGTCCTACAGTGCAGGTCCTTTCCAGTAACGCGTTTTTAATGTTCGCTGGGGAACGATAAGAAACTTTATAGAGCCGCGGTGAACTACTAAATACGCAACTCTTATGAAACCCTTTTAAAAAAAAAAAAAAAAAAAGAGGGAGAGTTTATGGAAACATCATACGCGTTTACTTTTTTTTTCCTTCGCCATCATATGACCGGTGGCGTTATTTTCTCTGGCGGAGACCGCACCCCCTACCACCACCACCACCGCTAGCTAGTCACTGAAGGGTTAACCCGCGAGCTCGCAGCACTCTCTCCTTTCCGTCCTCGGTATTTAGCGGAAAACATTTCGACTCCTGCTTCGTTTTCCGTCGCTGGCTGCGTTTGATTTTTTTTTTCTTTTTCTTTTCCTCCCTAACCAGTCTCGCAGCGGAGCCGCGGAGGCATCGGCGGGGGAAAACAAAGCTCGCCGGGTCGTGCGGCAGGACTGCGACATTTTACTGCGCGCTTTAATCCAGGTTGGTCGCTGCGTTTGTTTTAACCGTTATTACCGTCAGCTGTTTGATGAACGGGGACAGAGCAGCCGCGGGTTAGTGTCTTCTTTTTTTAAAAAAAAAAAGTTACTGACGTGCCTTTTAAAGTGTGCGTGTGCTGACGCGGGTGAGACTTGTTATTTTCTGTTTAAAGGGGGAAAAAACTGTTTTTTACTATAATACGCAGCAATGGCGCATCAAACCTAAATCACTGTGGGTCAGTTTGTGACTCATTTTGACGTTTTTTTTAAGCTTTCAAACTTTCCATGAAGTTTTTTTTCCCCCTCCTGTCTAAGTGCAAAAGCATTTCTTTTTTTTGTGTTTTAATTTGCTCTGAGAGTGTTTGTCTGTTCACAGTGGGCCTGTGGTATTTCACCATCTCATTCACTTGCAGACTGAGTCATTCCCTGATTTCCTCCAGATGTGCAGCACTTCACGTTTCCTGGCAGCTCAGGATTGTGACATTTCTGCCCAGTAGACTGTTCTTATTCTGCTGACGGAGATGCATTTTGCTTTAGGGGGGGGGGGGCAGGTCAGGCGTTATTTGTGTTGTGACACTGGTGGATGCTGTGAAGAGGCTGTTAAAATGTAATCCTTCTCCATATTAGCTCTCCTCCAGCTGCTGGGACTCAACTAATAAACCAGAACAATCCTCTGCAAATGGAGCATCAGCAGCCGTGAACTTGCGTGGCCCTGCAGCCGTTTACGTGACGGCCCGGTGGAAACAAACGCTCTTGATTTGAATGAGTTCAAAACCGGTAACGGCTGATAAGGATCACGCCGTTCTTTATTGCTTTACAGGCGAACAGCAGCACTCTGCTTATCGTTTTTTTAAAAAGCTGCTGGCAGGTTATTTTTTTTTTTACAGGTGTTGCTCGTGAGGTTTGCATGTCTTATCTCAATCACATTGGGCTCATTTCCTTTTTGAGGATTGGACCAATAAATCAGATAATTTCACCTTAAATTAAGCCATTAACTTTTACAGGTGGCATCCCCCATCTGCGCGAGCTTTACGGCGCATCACGAGATCCCCTGCCCTGTTAGCGTAAGATTAACCCCGGGTAATTGCTCAACCTTTGTCCGTTTCCAACCTTTGGTCTGCGCTGCAGCGCTCGCAGGTTCTTCACTGCTGCTGAGCCGGTCCTAAAGGTACGTCCGTAACCTGGCAGAGCAGGATTTTAGATGTTTATTGCTTTATTTATGCGTTTATTTCTCCCTCATGTAGCTAAATGCGTGTTTCTAGCGTTGACTGTGACTGTTTGTCTTCTATAATCTGCTGGGTTCATGGGTAAAAGGGTTGTCAGGTGGTTGTTTTGCTCTTCTCTGGTATTTCCTGCACAGTCCAGTTACTCTGGATTAGTTGAGGGGTCGTTTTGGACTCGGTTGACCGTCAGGATGCCGTGAAGCCGATCAGATCAGGTTCTGTTGGTCTGACTGGTGGTGGATGGGTGGATGGGTGAGAGCGCGGCGTTTTATTGGTCATGTGTCTCCACGGCTGTCCTCCTGACAGGTGCCTCTGAGGCTGTAAACCTTTACTGTACTGCTGTTAAATCACAGAAATGCCAGTGATGTGCAAAAAAAAAAAAAAAAAAAAAAAAATCAAGTAAAGCTCCTCTTGCAGGAACAAAAATGCTTCACCAGCAGTCTTTTTTTTTTTTTTTTTTTTTACAGGGTGGTATCATGTGCAAGTCGTTTTATCACTTTGCTGCTCACTGTCCACTTTTTTTTTTTTTTTTTTCCTGCTTCAGACGAAGGAAAAGGAGAAGCATGAGCGGGTGCTGACGGGTCACATGCTCGGCTGACGTCTCTGTCCCTGAACACGGAGCTGCTGTCCGCTTTGTCCCAGATCGTCACTTGTCCGGCGCGCCCCCCCCCCCACCCCATCCTCAGCGCCATGTCTGCAGAGGTGGAAAACAGTCTGCCCGCATCTGGCGAGCCCAGCTCCCCGACCGCCACCACGCCGCCCAGCTCCCCCGCGTCCAGAGTCCCCTTTAAGAAAGAAAAGAAGAAAGGTGAGACATTTGGTTGACGAGTTGTTTTTAAGGGTCCCCCTCCCCTTTTCAGAAACAGGAAGTGGCATCAGCTTTTCCAGTGATTTGGAAAGAGTTTCATTTTCAGGAAAGCAGAGTTTTTATTTGATGCAGGATGGGAAAAGGTTTACCAGGAAATGATGAGCTCTAAAATAAAGAGCCATTACGCACATTTATACGTCTGATTGTAGTCAAGGTTGTCAAGTGGAGAATGTTTCCACCTTTTCTGAAGGAAACATGACTCCGAGCTGGCACCGTTTCCTTCAGCTCTTAACGAAATATTCCCGACGTTTCAACTTTATTCTCGACATTTCGATTTTATTCTTGACATTTCGACTTTATTCCGGAAACTGCATCTTGACTTTATTCCCGACATTTCGACTTTATTCCCGACATTTCGACTTTATTCCCGACGTTTCGACTTTATTCTCGACATTTCGACTTTATTCTCGACGTTTTAACTTTATTTTCAACATTTCGACTTTATTCTTGACATTTTGACTTTATTCTCAACATTTCAACTTTATTCCGGAAAATGCATCTTGACTTTATTCCCGACGTTTCGACTTTATTCCCGATGTTTCGACTTTATTCCCGACGTTTCGACTTTATTCTTGACATTTCGACTTTATTCCCGACGTTTCGACTTTATTCCCGACGTTTCGACTTTATTCCCGACGTTTCGACTTTATTCCCGACGTTTCGACTTTATTCTCAATATTTCGACTTTATTCCAGAAACTGCTTCTTGACTTTATTCCCGACGTTTCAACTTTATTCTTGACATTTCGACTTTATTTATGTGTGGCGTGTTTTGATGAAGATGCGGAACAGCTGCTTCGTTTTTAACCGCGGTTGGCACACGGAGAGGGGGCGGAGTCAGCCACCTCCGTGGGCTGTGCCTCTTTAGAATCGGTGCTGACGCTTCGTGCTACCTGACATGAGGCTGAGTGGAGATAGTTGTGCTTTGAACATCACAATATGCAGCAAATGGCCCATTTTATAAATGAACAAATGACCCTTTGTCACTTTCTGTGTGAATTATTTTAATATTTATTTAAATATGAGAGCTTGTCAGCAAGGAGCTGCAGGGCAGGTATTAAGTTTATCTACAACAGTGAGGGAAGAAGAAGCTCAATTACTCAGTAAAGAAAAGGGAGCCCCATACAGAGAAGTGACTAACATAGCATGGAATTTAGATTTCTTTTCAAATTAAAACTACTTGATTTTTCTATTAACAGCACCAGAAAAGACAGACGAGTACCTGCTGGGCAGGTTCCAGGGGGACGGCGTCAGGTACAAGGCCAAGCTGATCGGGATCGACGACGTCCCGGAGGCCCGCGGAGACAAGATGTGCCAGGACTCCATGATGAAATTAAAGGTACATGGAGGAACCTACACGGGCTCATGTGGTGGACCGAATCAGACATTCGCTCCATTAGAAAACCTTGAAATGATTTTATTTTTTCCTCTCTGCAGGGCATGGCAGTAGCCGCTCGGTCCCAGGGGAAACACAAGCAGAGGATCTGGGTCAACATTTCCATGTCGGGCATCAAGATCGTTGATGAAAAATCAGGAGTGAGCACCAGTTACTTTTCATTTCTGTGTGAACTCCATAGACTGTATTTAAAAAAGAGGAGGGCGAACCCCTGTGACATCATCCGTTGGTTCTCTGAAGAGTTCTCCAGAAGCCTCTTCTTCGTCGCGCTCGCCCAGCTAGCCGTTAGCAAGTAGTCTGGTTAGTCGGCTAGAAAGGTTCCTGGAATGATCCCAGGTGAAAGGTCGCTGGGCCGGAGGACGCAGCCGCGAGAAGAGTAAGAAGCCGGGGAGCTAGAGGTGGTCCAGCTGGCATCCTCTGGTTGGCTCCTGAACCTCCGGGCCAACCCACAACTGGTCCCTTTGGACAGTAAACGGCACAACGAGACACGTTTATCTTTTTAAAATGATAATTGTGCTTCGTCAGGTCTTTATTTGACTTCTGAGCTGTGACTAAAGTCATGACAGGAAGCTGTTAAAAGCATGACCAGCTGTCAATCAAAAGGCCACGCCCCTTATCATGCATAGATTTGTAGCTCTCTACCTTTTAATTCCCCTGATGAGGTTCATAACCGCCCCCCCCTCACCTACTTAACATGGTCAGTGCAGATTGATGACTCCTCCTCTAGAGCCCCTAGTGGTTCAGTCAAAGACCTGCAGTTTACTTCTGGGATTCAGTTACATCACCAAGTGGTTTACAGCCCTTCGGTTACATCCTGATTTTTACAGCCTGGAGTTGATGTGACAGTTTTGCTCTGCTCATGTTCTCTCTGCCTCGTGTCTCTCAGGTGATCGAACACGAGCACGCCGTGAATAAGATCTCCTTCATCGCCAGAGACGTAACCGACAACAGGGCCTTCGGATACGTGTGCGGGGCAGAGGGGCAGCATCAGTTCTTCGCCATCAAGACCGCACAGCAGGTGACGCTCGCGAGCACGCGGACCGGAGAGTCCGCCATAAAGACAAAAACGTGTAAACGAGGAAAACGTGCTTCCTTTGTGTGTCCGTGCAGGCAGAGCCGTTGGTCATCGACCTGAAAGACCTGTTCCAGGTCATCTTCAACATGAGGAAGAAGGAAGCGGAGTCCTCGCAGAAGGTAACGCTGCAACTCGGGCTGGAAAAAGCATTTTCTTTGTGAAGGAAAACCATTTTGTCTTTTGGCCGGGGTGGACCGGGGAGGCGCAGGCCTGTGTGGTACCTCCAGGAGGTCAACACTGCCTCTCTGTGTTCCCTCGGTGAATCACATCCTCCAGACATTCCTCCGACGTGACACAAGGCTCATTAAAATTAAAGAAAACATCCACAACGTTAACAGTCTGCCTCTGTCCACAGGCTGAAAATGGCGGCGGCGTCGTTGAGGTAAACACTTAATAGCTTTTTTTGTTTGTTTTTGGAAAACCATTTCTGACTCTGTTTTTTCTTTTTATCCTCAGAATGGAAATGATGCCCTGCTAAGTATGGACAGTGAAGTAAAAGCTGTCCAAGTAAGAGTTTCAGCACTTCTTTTTCCTGTTTTTTTGTTTTTAAAGATTTAATTTTAAAAGTCAGGTCAGAACGGTGCGTTTCTGTTTTCTTCCCAACATCCAGCCGGTGGAGCAGCTTGACCTTTTTGGAGACATGTCGACCCCTCCAGACATCCAGACTTCCAATGTGAGTGCCGCGTCGTTGATGTGGACTAATATTTGGTCGGACGCGCCGCTGTATTACAGTGATCCCTCGCCATTTCGCGCTTTAAATTCCGCGGTTTGTTATTCGCACATTTTTTTCAGAAATATGTAATATAAAGAAAAAATTGTGGAAACATCACAGGATGTTGTGCGCTTTCTCTCGCAGCAAAGAAATGTTGTGAGCCTACCTGGCCCCTTTAAGAAGGTGGCCTTATGGGTAATGTAGTGTGTGTCGTGGGACGGCAGAATAAAAACCAGGTTAGATGAAAGAGCGGTTTCTTTACTACGGTTCAGAGACCAGAGGCTGTGAAGGTAACAGAAAGACCACAGTTGAGCCTTTGTCTTGTTTTGCAGTTTTTAAACATATTTTAAACACATTATTTAGGCTCGGGGGGGCTCCGGCTCCAGTTTCGCGGATTTTGATGATTTGAAAAATAAGGGATCACTGTATACATATTTTACGCGCCGCATGCCTTTTATTCGTCACTTTCTGTGTTGCGACACCAGAACGTTTCCCAGATCTGATTTTTGTGGAAGGAAAAATTTCTTCACTAAATAACCTCCACATCATTCCATATGTGTTTCAACGCTAACTCGGTTCTTAAAAGAGCAAAGTTTTGTCTTTTTGAGTCCCATCAGAATGTCAAAGGTCTTTTTTAAGAACTGAGTTTATGCCTTTTTTTTTGTTTTACCAATCTCAACTTTAAAGCTGCTACAAGTGGAACGCATTAAGCTGAAGTCGTGGTAAAATATTGCCAGAACTGGTAATCTTTTACATCGCCGTCACTCAGCAGACCCATTAGCTCCAATTTACTAAATTCAAACATGGACTCTGGACTGATTTTCCCCCCTCAAGCGTATCATGAAGCTAATATTCTACTGGTAGCAGATTTAAACAGTCATGTCTCTTCACACCATGTGATTCATTGTTCATTTTTGATAACACTTGTTTTGTCTCTCTGCAGAACTGAATCATGAATCTTGTCTTTTTTTTTTGTTTGTTTTTTTCTCTCGCTGTCCCTCTCATGTTAACCAGGACTCTAATGACATTCTCTTGCTGGACTTTTCTGCTGAAGTTGACAGCAATCAGAATTGCATAAAGGGAAATCATTTTTCCTCAGATTTTGGCTACTTCCCAGCTCCAGACAGCGACCCTTTCAGAGACGACCCCCTTTCTAAAGCGCCCGCGAGCTCCGCGCCGGATAGCGGACGCGCGTCCCTCCCCGCCGGTAACCAATTAAACGGCACCGCCGGCAGCTCCGGTAAGACATTCTTTAACGGCGGGTCGGGCGAAGAGGCCGAACACCTCAGTCAGCGGATTAACGGCTTATCCAGTAAATCCATGATCCTCGCGCTCAGTAATGGACAGTGGCCACTAGGGGGCATTATACCTCAGGGCGCCGCGATCACCATGATGGACGGGAATGACCCTGGTCAGGCTCTCTCGGCCAAAAACCCATTTTTTGACCCCTCCTCCCACGTTTCTAACGGCATAAGTCCCTCGCCAGAGCCGCCAGCGACCCATAGCAAGGACTCGGTTGTCATAAACCCGCCTCCGCAGAGCTCTAAGTCTGGACGAGGTCGACGGAGCGCAAAGGTGAAATTACACAGCTTGGGGTGAAATTATAGTGAGGCTGCATGCGTTTTGCTACACGTTTTGGCGCTAACATCTCCTTTTCCGAGCATTTGGGGACACACACCGGCGTCTGGCAGGATGCGCCAGGAGCTGGAGTGGGTGAACTGAGGATTGAAGCTATTCACACCTGTTGTTTCGACCTGTTCTGTCCGTCTTGCATGAACTGGTGGTTGCTGTGCCTCTTGAACTTGCTTGACTAGATTTGACTGTGTGCCACAGAACAACCGCTCCTCTTTCTCATTTAAGCTCCTAATCTACTTTCCTAACATTCATGCTTCAGCGACTTAAAAACACCGGTAAGTGGCAGGGCTCAAACTTGTCCGGTGTTCAGGTAAATGGGTTTTTTCATTTTAAGCATGTTTTTTTAATTCTAGTTAAACGGTTGTCTTTGGGAGAGGTTTGGTTTAATTTTAACTCTTAATGATCTCGGCGTGGTGGATTATTACTGAAACTGTTTCCTCTGGGCATCAGGCTGCATCCAGCGACCTGTTTGGGACGGAGCTGTTTTCTGCTCCTTCTGACGGCTCCTCTGCTCCTGCCGACCTTTTCAACAGCACATCTACAAACTCTGCTCCTTCCTCCATAGCTGCCCTGGGTAATGCAGAGAAGAACTTGCTTACATGCATTTTTTTTTTTTTCTAAATTCCCTCCTAGGGGTGCACGATAACTATCGGGCCGATAACAGGAAATTATGACGTCATCCCGACAAGTCCGATATTACGACGAATAGCCCTAATAACATATATTTCTGTCAACACGACAGTGCCTTGCTCCCTCTGAGCTTTGAATGACCGGCAGTGAATGTTATGTTCAAGTGACGTCGGCATAATCAGAAAAACGATTACTTAATAAGGAAAATCAAGAATACCCCCTCATGCCAGAAAACAGCTCGTTAACTTAGTCATAATTTTGGTAGTTGCTGACTTCATTTGGTATTCGCAGTATTCTCCCACATGTTACACATAAAAAATAGAAAAGGCTGAAAGAACAACTAGCAAATGATGGAACGTGGAAATTTACGTTACACCTTGAATGCAGCCTGCAGCACACGGACTGATCACAACAAACATGGCGGCGTGGAACTTCGTTAAAGTTACAGAAGAAGATAATTTGGTGGTTATTTGTGACGAATCCTCCGAGCGAATTCTACGAGGAGGGAAGCACAAGCTTTAATACGTAAAACCTGATCAGCCACCTACAACATAACAATCCCTTCCATGGATTTTTGAAATTGCGCTAACGTGAGCTAACGGAAGCTAATGCTAACGTGCGCAAGCCAGCAGCAGTCTCCCCTCTCCTCTCCCTCATTCCTCTCATCTAAAGCTTCCATTAGATTAAAAAATAAAAACTACTGAACCTCATTTACTTAATTAAAGGTATTAATATAAATCTTATCTTTTTCAGTTTGTAATTCTGATGCATGTATTTCCATCAATTCAAGGAGCCGTTATTTTTTTTTATATCAGTCAGTAATGAACCTTATTTCAGTTGATCTGAGATATCAAATAGGTTTGTTTGATAGCTTTACGAAAATGTTTGAGGCTTGCGAATAGTTTTTCATTGGAAAAAATTAATGTCGGTTCATTTAAAAAGTCAAAACTATTTTTGATTTTGTTCATAGTATTAATGTAATGATCTTAGGTATATGTGTGTTATCGGTATCGGCCTTTAGGAGTTGAAAGTTATCGGTATCGGCCTTTAGGAGCTGAAAGTTATCGTTTTAAAAACGGTTATCGTGCATCCCTATTCCCTCCCCTTGAAGTTTGTCTTGCATATGAACTCATTTTCTTGAATCCACTCGCAGGGAATCTTCAGTTGGGCCCACCAGCTACCACAAACGTCCCTCCCGTAGGAATGTGGGGAGCCTCCACCGCCGCCCCCAACATGTTCCCCATCCCAGGAGTGACCGCCCCGGGCCCGATGCCCAGGCTTCCCACAGCAGCCCGGCTTCCCGCAGCAGCCCGGCTTCGGCGCACCCATGCCACCCAACGCCTGGGGCCAGCAGATGCCTCCCCAGTTCAGCCCGCCGCCCCTGTCTCCGCCCCACCTCCCTTGGGGTCAGCCCGCCCCATCCAACCCTTTCCAGCCCGGCGCGTTCCCAGCGATGGGGGACCAGCAGGGTCCGTCGCGCGCCCCTCCGAGGCCACCCCCCAAGGCGGCGCCCCTCGAGAGAACAGTGCCTTCACGGCTTTGGATCCGCTGGGGGATAAAGAGAAGAAGACCGGGAAGGACATGTTCAAGGACTTCCAGCTGGCCAAGCCTCCGGCCATCCCGGCGAGGAAAGGGGAGCTCGCGCCCGACCCTGCCGCCGCTCCCCCCGGCAAAGAGGCGAAGACGTTCGACGATTACTTCTCCAATAAAGTGGGCCTGGCTCAGGATGCTGCAGATCACGACGACTTCGACATCAAGCAAATGGCGCCGTTGACCAACAACGGTAAACTGTCGCCTGGAGTCACAGCTTTTCGAGTTAATGAGGTGACGCGTCACTAATTCTGTCATCGTTTGCATGTTTTTTTTAGATGCTCCAGCACCAAGCGTTAACCCTGATCTCCTCAACGCCGCCTTTTCTGCTCCAGTCCTAAACAGCTCAGCGCCGTCACAGGACATATTTGATAAAGCCTTTGGGGCCCCAGACTCCAATCCATTTGGAGCGCCACCCGTAGCTACGGTAGCGACATTTATTTTTTTAATGCCTTGTCCCATGACATCACAAGACAATAACATTTCAGAGTAATGCATACATTCATTTATTTTCTTTCTTCTGGCAGAATGCTTCTGTTGCTCCGGTTTCTGCTTCAACAGATCCTTTTGGGAATGCTTTTGGAAATCCTTTTGCTTAACTGCAAGTTTCTCAGTAGGTGAGTAGGGTTTTTTATGTTTTTCTTATCTCACCTCGGCATAGTAGAAACACTTTTATCTAATTTTTCACTCTCACAGATGAAAGGACAGAGAACGAGTGGAGATCCTAACATCCAACACCTCTAGGACAACGCTGCTCCATGCAAGACAATCTGAACGATGAACTTTTCTTACTCCTGCCCCCCCCCTCCCCCCAACCGTCTTTTACTCCCCCACCTCTCGTGGTTCTGTTTGCTCCCGTTTCTGATCGCTGATCCGAGAAGTAAATGTTTGTCATGATCTGCTGAAGAAGGAAATGTGCCGTGTGAAAGAATATTCAGAGGTTCACTGCTGTCGTTTGTTTAAAGAAATAAATCGCAACACTGCAAGGTGCCTGCGGCGTCGCAGCCTTCTTTCTTCCGAGTCCGTGAATCGGCGGTTCGAGACGCGACGGAGGCCGAGCGTCTGAAAGCTTTTTCACTTCGTAGAGCTGACGGCAAAAAAAAATCTGTGTTTTTGTTATATAATCCCTTCCATTCATCTCTGTCAGATTTGCATTTATTTCCTGTTTCCTCAGATGTTGAAACGATAGCTTTGTTTCATCATCTGTGATCTGAAACCCCTGAAGTGTATCCATGTAGCAATGCCGCTTCTGGCCACACGAGGGCAGCATCTGATAACATGGTTAACCGAAAGTGGGGATGCCAGATAATAACTGGACTGCATAACAGACTCTACTGGAGGCCATTCTGTCACTCAGAGGCCATGTGTCTCTGACCCCCATGCAAAGGGGGCTTCTGGGTATTTGTCCACCACCGATGGGTTTATCTACAGTCCTAACGTTGGATACTATGAAACGCCGCCGCGCTGCAGTAAAAACCTAATTTGGATGCTGGCTGAGAGTTAACTTGAGACGGGAGGAAGACTAAATATTGCATCACAGAGGTCAGTATTCAAAACAAGCAAAGATGAATGACGCAAATAGCTGCACTGGGTGATCTTTATCATTTTAATACTTAGTTCAACTGTGACAATGTAGATCTTTCTTCACCGGTGCTTCTGCCTTTTCCACAGCTTAGAAAATGTAATGAACAAGAAAAGAAAAACCTACATGAGATGCCACAGACTGCAATGCAGCTGACACCAAAACGAATAAATAATACAGAAATCTTTCTAGAAAACATTCCCACATTTTCTCACGTAAGGATGTCCAGATGGCCACCTATCAGGCGCCATACATGCACACACATTTAACAACTTGTAGGTTGTGAGTGTAAAATGTGTGGATCAGTACATTTGCAAGTACCTGTTGACTATTCAAATTTGTAAACTGTGATGATCGACTAATTTCTCTAAATATAATACCGTCAAAGTTGAGACTCTGCTCTTTACACTCATTTGCAATTTGCACGATGTGACTTCCTGTTACAGTGAACAGCTGTAATTATGCTGGTGTTGAAATCCATCTGTTGTTTCGAATAGCCACGTATACAGTCATGGAAAAAATGATTAGACCACCCTTGTTTTCTTCAGTTTCTTGTTCATTTTAATGCCTGGTACAACTAAAGGTACATTTGTTTGGACAAACATAACGATAACCACAAAGATTGCTCATAAGAGTTTTATTTAAGAGCTGATATCTTAACATTTTCCATGGTTTTCTTGATTATAACCTAAATCACGTAAGTTTTTACATCAATAGCTATGGCGTTGTACTGCCAAAAACACTGCTTTTATGCATTCAGTGTTTTCTTTTCTGTCTGTTTTAGTCACATGATGATGTTTAGTGGTACCAGGTATTAAAATGAACAAGAAAGTGAAGAAAAAATGGTGGTCTAATAATTTTTTCCATGACTGTACGTTATGAGGTCTTCTTCAAACTCTTCTTCAAACTTCAGACACATTTACCATTTTACCCAACCTAATTCCTTTCCTCTTCAATACAAAGACTTAGGGTGAATTCCAATTACTCCCTTAAACCTCAATCTCAACCCTCAGTCTCAAAAATGCGCGCTCCCGCTAAGTGCAAGTGCTGTCCCAATTCTTAGAACGTCAAGTTGAGGGACGAGTTTGAGGGCTGTATCGCCCTCAAAATTGAGATTTTCAGACACCACCCTTGGAAGTAAGGGCTACCCAGAAGGCACTTGGTAATTTAGCCAAGACATCTTCGAAAAATGATGGTGACAAAAAAAGCTAGCTACAAACGTAAGTATCTTCGTATATCTTAAAGATATAAATGTTACAAAACCATTTTATTGTCTTTGTTTGAGATTTTTTTTTCATGGATTAACATCGCTTGTTGCGTAACATTTATTTTTTTACTTTACGATGTTTGCTGCCGGACCGGCGGTCCCGGCCAGGGGTCCCGGTCCCGTCGGCGGTCCCGGTCGGCTTCACGTTACTTGTATACCTTGTTGTGTAGCGACGGAGGACTGAATAATGTATCCTCTATTGTGTTATTTACTAATATTATTTAGAGAATATACGGCGCTCTTTTCAATGTTATCCCTGTGTCACTTCAGGAAATACAGAGACAACACGGCTCTGATACATTTCAGTCTGAAGACGTAACTGCACTCAAGGGGTGTCACATTTTAAGTCACAAGATAACCCTTACACTTACTTTCGAGGGTTAGGATTGAGGGCCAAAAATTGTGGGTTAAGGGCGAGGGTTGAGATTATAGTTAAGAGAGGAATTGGAATTCACCCTTAGTCTGGTTCCCCTGGACTTGACCGACGGATGCAGAAGAAATTGCATTTGGACGTCGCTGGATGGGCGCGCTGCTGATCAGAGAAATGGAGCGTGTGACATAGGCAGAGCGTCAACTATAAAATGCATCCAAACTACAGTACAGTGGCGTAGGAACGCTGGTGAATGAAGTTTTGCAGTAAAAGCTTGTTGACCAAAAGTTATCAGCAAGCCAGCTTGGTTGACTGGAATCATGAGTCTTGTATGATTCGCTGCATAAAGCCCACACTACGTTGCAACTGCTTCGGTACATTCTGTACCGGTGGAAATGGCTATGAATTGGAGCACTACCAGAGCGAATTCACGAGAGAATGGTTATAGGTGTATAGGCTATGGTAGTGGTGCGCAAACTGTGGTACGTGTACCACCAGTGGTACGCGAGCGCTCTCTGGTGGTATACGGGGGAACATCAGGACTTTCCACATTTTCACTTTTTTTTTTAAATTAAATCGGAAACATACAATGCATTATAAATACATTTTAAACGAAATTTACGTAACAATAAATAACTACAACAAGGAATAAACATCTCTCCTGTGAATTTAAAGCTAATTGAGAAGGCATATATGGCTATATTTTAAAATTGGTCATCATGGTGGTAGTCAGAGAGCTGAACAGTTTCTCAGGTGGTACGCAGCATTAAAAGTTTGAGAACCACTGGGCTATGTCTTTGTTTTTTAAATAACTACTTGACCTCATATAAATTCAGTATAAATAATTAAAGGAAAACTGTCTAGGGTATTAGCCCGCTTTCTGCATGATGACTGGTGGGATAAGCTCCACCCCCTGATATAATCATGTAGTTTATAACCCAGAGTAGCTTTTGTCACTTTCAGTAATTAATTAAAAAAAAAAGAAGTAAAACACGGTTTTACAGTGTATAATGTGTATTATAAAAAGAGACTTGTGGCCCAAAGCAAACAAATATTGTTCCAGCCAATCACAGGAGGGTTTGCGATCATGTGCATGAAGTGGGGGGAGAATCCATGATGGGAACGTTTTCTAGGGGAACACTGGAGGGAGGGAGCTCGCGCTATGATCTTTTGTTTCAAATATCAACAGATGCAACGTCATCCGAAAGTGCCTTACCCTGCCTTTAAACGGGTGCAGGAAACGTCTATGAACGAATGAATGAATGAATGAATGAAGGAGCGTGAGTTTACAGTTGCTGTGGAGATCTAAAGTTTTGATATATACTTGGGCCATCTCCATAAATGTCCAAATCTTGTGATCTTTCCATGTTCACGTAGTCGTGTTCATCGCCGCTGTACGTGTTATCGTCTTCCTGTTCCTCACTGTTGTCCTGCTGGGGATGGGTAGCATCTTTATATTCTTGCATTTCCTCATCATGCATTTCCTCATCATCCATTTCACCCTCCCCCTCTCCTGCTTTCTGCTCCGGCTGAACGTTCACGTAGTCATGGTCCTCCTCATCTTCAGCATCCTCCTCACCATCATCATAACGGTTTGGGACTAAAACACAGCCACCAGACAAAAATCTTTGTCATGATAATGAACCTTGTTTTAAAAAAATAAATAAATCACAAAAGGTTCATACATGTTAAAAAAAAAATGCCATGAACTTTAAACAATTAACAGCTTTGGTTTGGTTTTATAAGCACTAACTTTGAATTTGGATCTGGGTCTGTGGCAGTTTGAGTTTTCTTCTTCTCCTCCGCAGCAGACAGACCACCAGGAGTGCCACCAGGAGCATCACCAGGACCCCAACGGATGCTGAGATGATCAGCAGCATGTAAGGAACTGGAAGAAAACAAACTATTTTTTTTTCCTGCACCATCTAATACATATGCTGCTGAACGCAGCGTTCACCGAAGACTCCATGTCGTGCCTTTCGCTGTAGCCTGACCTGCGTTTCTCTCGGTGTTACGACATGCTCGGATTGATGCAGGACACAATAAGTGTCGCTAATGGAACATCACCAAGGAAGTAAACAAAAAGGAAGCCGCAGTGCCTCGCGCTATGGCGCTGAAGAGAGTAACCCACGCTGCCACCTAGCTTTTGTTGGTTAATTACAGAGCGACACAAAAGACAACAGACAAGCATAGACGGGAACAATAATGGCTCCTGCATAGGAACTATGTCCACCCTACGGATAAAACCAAAGTCACTGTTGCTGTTTACGCTTATTTGTAATTGTTTGTGGCTCATCTCATTTGTTGCGGCCCACGTCAACCCGACATGCAGTAACATTTCCATGAGAGGTTCACGTCGGGCTACGGTGGAGGTTGAGGCGCAGGGTTTTCCACCCTACCCTGGTCCTCGGTTCACCGTGGATGCATGAGCAGCGCCGCAGATCCTGTACACAGGCTACGCGTGTACTCGCGACACAGATCCATAAAACTACGCTTTGTTTGGTAGCGCTTTCTGTTTGTTTTATACAAAAGGGGAAATTCAGAGTGCAAATCCTACATTTAACCAAGCTGGTGAGTGGTTAGGCTGCTCAGACAATGGTTACCAGGAAATCCATGATCCTCAGTTTCACTCTGTCAGGCCCAGACAGCGTCCTGTCCTCCTTCTGACCGTTCCTGTTCTGAAACATATCTTTACCCTTTCCTCAGCTTCCTTTCATGCATCCCATTTTATTTGTTCATTCATAGTTTATTCAACTACAATAACCTGATATTCTGTAATTTGTAAAGAGGCCCATGTCTCAGTACCAATTGCAGTGCATTGTCTTACCACCAAAATGAAAGCTGCAGCTTTGACTGCTACACGTCGGTATTAATGCCAAAACCGCTGGTTGCTACATAAACATTGTGGTTTGTGAAAACAGCTCTTGTGTTACTAGCCGTCTGTGAGCAACGGAAAGTGTGGTCAACAGGTTTGGCGCTCTTTTATCATTATTTTTTTCATGCTTTGAATGTAAATGAAAAATGTGCAAGACTGGAACGGGTTTGAATATTGCAGAGTAAGTGGTGCATCTGCATGCGTCTGCAGCTGCATCAGGATCAGTGCTCCCGATGCATCTGCAGCCGCATCAGGATCAGTGCTCCCGATGCATCTGCAGCCGCATCAGGATCAGTGCTCCCGATGCATCTGCAGCCGCATCAGGATCAGTGCTCCCGAATGCATCTGCAGCCGCATCAGGATCAGTGCTCGACGCATCTGCAGCCGCATCAGGATCAGTGCTCCTGAATGCATCTGCAGCCGCATCAGGATCAGTGCTCCCCATGCATCTGCAGCCGCATCAGGATCAGTGCTCCCCATGCATCTGCAGCCGCATCAGGATCATTGCTCCCCATGCATTTGCAGCTGCATCAGGATCAGTGCTTCTGATGCTTCTGCAGCCGCATCAGGATCGCTGCTCCTGAATGCATCTGCGGCCGCATCAGGATCGGTGCTCCTGAATGCATCTGCGGGCGCATCAGGATCAGTGCTCCTGAATGCATCTGCAGCCGCATCAGGATCAGTGCTCCCGATGCATCTGCAGCCGCATCAGGATCAGTGCTCCGTTTACTGAATCAACTAATAAAGCCTACACTGAATGTACCAGGAGCCTGCAGTGAGTCTTGGGTTGTAACCAGGAGTGTAAACTGCCAGAATCATGTTCATGCTTTCATCTTTGATATTGTAAGAGAAAACTTCCACAGTGTGAATGATTATATTAGGAATTTGGTGTGTGTCTGGTTCGTGCATTTCACATATCAGGGAAAGGTGCTTTGTAACATGGAAAACACTTAGGTGCATTTCAGCTGAAGAAGAAACCGAGACGGTCCACGCAAAGACACTCAAGAAAGTAATGGTGGAAGAGAAAACGATGGAGTGACCGAGCAAGAGACCAAACAAGGGAAAATCTCAGACAGCAACCCTCTGAGCTAAAAATGGCAAAAGTCCCTTTGTGCCACTTCAAAGAGTTCAAATGTCAGGCTCCAATGGAAAGTTTGTGATCTTGGAAACAGGAAGTGTCATGTTTCCTTGGAATGTTCTGGTGAACCATTTGAGCAAACTCACTTCCAGGTACAAATGAATTCTGAAGTAAATCTGATTTTGTTCTGAGTCATGGTTCGTTTACAGAAATAGCTTTTTTAAAAGAATTATGACAAAAGTCTTTACTCTTTTCAACAGAATAAGCAACTATCACGTAACACGTTTACCCTTTGTATGACTACGCTGGAAATAAGGGTCATTTAGATGTGGATGTGGAAGGGAATATAGATCCCCATTTAACAAAACAGAAGGGTTCAGCTATGATTTGGGTTAAAATGCATCAGTCAGAGGGTTAAATTCTGCTGGGAACCACAGAAAAGTCGCTGTGAGTCCGGCACCAACAGGAATAAATTAGTTCTTAACGCTGTTGGTCCTGGATCCTGGTACACTGAATCTACGACTGCAGAGAACAAACTTGATCTTTTCTGACAGTGGGTCTTTTTAGTTTTTGGACAAAGGTATAATTATTTTCATATGAATCCCACCTCCACCTGAGCTTGGATGCACCAAAAGACGCAATAGAAGAAACGTAGAAATAGTCACAATCTGATTGGACTGGTTCTTTAGTTCATTTAGTAGTGGAGTCTTTCCAAAAAGGTATCACTGTTTAGTGAGCACCAAGGTTTGGGGTGGCAGCACTCCTACGTGTAAATTGCATGAATAAGCCAAAATCAAAAATCCCAAGTGTGAATGTACCATAACAAGAGCAGGTTTGGCCACCGTTCAGTACTTTTGTAACAATGCAATGCATGTCTTTGCACTGTGAGAGGAGACTCGTGCAATCTCTGAAATACGAAGCCCGACCTCAACGGCAACAAGGCCGGGATCTGCCGTCATTTCTCGATTTTGTCGAGTTTAATCTCTCGCTTTTCGTCAACCGGTTTAACAATCTAGAAGTGCCAAACCCAGCACCCTGTGGTGCTCCCTGCACCACCTTACTGTGCAATATTCAAACCCGTTCCAATCTAGCACATTTTACATTTACATTCAACCTTGGGTTCAGTTGACCACGCTTTCAGTTGCTCAAAGGCTGCTAATAACGCAAGAGCTGTTTTCACAAGCCACAATGTTCATGTAGCAACCGGTGATTTTGACATTAATACCGACGTGTTGCAGTCAAAGCTGCAGCTTTCATATTGCTGGTAAGATTTTTTTTTTTAGTCTACTCACACGTAATGATGACATGAAGTGTTTCTGCGCTGGTGAAATTTGAACTCGTGACGTAGCTGCAGCTGTAGTTCCCCTGGTGTTCGTATGTGGCTTTGGGAAAGTGAAAGGAGGCTGAGTAGTTGTCTGCCAGCTCGACCTGGGGGATGCTGGAGCCGGAGAAAGTGAGCGTGAAGTTGCCTGGATGACAACTGCAGTTAATGGAGCAGGTGAGGATGAAGCTGCGACCCCAGGTAACCTCTGTATTGTTAGGACCCTTGACCTTCCTGCCGTCATAGGTCACGGAGATTGTGGGCTGCAGCTTTCCAGCTGGACACAAAGGGACAGCAAAATACAGAGACAATGCCATTACGTACGGCTTGCATCAGCTCTCCAAAACTAACCACGAGATTCCTACGTTCCCATTTCTAAGTTTCTAGAAACCATCTCGACATTTCCTCAGCAAATGCTCCTGCAATGTGCATGTGGGAGGACTGATGAAGGAGAAGTTTAGGGAGGACTGTTCAGAGGGCTGTAGCGATACACTAATCTCACGATGCGATACGATACACGATATTCGGCTCACAATACGATATATATCGATATTCATCTTAAGATAGATTTACATCATTTTCTGAAAGATTTTAACAGGACAAAGTGATTTGGTGACATCTTGTGAGTGTTCCAATTATTTTGTTTGAATTAATTGAACTGAAAGCATCAATTATACATAATATGGCTGATACGGGTGCTCTTCCTGCAAAGTTTGCAGGAAGAGCACCCGTGCGGGACACAGGGGTTTTGAAGGGAGCTTAGAATATCGATACCCGCAGCTGAAAAATTGATACTCTATGAGGAAATGAAATATCGATATATATTGCAGAATCGATAAAATCGCTCAGCTCTAATAAAGACGTTGCTTTAAAATATCACCTACAAAGTTTTGAAATCAAATAAAGCATCAGGTGAGCAAGAGTGCGCGACATATCGTCTCTGTCATTACTGAATTGGCCAAACAAAGTGCATCCCATGATCCGATAACTTGCAGAACGACCATAAGACACACTGATCGTATGTTCAGTTAAGTCTCAATGTATCTTGCGTCTCTTCGCAATCCGAGAATAAGAACTGTCGTTTTGTAACTTTTTCCACAGCGCTACAGGAATATCTGAGTACACTTACCACGAGTGATCAAGAGATTTTTAGAGGCCTCTACAGATCCTCTGCTGCTGGAATAGAGACACGTGTACAATCCCTCATCTCTGAACTTCAGTTTGGAGATCGTGAATATGTTTTTGCTGTTTGGTATTCTTCGAACCTCACTAGAATGGTGCTTCAGAGTAAAGCTTCCATTTAAACGTTGATGGGTTGTGGGTGATATAGAACAAGTGATGTTGACATCCTCGCCCCAGATACCAACGCTAATGGAGATGCCGGGCTTTGCCAGAGGGGTTTCTGTGGAAAAGAGAAGCATGATAACACTGTTATCACAGAGCGATAACTGCTCTGATCGTCACTGTCAAAGACGTCTTTCTGTCTTCGCACCCAACAGCTGCCTGCTTGTTCATTTTTACACCCCTATGGTCTCGTAGGGGTCCAGATATTTCGAATAACCCGCTGATATTGTCATTATTGTGTTGTTTTAATAGACTTCAACTCCTCCAGAGCGCACAACAGATCCAACTAAACTGTTATCCCAGTCTAGTAAAGAAGAGCAAGATTTCACATGAAATATTTACGGAGAGAAAGTGTATATGTCAAGGCGTTTTTATGAAACATGACTCACTTGCTGGAGATGTGTACGAGACAGAGATGTGGGCGACTGTCGGGCAGAAATAATAAAAAAGAAACGAAAAATCCAGGTTACAGAAAGATGCAGAGATATACGTTTTCCTCATTTCTGACACATAAACATGGAAATATTTGTGACTTTGCAAAGACTTTATGTTTTCATTTAGTATGTTAACATCAGGAGAAAACTAAAAAGTCATCTTACCAATGGCCAAGAAATAGAGTTTGTTCGTCTGCCGAGGGCGGCCCATGACTGATGTGTCCTGATGACTAGACGATGTGGAGAAAACAGAAGCAAATGCTGTGATGTACGAAAGCAGCTCACACTTTTTTTTTTTTTCTTCTTCTTCTTCTTCATTTCCTCTATTGAAAAACCTGCAGGGTGGAAGACGGGGGATGAAGGTGCAGCAGTCACGCAGTCTAACTGCATATAAGGATCTTAGGTATATGTGTGTGTTATTGGATTATCAGTTATCGGTATCGGCCTTTAGGAGCTGAAAGTTATCGGTTATCTGTATCGGTTTAAAAAACCGTTATCGTGCATCTCTAGATACACTTATAAATAAAAATAACACTTTAACAACTGTACGCACTTTAACACGTGCTGCCATACATTTCTGCACTTAGACACCGAAAAAAACACTGCACCTTGTGGAAACAATGACGTATAATAATGTAAGGGGTCAACAAATACGGTGTCACATGTCATGTTAAGATGACAGTAGAATAAAACTCAATTGGTTTGTTTTATTATTTCTAAATAGTTTTAAAATCATGTAAGAAATATTTTACACTAATTATTTTTTTTTTTTTTAATTGAGGATTTAAAACATATTTGTTTATTTTTAATGACCTCTCATGACACACCTGCAGTACCTCGACGGCCCGCCAGGGGGCCGCGTCCCACACTTTGGGAATCACTGCCGTAGAGCATGCTGGGAAACTACAACCGACACGCTAAAGAGTAGCCGATGAGCTGCTAGCTCATCGGCTACTCTGAAAGCTGAAGAAAACAGACAGATAGAAGAAAGAAAACAAAACTCCATTAGTAAAGACCATCACTCATTTGTAGTGTGATTTCTTGTTTACTGACTCTGAGTTTTGTTTCGTTGATTCTCAGTTTAGGTTCTCGGCTTTTCTAGTTTTGAATACTTGAGTACCGCGCCAATGGCTCCACCATTTATTCCAGAAACGTCGACAGCATTCGTGCAGCCGTCAGTGCTGATCTGCTCCTTGTTTCATATTATGCAGCATCTCCATATTCTCAGTCTTTTGATGAAATTTTGTACTGAGCCAATCAAAGCCTTCGGAGTTCCACAATGCACACGGGGAAGCGGCTTTTACCGTATTTTCCGGACTATAAGCCGCTACTTTTGTCCCACGCTTTAAACCGTGAGGCTTATATAGAGATGCGGCTTTTCTATTAATTTTTCTTCAGCCCTCAGGGGGCGCTCTAGCAGGAAGTGAAAAAACAAACCGGTTGGTAAAGGCTATTCTGTGTTTGTTAAGTAGCCTATGTTGGCTATGCTACTCTACATTCATTTTGTGAGCGTCATTACCTGTTATTATTGGACAAACTGATTAATAAATTTGTCCAGTCAGTTTGTTGGTTCCCCAGCGGATTTCCGGGTTCTGAGCGGACCTGCCGCACAGATGTGGACCGGATGCAGCGTGGAGCCAGCGGGTCCGCTATCCGGCTCTAAAGCGGATCCGGCACTGAGTGCAAGTGGACTCCGATACGGGTCCGTTTCGCGGGTCCGTTCCGGATGTCTTTGCTGTGTGGGGTTGTTTCAGTACACAGGAGGCGGAAAAATAAAGCAACTCGGTTTCAGTGTGCAGGAGGAAGATGAATAAAACCATCAATTACTTTTCTGTTTTGTTTGATCAGCACTTTTACTGCTGTGTTGCAGTTATCAGTTCAGGTATATGATTAAACTCTTCTGGATCCTCAGTGCCCAGCCACGTTACTTAACTTTTTACTTTGTGCTGTGAGGTGTGTGTGTGTGTGTGTGTGTGTGTGTGTGTGTGAGCGTGAGAGGGACGGGTCTTTATTTGTTGTGTTCCTGTTTTATGTTTTATTTTATTCTGTAAAGCACTTTGTGTTGCATTTTATATGTATGAAAAGTGCTATATAAATAAAGTTTGATTTGAATGCGTTTCTTTTCACTTACTCTTCCAGCCTTGTATTTGTTTGTCCCCAGTTCTTTTCATCGGGGTTGTAAAAGACAGTCTGGTCATAGCTGTGATCCACAAATGGCATTGAAAGGATATTAAAAAACAGTGACTGTGACCTAACTGCGATTTACTCCCGACTGCAGGGGTGAAAAAAGATGTAACTACGGTTCACAATGTCCATAATATGGTCAATGCGGTGTGGTAGAGAGATTATAGCGTATCATATCAACTACCACTGATGGACATGACTTGTCTTGAAGTATGGATAAAAATACAAAACAGCTGGTGATCTATTTTCGTGTCTCGTGGCCACGTAATTCTCCGTAGAACTCCCACAGGAGAGGAGAAGGAAGCATGTATACTTTTAAGATTCTGCTAATGAAGAGGAAGCTGTAACACTTCACTTCTGTTTCCTGTGATAACATATTTTCTGCTCAAGCAGCACGTATTCCAAAGAAGCACGGCCACTAGTCACTGATCAAACGTCGAGCTCTAATTCATGCAAACCGTCCACGACTCTCTGACGTTAGTGGAAATGAGCGTAGGATACAACGGGTATTGAGCATGTCGCCATTTTTCTCAGTCAACATATTTCTGAAGGTGCTTTTGGTATGAAACTTTGACCAGATGTTGAGAAGCACCCATTCAATTTACACGCACCTCCATGGATTAGTCGAACTAGTCGCGTGCGTTTTCAAGTCAGGCCATCGGCTACGCCAATTCAGCAGCTTTATTTTCTTTCTTTGAAACCAGCTGAGAGTTTCATCGGCTGTTGGGGGTCCTTGCTTCATCTCCATCATCCCCGGTAGATGTTCTATCGAGAACGTCTCAGTTTCACGACAACAGCACCTTCACAAATCACATTAACCGATAAAAATAGTCGTATACCCGTTTCACCCGCTGCAAACACCCAGACTGGAGGATGAGTCAGCGTCACACATTTGACAGAAACCAAGGTGTCAGTGATCATATGTGACCATAAATGTCGCAAGGATGAGTCAGCGAAAACTGAGGAAGGCTCTTGAAGGAGAGTAAAACGTCAGAAACCAACGGCCTCCATGAATGAGACAGACATTTGGATGATCTTTTTGCATATTATATTAGTTTTTGGTGGCAGCACGGTGGCTTAGTGGTCAGCACTGTTGCCTCACAGCTAGAAGGTTCCTGGTTTTAACCTCATCAGGGGCCTTTCTGTGTGGAGTTTGCATGTTCTCCCCGTGCTTGTGTGGGTTTTCTCCGGGTACTTCGGCTTCCTCCCACAGTCCAAAGACATGCATGCATTGGTTCTAAATTACCCGTAGGAGTGTGTGGGTGGTTGTTTGTCTGTATGTGGCCCTGTGATGGACTGGTGACCTGTCCAGGGTGTACCCCTGCCTTTTGCCCGTAGACGGCTGGGATAGACTCCAGCAGATCCCTGTGACCCTTCAGAGGATGAAAAGGGTATAGGATGAATGGATGGATATTAGTTTTTGACAGGAAAATCTCTATTAGAAGATGCACAGTAATTACACATGGATTAAAAAAAAAAAAAAAAAAGGCTGCAGGAATTTTAGGCAAAACCTAAAACAAAAATAATTTGATCAATGAATTTGATTTGGTTTAAAATACAGTGAAATCCCTTATTTTTCACAGTTGATGGGGACCGGAGCCCCGCAAACAGGAGCCGGAGCCCCCTGAGCTTTAATGTGTTTAAAATATGTTTAAAAACCGAAAAAAAGTAGCGAGACACTGCAGCGAAACAAGACAAAGGCTCAACTGTGGTCTTTCTGTTACCTTCACAGCCTCTGGTCTCTGAACCGTAGTAAACAAACTGCTGGTATTGTGCTATTTTTGGCTCGTAATTGGCGGCTAACATGCTAACAAACAACAAAAGAAACAGTCCGGTTTTCTCTGCATGGAACGAGCTCTTTATTCTGGCACTGCAGGAACTTGTAACATCACACAGGTTGTATTGTTCAGCTCCGTCCCACAATACACACACTACATTACCCATAAGGCCACCTTCTTAAAGAGGCCAGGCTGGCTCACAACATTTCTCTGCTGTGAGAGAACGCGCACAACATCCTGTGATGTTTCCGTGATTTTTTTCTTGATTTATTAATTATATTATATATTTCTGAAAAATCTGCAAATAACTAAACTTAAAGCGGGAATTGGCAAGGGATCACTGTATACCATTTGTTGTCTTATTTTGAATAAATAAATACATAAGAACTTGTTAAATCTTGAAATGAAAATAGAACGGAACTGAATCAAAAGAAAAATAATTTTAAAACAGACTTTATTCGTCTCTGAAGGGGAATCATTGAAGAAAGACGTTGGACGTGTGGAAAAGAAAGTAGTGTGGCTGAATGAATGAACCACTTATCTAATCACTGAACTGACGTGGCCGCAAATGATCCTTCTCAGGATCGAGGATTATACCACGGGTTTTAAAAAGTCCCTCTTCCTTTACTCCAACCTCTCTGTCTGCGGTCTCTTTCTTCAGTTTGGTCTGAAAGCGCGACGGAGAGGCTTTGGAGTCCAGAATATGTTCCTCCAGCCACTGGGTTTCTGATATTCCTGCTGTCTTTGTCAGGCTCATCTCATATTTATTCCCTGTGATAATCCAGAGAAGAAATAGCTTCAACTGGGCAACCAGGTAGCACTTTAATAAGAGGATTAGTGACCTCAGGAGGATGACCTGGAGGCAGGATGATGATGGATAACGGATGATGGCAAATAGATAACTAGAGGCACTTCACTCTAATGTCAGTCATGGTTGCCTCACTACTGCCATCTGGTGGCAGACTTGACAGAGAAGACATTTAGAAGCTTTCTTTTTTTTTTTTTTTACAGCATCTTATAATAACCATCTGGCACTCAAAGTACTTTACATCAAAAGACAAAAAGACAAAACAGATATAGGACAAATAAATAAATAAATTGTAAAAAAAATAAAAATAAAATGATAATTATCAGGTTTTGACATAATATCATAAATAAAATCCAACTTCCAAAAAATAAAAACTTTACTTATAAAGATAAAATGAACATCCTTGTGAGGAGAAAAGCAAATTGAATTTCCCTTCAGGGATCAATAAGGTATTTTTGAATTTGACATTGAATATGAAATGTAATCAGATATAAAATAATGTATGTAAAACATAGTGGTGAGTCTGTTTCTCAGAGCAGACTGGAAGTCTTGAAATAATAATAATAATAAAAAAGTAATAATCATATAATAATAATAATAATGAGAAGAATAATCTAATTAAAAGATTTTCTGTGCTTTGTTCCTCATTTGTACATTTTAAATTTTAAAGACAAACAATTCATTCCCTTTCAAATTTCCCACAGTGTTATGCCTCCTGCCTCGTGTTTCCCACCTTAATTTCATCTTTCACCCATTTCATTTTTTTCCTTTAAGTTGATTATTGAGATTCTCAAGTTCCGAGAGAAACAACTCAACTCCTGTGACTACATTTCCCACAAGCCCGTTCGCTCAAAGAAATATTTCGTCACAGAAAAGATGGCGGAGTAGCGTGTGCATGGGTCCGCTCGGTCCGCTATCCACCTTTTGCTTCGTCGATGTCGGACAGCCTGTTTTTCCTTAAAACCTGCCTTTTCTCAAACAGGTACGGTGTTACATACAAAGTAATGCACTTTGACGCAGTATAGAGATATAAATACGGTTATCCCAGCTTGACAAGATGAGTAATGGGACCGTTGAACTCACTCAGACTCAGTGTTGTCATGAGCTTAGCTGCTGGCTCATTTTTGTCTTGTTCTTTATGTTATTGGCGCAATTTGTGGAAGTAATTTGCAGCAGTTTGTATCAGGCATGATAGTTTACTTTACTTCCACGTTGAGTTTTGTGATAAGGTTATTTCCATTCATACGAAGCAGCCTCTTTTCTGTCAGCATTACAGTAAGTGACATAAATCATCACAGTGACAACAACATTGTACAGGTGGGACGTTTGTATCCTGTGACTGTTCATGGGGCGGTTGGTTGAAGCTTTTTACTTTGGGGAAGATTAAATGACATGTTTTGGTGTTTCAAACCTGTGGCCACAGCTCCTGTGATCACTGTTTTTGAGTTTTACAACGATCTAAAATGAAGAGCTGCCAAACTGGCAGTGACTTTACCTGCACCATATCTTTTTAACTGTAAAACAGTTAAATTATCAGAACATTAGTGGAACAATATACAAACCCAATTCCAAGAAAAGTTGGGACACTATATAAAACGTAAATAAAAACTGAATTCGATGATTTGCCAATCTCAAACCCATATTTTATTCCCCCACGAAGTAGTGCTGGGCGATATGACGATATATATCGTGGGGACAATATAAAAGTGTGTATCGGGCCATTTCTCTTCTATCGTTTCTATCGTTTCTATCATTTCTAACCTAATTTTATCAGTTATTACAGCAAATATGTAATTAATTAACCTGCAACGATAAATTTGATAGAAACATATCTACTTCTACCAAGTAGCCTTTTATGTTTGCACTTTTATTCATGGTTAATGCCTTAAACAGAGTTCTCTTCAACCCTGATGTTTACTTTAGACACTTTATATTGGTTTGCAAACTTTGCACTACAAGGTTACAGATTTCAGAAAGTTGAAAAAGAATTTGTGTTTATTTTTTTATAGCTGAACTTCAGTGCAAAAATGTGTTTTTCCTCTCAGAAACTGTTGTGCACTTAAAAAAAATGTGAAAGCTACTGTACCTCTGTACCTACCTGTTTTTGCTGCACTAAAATGTATGTTTGTGACAGTTCAGCTAAATGTCCTTTCAAAATAAAGTTGAAAAGTAAGCAATAAAATTTTTGTCGAACTTTTCAGAGAATAACTGAAAACATACTTTATTATGATATATCGTGATATATATCGTTATCGTGATATAAAATAGTCCATATCGTGATATATGATTTTTTCCATATCGCCCAGCACTAGTGTATAGTTTTGCAATTTTAAAAAGGGTGAAGAGAAACACAGATGAACTGTTAATGGCTACTCGGAATGTCAATTTCAATTAATTTTTCCTCAATTACACAGCCCCAGTGTTGACTGTATTTATAAAATACGCTGCATTTCAAAAAATCTACATGTTGCAGTCGAGATGTGACATCACGGAACATTAAAACACAAGTTCAAGGCCAAGTACTTCAGTCTATCACTTTGCTTCTATATGATCCGCGTTGCACCGCAAAATCTCTTCTTTTCGGGGTATCAAACTTTATATAGACCTTTTGCACCTGACGTCACACACTGCAGTCGCAACAACTCGCCGCCATATTGGAGTGAAAAAAAAGCCCTTCAGCTAAGCAGTTTACCTGGCGCGTGTGTAATCTGTCGCATTCAAGTAGATAGCAAACAGTTCGAAAACATGGTTTTGAACTGTGTAGCTGTTGGCTAGTGCTGGGCGGTATGACCAAAAATTTATATCACTATATTTTTCAAAATTATATCGGTTTCACGGTATATCACGGTATTTTTTTTTGAAGGCACAACTGGGTGTTAACCACATTTTCTAATAATTTAGAGAGGAATAGCTGCGGTAAATTGGCTTAGAATGACCTATTTTACTGTCACGAGGAGTGAATATTGTAGAAAAACATTCATATCTACACTAGTATTAATACAGGTTTGCGTGGCCTCACAAAATGATACTATTTAAAAAGAGGTGGCACTCATGATTCTAATTAAGTGAAGGAATTAGTGATAGTTGCAGTTAAAATACAGAATCCTTTTATTTTTCAAATTTTGCTACAACTTGAAAAAACATATTTTGTAAAAAATCAACATTAACTACACAATGTAAACAATGTTCTAAAGTTGTAGCCGCGGGAGGCGACACCAGCCTGGCGTAGCCTCCCGCAGCTACAACTTTAGCTCGGCGACATTTGCAGATTATTGTAGTTTGTTGGATGTCGTCTTTTTTAAATCCAAAGAACTTCCACATGACAGACACGGCTCCTTTAGGAAGAAGTTCCTCAGTCTCATGTTGCCGTTCTGGAGCTTCCACTTCGGGACTTTCGCTGTTTGCAGCTATCAGCGTTTAACCAGAAACTAGTAGCGTGTTGTGCAACTGCAAAACAGTCCCCTGTCAAACAATGTTCCGCGGCACTTATGTTCCGCCGCGCGGCGTTCCCAACGGTGTGTACGCTATAGTACACACTCAACGGTATTACAGTATATGAAAAATTCATAGCATAAGAAAAATAAACACCGGTATTCGGTATGAACCGGTATACCGCCCAGCACTACTGTTGGCTGCACAAACTACCGAGGAAAGGGACCAGGATTATCGTTCCACAGATTTCCAGCCGACGTAGAACGCCGAGAAAAGTGGATCGCTGTACTCCGACGCGCTTGTGGGTTTGACACAAGGAAATAGTGGTGAACAACTTATGTTATTTTGTAAATAATTCTGCATGCATTTGCCATAGGCATGCATGTGTTGGTTGTTGTCCCACATATTACCGCTCACTCAGTCCCCAGCCGATCATGCATAATTATTTACAAAATAACAGAAGTCTTTTAATCTTAAGTCTTTCAACAAAATGCTCTTTACATATGCGACTTGTTCTCGCCAGTCGCCACTATTTCCTTGTGTCAAACCCACGAGCGCGTCGGAGTGCGAAATATTTGTAGGATTCCAAGCTTTTATAGGCCTTAAGAGTTTCCTTGGTGTACTCTGATGACTTGTTTATCAAATAATTATATATGTCCGGGTACTCGAGGTCGGGGAGTTTCTTTACCTGGGCAGAACAGGGCAGCTATCAGTAGATACGGGTCGTGTTCTAGGCCTGAAATCTGCAATTTCTCCCGGTATCGTTCCTTTTCCGACCCATTCAGACTTTGAACATGGTCTGACAGCGCTATCAGACGACTGGTCATGATATTCTGCGTAACCTGCACAAAGACTATGTGATCGCTTAAGCCCTAGCTGGTTGTTTTCACTCCAATATGGCGACTGCACCCCTGCCTTTCACCCTTCGGAGGATGAAACGGGTATAGATAATGGATGGATGGCGACTGCGCTCTGTCGTCAAGGCGTGTATCACGTGACTGCAAAAGGTCTATAGTCAGGAAACCGTCATGACCGTTGAGGAAAAAGGTGGATTTTTTGTTCGCCTGTTGGCCACATCATGACAGACGTTAGCTGTAACCGCTTTGTCAAGCGAGATAATGAGCATCGTTCTTGGAGATCCAGTGGTTGCATATTTCCTTGCCGATTCCAGCTGTCCTCAAGGTTTTACCTGCCAATACCTGTTTAGCCTGATTCCAGATGTGTCTCTTAGGTCACGCAGCAGGTTTTAGCGCTAACTTTACAATGAAAGATAGCAGAAGCTGCAGGCCGTGTGCTTCGTGAGCTCCATTTGTACCCTCTTAGGTGATGCTGTTTAAAGTGACTGATTAAGATTCGATGTCCCAAACATTTAAGTCGTTGTTCTGATCGCGTTCCTGCTTTCAGGTGAAAATGTTCCGCCGGTCAAGGTTTAGCGTCCGCCCCAACGTCGGCACCGCAGGGAGAGCAGCCGCGGCGACGCCTCAGGAGACCCCTGCAGCGACGCCTCAGGAGACCAGTGAGACCCCAAAAGAAACCGGTGAGAACATCAGCGCTGCTGCTGCTGCAACAAACAAATCTGATGCAGGGTGAGTGGTCAAGTAGCGCCCGTTTATTTCAGAACCTTTAACTGCTACTTTTATTGAGAAAGAAAAACAAAATAACTCCTCTTGTAACTGTTTAGAGATGGCACTGACCCAAACGGAGAAGGTGCCAGCTCCTCAGCAGCAGTCCAGAGAAGGAAGCGGTTTTCCATCAAGCCCAGAGTGGCCCCCGGTCGCCCCCCCGCTCTTTCCCGGCCTCCGAAATCCCCGGTCAAGGCGGCGTCCGCGACCCGCGTTGAGTCCTCGGTCTCGGACTTCGACCAGCCTTCAACGTCCAGCCAGGCCGACTCCACCGCGGCCCCTCACGGACTTCAGTCCCCGCGGCGTCAAAGGCAGTCAGAAGACGGCGGCCAGCAGAAAACGGCGCCCAAACCCGCCCTCCCACCTTCTGAGAACTCAGGACTCTCAGCTCCTTCCACGGCCGCGGAGTCGCCGGAACAAACCCGTCTGACGACGGACGGCAGCAAAAAAGCTGAAAACAATAAAGAAGCTCCTCCGAGACCAGACAGAGTACCGCCGTCTCTGCCTGACAAAGAAGCGACGGAAATATCAGAGAAAGCCAAGACTCTGGTCTCATCCAAGAACGTGGTGTCGGTGAAAGCATCAGCGCTCTCCTTGACTCGGCTCCTGAACAGCCCGTCGGACCTGCAGCGAATGGAGAAGGCCCAGAAACTCAGAGAGCTGCTCAGACAGGAGCGCTGCAAGGAAAAGGTGGGGTTGGGTTATTCAGAGTATCTGACTTGTTTTTGTTATTTAGCTATAAACTAAAAAGGTAGCATTGTTTGTTTTTTTTAATGCTGCAGAGACTCAAGAAAGCCAAGTACCGTCCGAAAGAGTTCACTTTAGATCCTGCAAAAATGACCATGAGGGACCTCATCTATTATCTTCCTACATCCAACCCGTTGTCGTAAGTTTCTCACACTTTTGTCAGGAATGGCTACCTTTTTTCTTCTTATTTTCTTTTTTACGTTTTTAATTTAAATTTAAAAAAAAAAATTTTTTTTTACTTTATTTTTTTTTTTCATTTTCTATTTCTTTTTATTTATAAAAGTGAAAAAAAGTCTAAACTTTTAGCCCCACGTCCAGAGATGATGATGTTTATTGGTTATCAAGGATTTCATTTTACTTTTTTACATTTGTTTTTTTTTTATGATGATATTTTTCATATTTTTCCAGATCCAGTTTAGAGGAGAAGGAGACGGTTGTCCCGCCCTCACCAGGAAGAGACGAGTATGTTTATTTCAATATTTTAAAATCTTCTGATTGTAGTTTTTTAGTTTTGTCCATATTGAGGATTAGGGCTGTAGAGATACACTAATCTCACGATACGATACACGATATTCGGCTCACGATACGATATATATCGGTATTCATCTTTCAATAGATTTACATAATTTTCTGAAAGATTTTAAAGGGACAAAGTGATTTTGGTGACATCTTGTGAGTGTTCCAATGACTTTGTTTGAATTAATTGAACTGAAAGCATCAATTACACATTATATGGCTGACAGGCAGCTTGCAAATGCTGGACAAAATGAATAAAAGATGTGTTGAGAAAAATAGCTTCATTTATTTAAACATTGCAAATTGTTGCTTGCAAGCTTTTAAAGGTGGAACACGGAGGTTTTGAAAGAAGCTTAGAATATCGATACCCGCGGCTGAAAAATTGTTACTCGATATATCGATATTTATCGCTGATTCGATAAAATTGCTCAGCTGTATTGAGGATAATTATCAAAAACAGATTTTTAGCTTCCATAATCAAGTCTTGAAAAATAATTATCCTACTTTTATTTCAAGCTTTATTTTGGTGCGTTAACTGCTCAGCATTTAAAAGTCACCTCCAACAAATTTTGATTTAAGTTAAGACAGAAATTAATTTTATTTTAAAGCAGTTTAAGTCAGAAACAGTGAGCCAGCAGATTGTGCAGATATTTCGGTCACCCTTTATTTTTCTTCTGTATCTTTTCTTTCTTTTTTTTTATACACATATACTTTGATGTTCAGTCAAAATTAAGAAAGCGATGGAGTTTGAGTCAAAACTGGTGGAGATTAAATGGATCATGGCTGACAGTTTCTAAAATCTGGAACAGTCTTCCAGCAGATGTGAGACTGGCCTCAACTCTGACAATGTTCAGATCCAGACTGGAAATAGTTCTGTTTAGACAACTGAGAGGATTTTATCTGCACTCTTCATTTGAATTTAATTCATTAATGATTTTTTATGCTTGTATGGAATGACTCAATCTGCTTTTTTGTGATTTTATTCATCTGTGAAGCACTTTGAATTACCTTGTGTACGACTTGTGCTCTACAAAAAAACTTGCCTTGTCATTTTAACGTCTGTCCGTTTGGACAGCAGCGGCTCACATCATGTGACCTACCGTCGCTCTCATGCTAACGTGCTTCTTTCTGCCTGGTGTCTTCTCCGTGATTCCCGAAGGTCTCCAGAACAAGCGCAAGAACCTAAAATCCTCCCGAACAAAGTGATATCAAGGGAAGAGGAGGAAGAGGCGACGACGGCAGCAGCAGCTGAAGGGGAGGAGGAGGAGGAGGAAGAGGAAGAAGCACTCATGGTTCCTCAGGTCAAAGTAGCAGAAGACGGCTCACTGATAATCGATGAAGAAAGGTCAGTGAAGTATTGTAGTCTGTGTGTTTGATGGAGCCATTCGTTGGCTTGATTTTTTTTTAAATTTTCCATTTGCATCTTCAGCCTAACGGTGGAAGTCCAGCGTGCCAAGGGGCCAAACCCCGCGGATGACCGAGAGCCCATCTTCGAACGAGGCTCCACCACGACTTACTCGAGTTTCAGGAAAGGGATCTACACCAAACCCTGGTCCATCGAAGGTGATCAGGACGGCGGACTCACAGTCCAGAAAACGTTCGTCTGCTTTTAACGGCACGTCCCGGACGTTTGTGTGACGCCGCTCTCGTTTTGTTTTTCACCAGAGACGGACATGTTCTACCTGGCGGTCAGCATGGTGGGAACGGACTTCTCCATGATCTGCCAGCTGTTTCCTCACAGAGCTCGGGCAGAGATAAAGGTCGGCGACGAGCGTTCACCCACATGTGTTAGCAGAGCAGAAAAATTAAAGGTGCAACTCAACAATTTTATTATTTATTTTTTGTTCTTTCAGAACAAATTCAAGAAAGAAGAGCGAGAGAACTCCTGGAGGATCGACAAGGCTTTCAGTTAGTGTTCTCACGGTTCCTTTAGCGCAATATAACTAGAGCTGAGCGATTTTTATCGATTCTGCGATATATATCGATTAGTGCTGGGCGATATGGAAAAAATCATATATCATGATATGGACTATTTTATATCACGATAACGATATATATCACGATATACCATAATAAAGTATGTTTTCAGTTATTCTCTGAAAAGTTTGACAAAAATTTAATTGCTTACTTTTCAACTTTATTTTGAAAAGACATTTAGCTGAACTGTCACAAACATACATTTTAGTGCAGCAAAAACAGGTAGGTACAGAGGTACAGTAGCTTTCACATTTTTTTTAAAGTGCACAATAGTTTCTGAGAGGAAAAACAAATTTTTGCACTGAAGTTCAGCTATAAAAAATAAACACAAATTATTTTTCAACTTTCTGAAATCTGTAACCTTGTAGTGCAAAGTTTGCAAACCAATATAAAGTGTCTAAAGTAAACATCAGGGTTGAAGAGAACTCTGTTTAAGGCATTAACCATGAATAAAAGTGCAAACATAAAAGGCTACTTTGTAGAAGTAGATATGATTCTATTAAATTTATCGTTGCAGGTTATTTACATATTTGCTGTAATAATTGATAAAATTAGGTTAGAAACGATAGAAGAGAAATGGCACGATACACACTTTTATATTGTCCCCACAATATGTATCGTCATATTGCCCAGCACTAATATCGATATTTTATTTCCCCAGAGTATGGATTTTTCAGCCGCCGGTATTGATCAAAACCCCCGTGTCCCACCTTTAAAAGCTTGCAAGCAACAATTTGCACTGTTTAAATAAATGAAACTATTTTTCTCAACAAATCTTTTATTCATTTTGTCCAGCATTAGCAAGCTGCCTGTCAGCCATATACAGTGATCCCTCGCCAATTCGCGCTTTAAGTTCTGTGGTTTTAGTTAGGGATGCACATGGTTAACCGTTTAACCGTTAACCAATAACAGTAACTCTAACCGATTAATACTAACGGTCAATTTTGTTTTTAAGCTACGTAATTCAATCAACTCATGGGGGCGTGTCAACAGGTGCAACAGGCCTCTGATTGGTCAATTCTACATCCGCCTAGAAAAGAGCGCGTCATCGAAAAAATGAGGAAGTACCCACATCTGTACGATTCTGGTTCTCCACACTACAAAGACAGCACATATTCTAGTAATTCATGGAGGGAGATTGCGATGAATGTGGGTCTGGATACGACCGAGACGGTGAGGAAGTGGAAAAACGTAAGAGATAAGTTTAGTAAGTTTAGCTAGTTCGTGATTGTCGCTCTTGCGTTGTGGCGTGGAATCACATAGCGGAGACTGCGCTAGTATAAATCAAAAGTGACGGCGGCATCTCTGCGACAAGCTGACGGCGACACATTGCCGCGAGAGTATACATGGGGAAGTGTCCGCATGCGTCCACGACAACGCGCGCAACATCGCGGCAGCCAACCCTCCCAGACTTATCGGTTAACGGTTATTAATCGTTAAAGGTCATAAAAAAATCCAAAATGTGCATCCCTAGTTTTAGTTGTTCGTGGATTTTTTTCAGACATAAATAATATTTTTAAAAAATCAAGAAAAATTGCGGAAACATCACAGGATGTTGTGCCCGTTGTCTCGCAGCAAAGAAATGTTGTGAACCAGCCTGGCCCCTTTAAGAAGGTGGCCTTATGGGTAATGGTGTGGCCTTATGGGTAATGTAGTGTGTGTGTCGCGGGACGGCAGAATGAAAACGAGGTTAGATGAAAGAGCGGTTTCTTTACTACGGTTTAGAGACCAGAGGCTGTGAAGGTAACAGAAAGACCACAGTTGAGCCTTTGTCTTATTTCGCTACATTTTTGCGGTTTTTAAACATATTTTAAACACATTATTTAGGCTCAGGGGGCGTCGGCTCCAGTTGGCGGATTTTGATTCTCATGGGGGGGCGCCGCGAAAAATAAGGGATCACTGTAATGTGTAATTGATGCTTTCAGTTCAATTAATTCAAACAAAGTCATTGGAACACTCACAAGATGTCACCAAAATCACTTTGTCCCTTTAAAATCTTTCAGAAAATGATGTAAATGTATTGTAAGATGAATATCGATATATATCGTATCGTGAGTCAAATATCGTATCGTATTGCGAGATTAGTGTATCACTACAGCCCTAAATATGACCCAGAATAAATCGTATTAAGTGAATAGAGATATTGCTGCCACCCTGACTGATGATTGTTGTGCAGGAGAGAGGCGTAAACTGGACATAGAGTACTTTTCTAAGCTGCTGGAGAAAGTGATGGAAGTTCAGAGAGACCGGAAGAAGCTGAAGTCACTTGTTGAGAAGAACAGCACCAAGAGAGGAAAACCGAAGCCAAAAGGTCATGATCCTCTCTTTACCTTCTACCGGTCTGCACTTCATCTATGTTACGTTTTCAAACATGTTTATCTCATATTTGTTAATTCCAGTGTCGCTATTCCCTCCACAGCCAAAAAAAAAGCGAAGCAGCTGAGCGACGTGGAGGAGGAAGACGAGAACCAAGCTCCTGAGCTGGAGAAAGGAGGAGGAGGAGGGAAGGAGAACGAGCAGCAGTCTAATGAAGGAGGCGTCCCTGCTTCTGAAAAGAAGAAACGCAAAAGAAAGACGAGGCCAGAAGCCTTGAACGAGGAGCCGAATGACAAGAAAAACAAGACAGGTCTGCCAAGGAATGAGATAAAATACCAGCGTTTTTATGAACGCTTCCTTGATTGTTACGAGGCGGTCGTGAGGAAGCGGTCCGTGTCCGCTGTCTTCCCAGGTCTCAAGAGAGACTTTTAATATTTTCAGTTTTGTCTCAGTCTGATTTCTGGGCCTTTTTATCTCCCAGATTTCCCAGTTTTTTCTTGTGTGTTTAACCTGGTTGCAGCTCGTTGCTAAATTTAGTCCTGATCTTATCTTCACAGATGAAGCTGGTGCATGTGGAGACTCTGAGGCAGCACTTCCTGAGGACCAAACCAGTTCAGACATGTAATAAAACTTCACAATTTTATTTTATTTTATTTTATTTTATTTTATTTTATTTCATTTTATTAATTATTTTATTTTTATTTTTTCATATTTTATTTTATTTCTTAGTTTATTTTATTATATTTTTTCTTATTTTATTTTATTTTATAATATTTTTTCTTATTTTATTTTATTATTATTTTTTCTTATTTTATTTTATTTTATTATATTTTTTCTTATTTTATTTTTTTCATATTTTATTTTATTTTATTTTATTTATTTCATTCATTGTTTTTCTTTTCTTTTTTTTTCTTGTGAGAATAATAATTCTTATCATTTGTATAATTTTTAAGATAACTATTTTTTTTCTGTCCCTCCTGTTTGTATCAAACCTGATAGAAAGACTCAGGGTCCCCAGAAAATCCTCTGACAACAATAATTACCTTATCAGGGCTCTAGGGGGCACTGTGAAGTGAAGAATTACATTTTAGCTCATATCTTAAGAAAAGTATGGGGGCTCCAACTTAAATTTTTTTTTTCCTACCATTAAAATACCTGTTTTAGGCTCTGCTGCTTGACAGTCAGTGAAATTTCAGCGTCCAGTATTTACAGACGTGGATGACCGATGTTGATAAAACTCAACTGGCTCATTTGCATCGACATTTGGAAAGAACGTGCTCATTTTAATTCATTTGACCAGTAGGCTGCGCTGCGATGAGCAGTCTATGTCTGCCCTTGTAAGTATATTTTTGTGACGCCCTTCGTTTCTTCCTGACGTTTAGGTCTGAAAAGAGGGAAAGTGCGAACACAACCAACGACGCGACTATAAAACCAGCCAAACTCTCTCGAGGCAGAGCACCTAAACCTCTCGTGCCTTTGGGTCTGAAGCGCGGTAAAAAGCCTCCGCCTGCTGCAGGAGAGAAGGAAACGGCGTCAGATAAAGCTGACGAGAGCGTGAAGGATGGAGCCTCGGACGAGCAGGTTATTTCTTTTATTTTTTTAAACCATCAGATCTCTCCAGATGTTGTGACTTTGCCTCACTTGACGCTCCGTTTATATTCCAGGAGAATAATGATGAATCACATCTGAGCCAGTCTAGTAAGAGGAAGTCTGCCAGTGATGAGATTTCAGAAGAAGAAGAAGAAGAAGAAGATACCCCAGTTCAACCTCAAAGACCAACTAGGTAAAAATAAAAAAAAAATCGCAAAAATCCCAAAAATGGTTCCTAAGTATTTAACACAGCTCACCTGCACTGGTGTGTGATTGTGTTTTCTAGGTATGGCAGGGTCCCCAAACCCACCCAGCTCCTGAACTACCCCCCCAAAGATGAACCGCACTCCTCTGAAGCTGCTCCCGCCTCACCTTCCACCTCCAAACCCAAACCCAAGCCCACCGTCAAGAGGGGGAAGGCGTCCAGGCAGCAGCCGGCTGAGAAGTCCAAGAAGCCGAAGCTGATCACCCTCAGGTCCTCCCGGTCAGAGTTCAGCGACGACGACGGCGAAAACCCGTGGGAGGACGAGGAGGGGGGGCGGCTTGGGTGCGGCTCCAGTCAGGACGGCGACGCGCCGTTGTTCGTGCCCGACAGCCTGCACACCGCGAGTCCTGAGATTTCTGAGGTGGACGAGAGCATGGTGGAGGTAAACAGCGGCAGTTACGCATCGCGCTGCATGAGTACACACCATTCATTCATTTATTCATTTATTTATTTACATAATTATCACAGACATCTTTGTGTTTCTGCATTATTGTTTCATTTCGCATGGTTTTACCTCACATATTTCAAACCCTCCATTCTCGACCCCCCCCTCCCATCCCGCACGTAGCTCGATATCTTGGCCAGTATGCCTGACGTGCTGGGCATCTCCCAAGATGCACTGTGCCCTGATTCCTCTTGTCATCAGGCACAACATGAGGCAGGCACTGCTGAGCCATGTGAGCACCAATTGGACCTGCTAGTTGTAAGTGACGTATACCGAAATTGCCGCCGCACATCTTAGATTCAGCCATCATTTATTTGACCCAGTTGTTCTTGTTGTTTGAAGGACATTTCTGAGGTCTGATCTTAAAGATTCAGTGTTCATAAAGTGCTTTGTCGTGTCTTTGTGCTGTCTTCTCATTTCTATGTTGATGACTGTACAGTCATGGAAAAAATTATTAGACCACCATTTTTTCTTCACTGTCTTGTTCATTTTAATACCTGGTACCACTAAACATCATCATGTGACTAAAACAGACAGAAAAGAAAACACTGAATGCATAAAAGCAGTGTTTTTGGCAGTACAACGCCATAGCTATTGATGTAAAAACTTAAGTGATTTAGGTTATAATCAAGAAAACCATGGAAAATGGTAAGATATCAGCTCTTAAATAAAACTCTTATGAGTAATCTTTGTGGTTATCGTTATGTTTGTCCAAACAAATGTACCTTTAGTTGTACCAGGCATTAAAATGAACAAGAAACTGAAGAAAACAAGGGTGGTCTAATCATTTTTTTCCATGCCTGTATGTGGCTCCTGGTTAGATTGATGGCTTTTTATTGTGATTTTTTTAATCATTTATAGTTAAGCATGCTCCGATTTGCAACAGTTTAAGTTAAGAAAATGATAAAAGCAGTTGTTTTATTTTCTGTTATTTTGTTTTGGTATTGCAGTGCCCCCTGTAGGAGAGCGTAACACGGGTTAGTTTGCGTAGACGTATTTAGAAATGCCCCTAAACGTTGTGAAGATATGACTGACGCACACACCTATTTCTAAAGTTAAGAAGCTAAGAAGCGTGCACACACTGAATAATGTGACATTCACCAGAAAACCAGCATTAATGCTAAATTCAAGTCAATTCAATTTTAATTGTTTAGCTATTACAGTGCAGGTTGTCTCTTGGCGCTTTACAGAGACCCAGAGCATCACCCCCGAGCAAATATCAGTAACTAAAATTATAATATTAAATGCTAATCAAAGAAAAAAATGGTAAGTCAAATATGCTCCTGTAACGGGAGAAAAAAACCTTAAAGCCAAACAGCGGCAAAGAAAAACTCCAGTTTAAGACAAAGAAACCTCGGACCTGGATGATAAGGGGATGATCTTCCTGCCAAAGGCCAGCCGGGTAAAGAAAGAAAAGAGGAGGGAGACAGGACAGAAAGAGGAGAACACATACATACTGGCAATACTATATTAAACTAAATGTATAAATCAGTGGTGCGCAAACTGTGGCACGCGTACCACTGGTGGTACTCGAGCGCTCTCTGGTGGTACACGGGGGATTGTTATGATTTGTCAATGCATGACAATGCATTATAAATACAATGTTTCAAATGAAATTCAGGTAACAATAAGTAACCACAATAAGGAATAAACATCTCTCCTGTGTGTTTAAAGCTAATTGAGAAGGCATATATGGCTCTATTTTAAAATTGGTCATCATGGTGGTACTCAGAAAGCTCAATAGTTTATCAGGTGGTACGCAGTATTAAAAGTTTGAGAACCACTGGTATAAATAATAATTATCTATTAATTGAAGAGCTACGAATTCATTGTTAGTAGATGACTATATAAACAGATGTGGGCAGCAACACTGAGGTGGTCAGAGGATCAGACTGCTGGTCTGGTCTGCTGGTAAATAAGATCTCTGACCCATCATGCTCTTCCTGTATTAGTCCACTGAGAGTCTACTTGTGGGTGTTGTGTGCCAACTTTTACAGATTATCCTTAAATGGCGCTTCTTTAGGTAACAGAAAGGAACTTCAGATTTAGCATGTCATTGCTTTGGTTCCCAAACAACACAAGCAACCGTTTACAAGCAGTTCAGATTAGTGCTGGGCGATATGGAAAAAATCATATATCACGATATGGACTATTTTATATCACGATAACAATATATATCACGATATACCATAATAAAGTATGTTTTCAGTTATTCTCTGAAAAGTTTGACAAAAATTTCATTGCTTACTTTTCAACTTTATTTTGAAAGGACATTTAGCTGAACTGTCACAAACATACATTTTAGTGCAGCAAAAACAGGTAGGTACAGAGGTACAGTAGCTTTCACATTTTTTTTAAAGTGCACAACAGTTTCTGAGAGGAAAAACACATTTTTGCACAGAAGTTCAGCTATAAAAAATAAACACAAATTATTTTTCAACTTTCTGAAATCTGTAACCTTGTAGTGCAAAGTTTGCAAACCAATATAAAGTGTCTAAAGTAAACATCAGGGTTGAAGAGAACTCTGTTTAAGGCATTAACCATGAATAAAAGTGCAAACATAAAAGGCTACTTTGTAGAAGTAGATATGTTTCTATCAAATTTATCGTTGCAGGTTTTTTTAATTACATATTTGCTGTAATAATTGATAAAATTAGGTTAGAAACGATAGAAACGATAGAAGAGAAATGGCACGATACACACTTTTATATTGTCCCCACGATATGTATCGTCATATTGCCCAGCACTAGTTCAGATCAATGTACCCGATGAGTGACATACAAGTACCAGTATGTCATCAGAAAGAGAAAGTCATGAGAAAGATGTCAAGATAAGAAACAAGTGTAACCGGGGCAACGAGACATTTTATTTTATTTTCTGCAAGGAAAGACAGTGATGTCACTTACCTTCTTCTTCTTTTTTTTTTTTTTTTGCATTGCATTGCAGGATGTCATCGACTTCCTTTCCTCTGAACATGCAGAAGGTATGTTGTAGATTCGTTTTAATATCCTTTGGTAGAAAAAAAAAAACAAACATATATGGAACAAAAGCATTTTTTGAAAAATGTGCTTTTTGGCATGTCGATTTCAGTCTCTCACGACGAGAGCTACAATGAGGCTGCTCAAGCCCTGCTGACCATCGGCACCCTGGCTCACATGCCGCCGTTGGCACAGAGTGAAATGACCGCGCAAGACTGCACAGCAGGTGGGAGACGAGCCAAAACGTTCTTCACGTTGACATGGACTTAATCTGTTTTAGACCCGCCTCCAGTAACCTAACTTGTTATAATTGCAGGTGCGACATCAACTCTTGGAAATGAACCCAGAGACCCTGAAGAGGAGAGCGGCGCTCCTTGTGTCGATTTCGGTCAGGATGTCGCAGAAGCATCGGACGCTGTTTCCACTGCAGAGCTGCAAGGCAGCGGAGCAGACGGTGGTGGCGTGGCTCATATCGAAACGAGCGGTCAGACGCTTGCTGAACTGCAGACTGTTTGTGTTATGGATGCTACTCCTCCATTGGAGTCAGGATCCAGAGAAGTCAAGTAAAAACTTCCAGCCCACCAAAACCAGGCGCCTTTCTAAGGTGAAACCTCAACCAAACCTCGGCCGAACCTCAAGGACTGCGCAACCAGTGTCCCACACAGAGACATCGACCGTGGAGGAGAGTCACTTGGTTGTTCCCAGTCTTTCTCAAGTTGGCGAGACGCCATCAGCTGTTGAAGAAACAACCCAAAGTACATCAGGATCTGCTTCAGCATTATTAAAAGATTACATTCCCTCCTACTGAAGTGAAGCTAACAGAAGAGCCATCAGAGGCACTGACAGCTGATCAGGATCCCTTAGTGATTCAGAGTTGTGTCTTCTCAGAATCACAGTTTGAACCCAGTGGGGAGGAGTCAACCAGAAGGTCAACACCCGGGTCCACGGATGAGACTGGCTTAAATAAACCAGTGACTTCCGATTCAGCAACGACGGACGCCGAACAGGAGTCATGCGCAGATTCGGCCCTGGTTCAAGGGAGTGGCGAGAAACCTCCTCCGCGCGTATCATCTGCAGAAGATTTAACCGCCAGTCAGAAAGGAGAGGGTGAAGTTGCATCTCACGCTCAGTCTAGGAGGGGCAGGTTGCCAAAAGTCAAACCCAAACCAAACCTACCTCAAACATCAAGAACGGCGAAGTCTAAACCTCGAGCCACAGAAGAGACCGTAGACAAAGACTCCCTTCCAACTCCGGACAAGCAAACGGTAGCAAAATCTGAGCCACAACCGACAACCTCACCATCTCTGACTCCTAAACCCACAGATAAACCCCCTGCAAATGAGGAGATAAGGACGCATGTTGAACTTGTTGACCAGGCAGTATTACAAGCAGCCACATCAGAATCAGGGCGCCACGGAGAACCAGAGCATCTCCGAAGTCCAGTCCTGAACCCATTAGGGAGCAGGTCAGCGGAGGGACGGGATCAGCCTCTGCTTTTACAGAGGGAAACCTGGCACCTCCTGCTGAAACGGTTGAGGGATGGTTGTAAAAGTGTCACAGAAGCACTAGGGGGACGAGGTTCAAATGCAGAGTCAGAAGAAAAAGGCGATCCTGCTGCGACAGCTACACCTGGAGGAGCGTTAGCGGTCGGTCAGCAAGAGGAGACAGCTGCATCTGGTTCTCAGCTGAGGAGGAGTCGACTACAAAAACCCAAACCAAACTTACTACCGACATCGAGAGCTACAAGATCTAAACCTCAAACGACACAGAAGTCGTCAGAGAAAGACTCAAATCCCAGTCCAATTCCTGAATTACTGAAAAATAGAATAGCAGAAGTGGAACCACAACCAGTGTGCGCTCCCTCTCCTGAGGAACATAGTGAAAGCACCGATCCTGTTTCAGTTTTGACTTCAGCTCCCACGGAGGAACCGTCTTCAAGTGAGGCAACAAAGACCTGCACTGGATCTGTTGATCAGATGGACACGGAGGCACCAACATCAGATCAGGGCGCCACGGAGAACCAGAGTGTCTCTGACGTCCAGTCTGAACCCATCAGGGAGCAGGTCACCAGAGGGACGGGATCGGCCTCTGCTTTTACAGAGGGAAACCTGGCATCTCCGGCAGAAATGGCTGAGGATGGTTGTAAAAATGTGGTGTTAACTGACCTGGCAGTCACAGAATCAAAAGGTGGACTTGGTTCAAATGTAGAGTCAGAAGAAAAAGGCGATCCTGCTGCGACAGCTACACCTGGAGGAGCGTTAGCGGTCGGTCAGCAAGAGGAGACAGCTGCATCTGGTTCTCAGCTGAGGAGGAGTCGACTACAAAAACCCAAACCAAACTTACTACCGACATCAAGAGCTGCAAGATCTAAACCTCAAACGACACAGAAGTCGTCAGAGAAAGACTCAAATCCCAGTCCAAATCCTGAATTCCTGAAAAATAGAATAGAAGTGGAACCACAACCAGTGTGCGCTCCCTCTCCTGAAGAACATAGTGAAAGCACCGATCCTGTTTCAGTTTTGACTTCAGCTCCCACGGAGGAACCGTCTTCAAGTGAGGCAACAAAGACCTGCACTGGATCTGTTGATCAGATGGACACGGAGGCAGCAACTTCAGATCAGGGCGCCACGGAGAACCAGAGCGTCTCTGACGTCCGGCTTGAGTCGAGCAGAGAGCGGCCCTCCGCTGAGTCGGGGTCAACTTCTGAGCTCACATGTGACAAGCTGACGGCCGGCTCAGGAGGTGCAGAAGTCGAACTGGCATCATGTTTAGATTCAGCACCAGAAAACGACGCAACTCCTGCTCAGAACAGCGATCTTTACAAAACGGCAATGGCAGAGTTGCAGTCAAAACCACGAGACACCCTTTTGCCTGAAAAACAGAGTGAAAGCACTGGAGTTGCACTTGCTAGTGAGGAACACTTGGGTGCCGGTTCCTCAGAGAGCCAGCCAGAGAGCACAGAGCCTCAACATGAACACAGTTCAAATGTAGTTTCAGCCCCAGTCCAGGACCAAAGTGGTCCCCTTAGTGCATTTGACACGTCTGCGGGCCAGTTATCAGGCAGTAAAGACGAGACTGGAGTCGCATCTAGTTGTCAGCCGAGGAGGAGTCGACTCCAAAAGCCCAAACCAAACCTATCAAGAACGGCAAGGTTTAAACCTCAAATCACAAAAGAGCCTGCAGAGAAAGATTTAAGTTCTCCTCTGAAACCTGAAGTTGATGAGAAAACGGTCGCAGAGGTGGAACCACAACCACAAGATGCTCCTGTGCCTGAAATGCAAAGTGTCAGCACTGATATTGATCTTGATACGATGGAAGATGTGGCTGCAGGAAGATCAGGTCCCGCTCCGTCAGAAAACCAAAGCACCTCTGAACTTCAACCTGAATCGAGTAGGGAGCAAACTCCTGAAAAATCAGAGAAAGCATCTGGAAACCTGACATCCAACCTTGAAAAAACGGGGAGTTGTTTGAATAAAGACGTGACCGCTGCGAGCACAGAATCACCGACGGAACAAAGTTCAGATGTTGCTCCTGCACCAGTCCAGGACCAAAGTGGTCACCTTGCTGCGTTCGACACGTCTGCGTGCCAGTTATCAGTCAGTAAAGACGAGACTGGAGTCGCATCTAGTTGTCAGCCGAGGAGTCGACTCCAAAAGCCCAAACCAAACCTGCGGCAGGCGTCAAGAGCGGCGAGGGTTACACCTCAAACGACAAAAGAGCCTGCAGAGAAAGACTTTAGTCTTAGTCCAGGCACCTCCTCGCCTGAGAATCGAAGTGAAAACAAAGCTGAAGTCTCAGAAGACCCCGTCACACTGTTGCAGGTTGTTGAGAAACCCCAGAGTTCCACGTCTGGATCCGGATCCTCCGACGGCACCGTGGCAGAGGTAGAAACGCAGTCATCTTCCTGTACCGGCCCGCCAGAGAAATCAGACCAAAATGAAGATATCGTTTCAGTTTCAGCTCCGTCGCCCAGACTCAGACTCGGGTCATAAATGTCCGGGGGAATCATCTTCTGCTGAGCAGCAGCTGGGGACGAACGTCGAACAAGTCTCGAGTTCGGGAGCCGAAGGACGAGACAAACCTCAAAGACGACAGCGGTTTTCCAAAGTCAAAGTCAAGCCTAATTTACAATCATCCTGTAGAGTGACACTCAGAAAACTTGAGTTGGATCCCAGCAGCAGCACGGACACCTCCTCAACTGTAACATCAGAGCAACCAGCTGGGGACGGTGGTGCAGAGCTCACTGTGGAGAAGGACTCAACTGGAGACGAAGTATCAAACGCTGATCGAATTGAAACTGACTCGACTTCATTAGGAGTCTGCGAGGCGGGGCTGTCCAGCAGAGTTAAAGAGGCTAATACTCAGCAGGCGGCTGATCCAGCTGCGGCTACAGATGCCCTGGCTTCAACAGGAGTTGGTACAGAGACCGAAATAAGTCCTGTATGTTCGGAGGGAGAATCATCTGTCCAAGGGTAAGACACGTCTTCATTCCCCCGCCCTCAAAAATGCTATCCACTATGTGGATTTTTTCTATTGACAGTGTTTTTCTTATCTCCTGAAGTGCTCATCGTAAGTCACCATCACCGACCGGCTCTCCAAAGACATCAGGAAATCGTCCTCAACCTCGCAGAGGAAGGCTGATCAAACCCAAACCCAGCCTGCGGGCCAGCACTCGTCCTCCACGATTGCAGCAAGCAGTCGGCGCGGCGCCAGCAGACGCAGGTACGAACGCTTCAAGAAGCTCAGCTGAGCAGCGAGCAGGATCCTTGGCTTTCCGTCGGTGACTCGCTCTTCTTTTGCCCCAGAATCCAGCAGTCGCTCGCAAGACGTGGAGGCCTCTTTTGATCTCAGAGCAGCGGCCGAACTCGCGCCTGAACCTCCTCAGTCCTCAGAGGGACCTGCTGATAAAGTCGGTGACAGAAATGCCGCTTCGGGTGATGCTCAGCCCTCTCTGGATTGTGCGTCACGAGTACCATCTACCCAGGTGAGAGGAAGATTAGGGCTGGGCAATTTAACACGTCATTATCGCGTTAGCTCGTTAATTTATTAACGCCGACATTTATTTTATCGCGCGTTAACGCATGTTGCTCACATGCTTTTGTTTTGAAAAGTCTGTTACTGGCTGCTGCGGAATTGGTGGAAAAACATGCAGAAGAGCTAAAACAGACACGGAGAACGGTAAAAATCTGTGAACTTTACAGTTCGAGTAGCCACTCAGGTAACAATATTAACAAAACTTTCGCGTCATTCCTCCATGTTCCATCAGATCTGCTCCATGTGTTCACTGTCCTGCTGTTCTCTAGCTGGTTACTGCAGTGCGGCTCCATCTAGTGGCACAGATGTGTAATGACAACAGAAAGTCCAGTCCTCGATTATAAAACAAATTCAGTTCTGTAGCCTGTTTTTGAATTTCGTATTTTTGATCCAAGTGTAAAATTGAAATAAAAAAAAAAACAGGCATTTTTTTCATTTTTTTGTGTGAGATAAAAGAATTTTTTTTTAAATTTTTGATTGCCAATTGAAAATGGAAGGAATGAATGATACACAGATTGGTAAAGTTACTGAACTTTAACATGGACATTTTCATTTTAAAGTTCTCCCAGACGGAGGATTCAACAGAAACAAGGTTATTTGTAACAACTGACAAGTTAAACTCCCCGTTAAAGGTTTCTGCTGTTACCTCAGAAATTACCTGTTTTAATGTTCTGATTGTGCTGAGCCACAATCATTTTTGTTGGATTTTGTTTGTAGACTTTTTATTTTTATTTTTTATAAAAACAGGATGACATTAATGCCCTGGCAGTGGCAAAGAGCTTTATTTTATTTTACATTTTTTAAGATGAGATTTACACTAAATATGTGTTACTGACAAGTGCTGATGTTAAGAGTTTGAACAACAAATATTATGACACTTTAGTTCATATGGCAGCAGAACATTTAAATAAAAGTGCATTTTACACTACTTTTGAATTCATTATTTGATTTTGCGTATACAATGCCATTAATCGTGATTAAAAATTTTAATCACAACCCAGCCCTAAGGAAGATACATCTGTGAAGGCCAGATGAACTAACCCTCCCAGTTTATTAACGCTCTGTTCCAACTGAATGAAATAATTCTGGCCCACTTGAGTGAAACTAAATATTTGTTGCAGCCTTTTTATTAATGCATCAGTAATTATTGTTTGCTTCTTCAGATTAAATTATGTGAACATCAAACAAAAACCCAATAATGATTTCCAGGGAAACGTCGCCCTCTAGTGGCGATGTTTAACATGTGTTTTCTGCGCCGCTGTAATAACTCGGTGATGTTTGATCCACTGAGTCTTTAGATATAAACTGCTCAATATGAGGTGGTGAAACAGCTCTTTTTAAATGTTTTTAACTACATGAATAGAAATATGAATATTAAAATCAACGTCTGACAACATCTGACCCCAGAATCCACCGGCATCGAGCACAGAGGGGATCCAGGGTTTGCCACTTCTATTAGACAGTAAGTCAGTCGTGTGTTTTCTTCCTCTGAATTTAGTTTGACGTTTGTCGACTACACCTCTTGATTTTTTATTTTTTATTTTTTTTAATGGTGGGGAGGAAAATAATAAAATGAAATCCTTCTCTTCTCTCAGTGCTGCCAGAGCAGGTGCCCTCAGACCCAGACGAGCCGTTTTTCATCCTCTCTCTGACTGAGATCCCGGCCTCTTCGGGGGGGGTGGTGGCGGCGCCGCCGCCGGGCCGCTGCCTTATCTTCCCGCAACAGATCCACCGACGCAGCCGCTGAGGTGAGTGGCCGCGTCTTTACCCGCTGGGTACATTTGCTCTCCTGTGACCTTCTTCGACCTTTTTGCAGCGTTTCTGGAGAGGGTTTGATAGCGGCGGGAGATGGGTCTGTCTGGAACGCCCCTCCACCCGTCTCCACAGAGGAGAGGGTCGACTTGACCAGCGTGAAAGACGCAGGGTCGGAGCCAGCTGTTGCAAGCAGCTGTTTGGGTCTGCAGGGTGATCCAGTGGCTCCACATGGTAAAATATTTCAGCTTTTCTTGTCTTTTTTTACGATGATGGTTAATGACATTTCATTGAGGGTTAATTGTGATTTTGCGTGTTAACGGAGCAGAAAGTACTTCAGTCCAGCCGCCAGAGTTTCCAGAGACTTCTGCTTCAAAGCAAAACCTACCAGGCGCTGGAAGAAGAGGTATGCAGCTCATGAACTCAACACATTTGCTCTCAGTAAACTAGAAGTATCTTCTTAATCCGGTGTCCATCTTCTTCAAATAGCTAAAGTGAAAGCTAAGCCCAGAACTAAAAGGAAGACTACCACCATGGCCGCTGAAACGGAGCCAGCCTCCACCCAAACGAGCGCCGCTCAGGACCCGAAGCAGCCTGAGCCTCCTGAGCAGCCGGAGGCCCCTGGTGACCCGGTCGCTGAGCCACATGGAGGAAGCAGCGATTGTGCAGAGGTCAATAAGGAAGCTGAACGCAGCTCAGGGCCACAAACCGCTCGAGGCGTCGGAAGCCGTGGGAAAAGGTAGGGGTGGGGGGAGCAACAAACACTTTCAATTCAACACTTTTAACTCGGGGTGCACAATAATTATCGGGCTGATAACAGGAAATTATGACGTCGTTCCGATAAGTCCGATATCCTGCCAAACAGCCCCGATAACATATATTTTTGTCAACACGGCAGTGCCTCGCTCCTTCTGAGATCCAAGTAACCAGCAGTGAATTTTATGTTCAAGTGACGTCGGCATAATCAGAAAAACGATTTCTCAATAAGGAAAATCAAGAATACCCCCTCATGCCAGAAAACAACTTGTTAACTCGGTCATAATTATGGTAGTTGCTGACTTTAATTGATATTCGCAGTATTTTCCCACATGTTACACATAAAAGATAGAAAAAATAGAAAAGGCAGAAAGAACGACTAGCAAACGAGTGAACGGAGGAATTTACGTTACACCTTGAATGCAGCCTGCAGCACAGCGCTGATGAAAACAAACATGGCAGCGATGGTATAGAACTTCTTTAAAGTTTCCGAAGAAGATAGTTCGCTGGTTATTTGTGACAAATGCTCCAAGCGAATTCCACGAGGAAAAAATAGCACTAGCTTTAATACGTCAAACCCGATTAGCCACCTGAAACATAACCATCGCTTCCATGGAGTTTTGAAATCGCGCTAACGTGAGCTAACGTGAGCTAACATGAGCTAACGCTATCGTGAGCAAGCCAACAACAAGTCTCTCATCTCCTCTCCCTCATCTCTGTCATCTAAAGCTTCCATGAGATAAAAAAAAAAAAACAACAAAACTACTGAACCTCATTTACTTTAATTAAAGGCATTAATTTGAATGGAACCACAAGTCAAAATCCTTTAGACGTAATTTTATGTTACTTTGGAGTACACTTTTTCAGTTTATTTACACAGACAAGTCTAACTTGTGTCAGTACATTATCCACTGTGCATTACTTTATATTGTCATTTAGGAATGCACTTTTTCAGTTTGTAATTCTGATGTATGTATTTCCATCAGTTCAAGGAGCCTTTATTTTTTTTTTATATCAGTCAGTAATGAACCTTATTTAAGTTGGTGTGAGATAAATAGTTTGTTTGATAGCTTTATGAAAATGTTTGAGAGGTTTGCCAATAGATTTTCATTATAAAAAAAAACTATTTTTGATTTTGTTTATAGTATTGATGTAATGATCTTAGATATATGTGTGTGTTATCAGTTACCAGTATCGGCTTTTAGGAGCTGAAAGTTATCGGTTATTGGTATTGGTTTTGAAAAACAGTTATCATGCATCCCTACTTTTAACTCATCTTTTAACTCACAGTTTATCATTTGAAAACTTTATGTGTGGAATTGGACTAGAAATGAAAGAAAAGGATATGAAAGAGGGGAAACCTGGGCCGTTCTTTGTAAACGTGGGTCTGTGATGTCACAGTTCCCTGCACATTTGAGCTTTATTCTTATTTGAGCTCATTTTCAGACAACTGTGAGCGACATTGTGAAGCCACCAAGACAACGTTACAGAGACGTGTTATGTCGTAGTTTTGATTTAGCTGTCACTTTAGAATAGGAGTGAGTATTGGCAAAGACCTCGCAATACAATATGTATCATGATACTTGGGTCACGATACGATATACCACGATATCGCAATATCACGATATATTGCGATATTCTACCCAGTTAATATCAAAATTAAAAGTAAAGATGAAAAATCAAGTTGCTGTATATGTTCATCAGATGATATTGATCATTTAGAGGACAAACTGAGTCAAAACTATTTGCTTCAAAACAACCTATTTATTGTTTATTATTAGTGTTTTTGCACATTTAAAATTTTAAACAATTTAAAAAGTGAAAATTAAACAATTTTCCTTAAAAAAATTTATATTAGGAGCTAGTGCTGGGCAATATGACGATATATATCGTGGGGACAATATAAAAGTGTATATCGTGCCATTTCTCTTCTATCGTTTCTATCGTTTCTAACCTAATTTTATCAATTATTACAGCAAATATGTATTTAAATAACCTGCAACGATAAATTTGATATTAACATATCTACTTCTACAAAGTAGCCTTTTATGTTTGCACTTTTATTCATGGCTAATGCCTTAAACAGAGTTCTCTTCAACCCTGATGTTTACTTTAGGCACTTTATATTGGTTTGCAAACTTTGCACTACAAGGTTACAGATTTCAGAAAGTTTTTATAGCTGAACTTCAGTGCAAAAATGTGTTTTCCTCTCAGAAACTGTTGTGCACTTAAAAAAACTGTGAAAGCTACTGTACCTCTGTACCTACCTGTTTTTGCTGCACTAAAATGTATGTTTGTGACAGTTCAGCTAAATGTCTTTTCAAAATAAAGTTGAAAAGTAAGCAATGAAATTTTTGTCAAACTTTTCAGAGAATAACTGAAAACATACTTTATTATGGTATATCGTGATATATATCGTTATCGTGATATAAAATAGTCCATATCATGATATATGATTTTTTCCATATCGCCCAGCACTATTAGGAGCTGAAAAATCGATATTATAATCAGCAGGCAAAAATCGCGATATATTGCCAAATCGATTTTTTTTCACACCCCTACTTCAGAAGGCCAAATATTTTCTCCTAAGTAAAGATCTTTTTTTTTTTCATTGCTTATCCCCTTTAATGATTTAATCCATTATAATTAAAGATCTGCTTTTCTCCCCCCGCTTGTTTTCCAATACACAACAGAAAAGCGAAAGATTTCCCTTCATTCCTCTCTGAGACGAACCAGGCGTCTGGAAGCCGTCCTCATCCCGGCAAAGCTGCTTCCAAGAGGGCAAAGGTGAAAACTCCCTCCACCTCCTCTGAGCCCGCGGCCTCCACGTCACATGACCTCGCTCCCGCACACAGCTCCACACAGCCGGAGGAGGCCCCTTCAACATCTGGCACACCTGCAGCGCGGCGGGAAGGAGCGTCTGACCGGGCCGGTCCCGGCCGGTCGGATCTCCTCGCGTCCGGCACGCCGCTCTGCACGGCCGAGGTGAGGAGTCGGACCTGAGCCGCCTGAGCTGGAAGGGATTTCCTCTCGCGCGCCCACGTGGAGTCGAATTAAAGTTGGCCTTTTGTTCTTTATTTCAGGCTCCGACGTCTCAGGAGGGTGACGTCGCCGACGGCAGCTCGGTGGAGGAGGAGGAGCCAACCAGCGTGACTCAGCAGTTTTTCAGTGACATTTTCACAGAAGTACAAGAGGGATGAAACCTGCAGGTGGATTACCCTTTTATGTACGCTTCCTCGTCTTAACTTATCCCCTGTGAAGGTTGATTTCACGCTAATATATATATATATATATATATATATATTTTTTTTTTTTTCTCTTGAGTCGTGATGCTTTTACTCGGACGCTTCCTCACTTTCATGAGCACTTTATATTTGTACAGTACTTTGCTCCAGCGTGTTTTTAAACCTCCGTTAGTTTAATTGATTGATATTTAAGGAATGTGAACACAGGCAGCAACAACAAAGAAAACAAGCTCTTCAGACTGAACATGTCACACTTGAATGTTTGATTTTTTTTTTTTTTTTGTTTTTTTTTTGCTTCAAGCCTCAAATTTTATTAACCAGCTGTGAAAATGTAAATATTGTAAAATTGCAAGGTTTGGAATATTTTTTTGAATGTAATTTTCATGCCTACACATCCAGATTTCAGACTCCAGTGTTATTCTCAGAGAAAGTGTTTATCCCATTAACTCTGGCATCTATGTACAGTTCCTTTTTCCTCCTCCGTGTACCTGTGTCAATTTTTATTTAGAAAAACAGACATTTTTCAAGGCTGAGACAGTTTGCTGGACTTTATGTTGCGGGTTTGATGAGTATTTTCTACAGCTGTGCAACGTCTGGATTAATAAAATGAAATCTGTAGCCGTCACGTCCCCCTCTGTAAAGCAGTACCACTTCTGACCACATGGGGGCAGCACATTATGTCCTCCCCTTTCATTAACACAGTATTACCAGTGGCTGATTTGTAGATACAGCAGAGCCATACGCCCCCATGTGGTCAGAAGTTGTTTTGCTACATAAAGTGGCTTTAATGATCCACTGTGTGGATTGTAGCGACATCCAGCGGTTTACAGTAAATCACAACCTAGAAGTTGCACCGTCACCAGATGGTTCGTTCAGAGATCACGTGAAAGCGTTGATCCTCATTTTCGGCCGATATTTGCTTAAATGATTTAGCGTTTCCGCCAGTTGGTCCCCCCGACATGCTACGCACTCAGACATCACGGGTTTTGTCGGTTCGGTTCAGTTGTTAAAAGCCTGAATAAAATCTGTTCTTCCACCACTGCTTGATGCTTCTGAATTTTTAAAAGCACATTTTATTTAACATTTTAAATATAGTGCATTTTTGGTGTTTGCTAAAAACTTGAGATAAGATATGTACTAACTGACACAATGTTTGAATTGCTCATGATTAACTAAACTGGAGACTTGATAAAACTCCCACTCGAATAATTTTATTTGAATACTTCAGCCTAAAAATTGTTACATTTGTGAATGCCATGATGTTGGATAAATATAGTAAATATAGTAAACCTTTTGCTTTCTTCAGATTTAGAAAGATTTTTCTATAAAAATCCATAAAGCCTTGTTACACCAAGACGATAACATAAATCAGCCAAAAGACCAACGTTGTTTGTCCCTGATGGGAAACGCCCTCGGGTTTGTCGGTGAACGTTGGTGAACTTCTCGCTTCTGTTCATGCGCTCGATGAAAATCTTCAGTCTTCTGACTGAAAAGCTTGTTCGACAGCATCTGAAGGAATTTCCAGAATCTTCAAGGGTGACCGATTGAAGATTAGATTAGATTAGACTCGACTTTGTCATTGCACATGTCAAAGTACAGGGTAACGAAATGCAGTTAGCATCTAACCAGAAGTGCTTTTGCAGTGAAATGAATACAATGTACAATATATACACATAAATGCACATGTATAACTATATATATATTAGTATATATATAAAGTCACGGAAAAAATTATTAGACCACCATTTTTTCTTCTTCTAAAAGCAGTGTTTTTGGCAGTACAACGCCATAGCTATTGATGTTAAAACTTAAGTGATTTAGGTTATAATCAAGAAAACCATGGAAAATGGTAAGATATCAGCTCTTAAATAAAACTCTTATGAGCAATCTTTGTGGTTATCGTTATGTTTGTCCAAACAAATGTACCTTTAGTTGTACCAGGCATTAAAATGAACAAGAAACTGAAGAAAACAAGGGTGGTCTAATCATTTTTTCCATCACTGTACATGTATGTATGTATATATGTATGTGTATGTGTGTATGTATATGTATATGTATATGTATATATATATATATATATATATATATATATATATATATATATATATATATATATATATATATATATATACATATATATATATATATATAATAAGGGATGGGCATTCGGTGAAGATTTTCGGCATGACGATTGTTTTCCCCTTTGGCCTTGTTGCTATGGCCCGCGCATTCCCAGATGTGTTCAGTGGCCCGAATGTTCGTGGTCAAGAATAATGTGACATTTCTTTTCTTTAAAAAAAAAAAAAAACAACAATAATAAAACAAGAGATATCGAGGAGACTATTTAACAAGGACAATTTATATTAAGGTGCCAGTATTACAGGCTTTTTGTTTCTTAAAAAGAAACTGCGCTGCAGCTCCTTCTGGTCCTTGCTAACACCGAGTTGAGGCTAGGCTAGGCTAGGCTAGGCTGATGATGAACCGCCTCCACCGTCCTTTACAAGACTTGGATGCGCGTTGCTTTTCAAGTGATACATCATTGTCGTTGTCGATTAATTGTATTTGTAATTAGCATTGCAGTGATTGCAGTACACTTGCTCATTTTCTAAACGAAAATGGTCCCACGCCACACTTCACCGCGACCGCTCCATGATTAGGCGATGACCTACAGAAGCTCGCATGTAATGATGGTGTCCATAGCTGGTGGCTGAAGGCTGGTCCTGAAGGTGCTGAAGATGCTGACGTCAGGGTTCAAGGACATGCCCTGTGTATGGGACAGTTTCGAATGCTGATGCTCTGCAAGAATATAGCCTCCACTTTCACCCTCGTCGTCTTCGTCTGATTCGACAGAATTTACAGCTGAAAAGTTTGGTCGTTTGTTTTGCAGCTTGTCGTCTTGTAACCTGCGGGAACAGTAAAGTTGATACTCTGTGCTGCCCGTTCAGTTATTCATTAATTCATCTAAATGACAACGTTAAAGGCAGTTTGTATGTTCTTACTGTGTTTGTGTGGGTTTCCTCCAGGTACTCGGGTTTCCTCCCACAGTCCAAAGACAAACATGTCAGGTTAATTTGTGGTTCTAAACTGCCTGTAGGAGTGATTGTGAGTGTGCATGGTTGTTTGTCTACATGTGGCCCTGTGGTGGACTGGAGACCAGTCCAAGGTGGACCCCTGCCTTTCACCTAAAGAGCTAAGATAGACCCCAGAAGACCCCTGTGACCCTAGATAGGATGAAACGGGTATAGATGATGGATGCACAACCTTCCTACCTTCTCAGTTTATCCAGCTGCTGTCACCTCTGGTGTGCCCCAGGGCTCGGTCCTGGGGCCTCTCATTTTCATCATCTACCTTCTCCCCCATGGCCATTTTTTCATAAATATAACATAAATTTCCACTTTTACGCGGACGACACCCAGCTCTACCTCTCCAGTAAACCCACTCCTAACCTCCCACCCTCCTCCCTCACCGACTGCATCACAGAAATCAAATCCTGGTTCACATCAACTTTCCTCAAACTCAACAGTGACAGAACTGAGAGTTCTCCTCATTGGTACTAAATCAACATTAGCCAAAACTGACAGCTTTTCTCTCACCATTGATAACTGCTCTGTCTCCCTCTCCCCTCAGGTTAAGAGTCTGGGTGTCGTTTTCAACAGTACTCTATCCGTCCAATCTCACATCAGTAACGTCACCCAGTCTGCACACTTTCATTGCCTCTCCCTTACCTCCACATACCACTGCCATCCTCAATCATAGTCTTGTCATCTCCTGCCTGGACTACTCCAACTCCCTCCTCTATGGTCTCCCTCACAAATCCCTCCATTAGCTCTAACTGGTCCAGACCTCAGCTGGCCGTATCATCACCAGTATCCCCTTCCATCCACCACATCGCGCCCACTCTACTGCGGCTAGACTGGCTCCCCATTAAACACCGCATCCAGGTCCAGATTCTCCTCCTAACATTCAAGGCCATCCATGACCTCGCCCCTCCATACCTGTCTGACCTCATCTCTGTTGCCACTCCCTCCCGTGCCCTCAGATCCTCTTCTTCCATCCACCTGTCTGTCCCCTCTGCCCGTCTCACCACCAGGGGGAGCAGCAGGGCCTTCAGCTGTTCTGCTCCCCATCTCTGGAACTCACTTCCACCAGAAATCAGAAATTTGGACTCACTCCCTCTGTTCAAATCCTCACTTAAAACTGTTAAAATTGTCTTTTTCACTGTCATAACCACTGCACTTTAAAATTTTAACCCGCCTCCTCCAGGCCTGTGTTTTTACCAGAGCTAGACAACGAATAACATTTTTAATCGTGATTAATCGCATTATTTCCCTGATTAATTACGATTAATCGCATTGTATACGAAAAATCAAACAATGAATTCAAAAGTAGTGTAAAATGCACTTTTATTTAAATGTTCTGCTGCCATATGAACTAAAGTGTCATAACATTTGTTGTTCAAACACTTTTAACATCACCACTTGTCAGTAACACATATTTAGTGTAAATCTCATCTTAAAAAATGTAAAATAAAATAAAGCTTATTGCCACTGCCAGGGCATTAATGTCATCCTGTTTTTATAAAAAATAAATAAAAGTCTACAAACAAAATCCAACAAAATGATTGTGTCTCAGCACAATCAGAACATTAAAAACAGGTAATTTCTGAGGTAACAGCAGAAACTTTTAACGGGGAGTTCAACTTGTCAGTTGTTACAAATAACCTTGTTTCTGTTGAATCCTCCGTCTGGGAGAACTTTAAAATTAAAATGTTCATGTCAAAGTTCAGTAACTTTACCAATACGTGTATCAATCATTCTTTCCGTTTTCAATTGTCAATCAAAAATTAAAAAAAATTAAAAAGTGACATTTTATTACGTTTTTCGTTTTTTAATCTAACACAAAAAAAAAAACAAAAAAAAAAATGCCTGTTTTTTTTATATTTCAATTTTAGACTTGGATCAAAAATACGAAATTAAAAAAACCGACCACAGAACTGAATTTGTTTTATAATGGAGGACTGGACTTTCTGTTGTCATTACACATCTGTGCCACTAGATGGAGCTGCACTGCAGTAACCAGCTAGAGAACAGCAGGACAGTGAACACATGGAGCAGATCTGATGGAACATGGAGGAATGACACGAAAGTTTTGTTGCAGTCCACAATTTTATCTTTTTCAGACAGAATTGTTAATATTGCTACCTGAGTTGCTACCCGAACTGTAAAGTTCACGGATTTTTGCCGTTCTCTGTGTCTGTTTTAGCTTTTCTGCATGTTTTTCTGCCAATTCTCTTCCGGTTCTGCAGCAGCCAGTAACAGACTTTTCAAAACAAAAGCATGTGAGCAACATGCCTTACTGTGCGATAAAATAAATGTCGCCGTTAATAAATTAATGAGTTATTAACGCGTTATTAATGCGTTATTAACGCATTAATAACTTGTCCAGCCCTAGTTTTTACATATTTATTGTGCTTTGTTTTTAACTGTGTTTTAATACTGTATGGTGACCTTTAGTAACAGAAAGGTGCCTTTAAATAAAATGTATCATTATTATTATTATTATTATTATTATTATTGAAGTGAGCCATACTTGAAGTTTACCAGTGGGGGATGATGTGGTTGTATTGCCCTTAAATGTTCATTACACAGGCAGAGTAAATCCATTTACATGGAATGACTGCACTAATCGTTTTTTCACGCTATTCATTTTTTAAAAAATGTTTGTACAGTTATCTGTACGAACTGCGCTGTAACTGGAACATTTATGTGATAGAGGCGCTTGAATAAGAGTCTTTTTCCAGGCTCTAATCCGTCACGCTGCAGCCTCTTGTATGGAGGCTTAAGGCTGTTTTGATCTCTGTTGTATAACTAACTTCTCTGTGTGCGAGTCCACCCTGAACGTTTTTTCCTTCAGCCTGCCAGATTAGCCCGTTAGCCGCTCACGGGGAACAGACCTCCGAGCTTCCAGCGCCATGAGTGGTCCGACTCAGGTCAGTGACAGGGAGACGGGTTTACTGTTTTACTGCAAATACAGTTGTTTCACACGGAGGTGAGTGACCGATGTTTTTACTTCAACTGTCCGTGTGTGTGAGGCGAAGCTACCGGAAGAAGAGAAGACCCATTTAATGCTCGCTGGTGCCAGTTATTAATATTCCCTTGAATTTGTGAGGGGAAAAATAAGTTTCCTATAGACCAGTTAAAACACTATTTCAGAATGAATTCAAATGTATGATTTATGATCGTGGTTCTGATCCACAAAGCTGCGTTCCATGATGGTTTTCCAGCTCTGATATGTGCATCAACGTTGGGTTTTTAATGTTTTTGAGATTTCTCTTCACGGACAGGATGAGAAAGTGCTGCAGCAGATTGAGATGGAGGTGCGGATGCGGGAGGGGGCCGGGAAGCTGCTGGCCGCCTGCTCCCAGAGGGATCAGGCCCTGGAGGCCTCCAAGAGCCTGCTGACCTGCAACGCTCGCATCCTGGCCCTGCTCAGCCAGCTGCAGAGGATGAGGAGGGCGCAGATCCTGGAGAGAGTGGGACCCAGGTCAGGTGTCAGGTGTCATTACTTATTTAACAACAAAAAAAAAAAAAAAAGAGAAGCCAACACAAAAGCTTGAAGTGCTAAAAAGCTAAAAGCTAAAATCACAGCTGCACTACTTCCTGAACTTCAGCCAGCTCTTTTGTTTCCTGTGTGCCATTATTGGACAAACTGATCAATCCATGTGTGTCTGACCACTGCTGTGAGGTCAGACACACCTGGATTAATTAGTTTGTCAGCTGACCCAAACCCAGATAAATGGAGACCTGATGAGAAGCGACTGCTGCTCGTCTGAGATCGTTGCTGATGTCTTAACTCTTCGGTGTTGTGTTAACGCCGACGTGAGAGAGCAGCACCTGTCTGCCACATAACATCTAAAGTTCTTTGGACGTACTATTTATTAGACTCAGTAAAGGCCTTCAGGTGAAAGAGGGGCCATTTTGTTTTCACATATCTGCATATACCACACCTGAGTGGTTCATTAATAAATCCGTTTCACTTCAGAACCTCTGAAGGTGAAGATGTCGTGCCATGTGCTGGAAAAATAGCACTTTCAGGTGAGTGCAGGGATACACAGAATTTTTTTTATCCCCCCCAAAAAATGTACTAAAGAGGCTGAGGGTTGTCTTTATAATATTTCAGACCTGCGAATCCCCCTCATGTGGAAAGACTCAGAGTACTTCAAAAACAAGGGAGGTGAGCCAGACTGGAGAATATTAACGAATCTCATCACAGGGTGAAAAAAAAAAAAAAAGCTTTTAGTTTGTGAAAATGTCATCGGCTCTTTTCTGTCTGCAGAGCTGCATCGCTGCGCCGTGTTCTGCCTGCTTCAGTGCGGCACGGAGATCCACGACACCGACCTGGTGATGGTGGACAGGACTTTGACTGACATCTGTTTCGAGGACGCGGTCATATTGTAAGCTGATGTATGAAAACTAGGGCTGGGCAAGTTAACGTGTTAATTTGTTAACGCTGACATTTATTTTATCGCGCGTTAACGCATGTTGCTCACATGCTTTTATTTTGAAAAGTTTGTTACTGGCTGCTGCGGAAGCGTAGGACAATTGGCAGGTAAACATGCGAAAAAGCTAAAACAGACATGGAGAACGGTAAAAATCTGTGATCTTTACAGTTCAGGTAGCAACTCAGGTAGCAATATTAACAATTCTGTCTAAAAAAAAAATCCTGTATGGCAACAAAACTATCGTGTCATTCCTCCATGTTCCATCAGATCTGCTCCATGTGTTCACTGTCCTGCTGTTCTCTAGCTGGTTACTTCAGTGCAGCTCCATCTAGTGGCACAGATGTGTAATGACAACAGAAAGTCCAGTCCTCCATTATAAAACAAATTCAGTTCTGTGGGCCGTTTTTTAATTTCGTATTTTTGATCCAAGTTTAAAATTGAAATATATATTAAAAAAAAATAATCAGGCATTTTTTTCATTTTTTGTGTTACATTAAAAAAAGAAAAACGTAATAAAATGTCACTTTTTAATTTTTTTTTAATTTTTTGATTGACAATTGAAAATGGAAAGAATGAATGATACACGGATTGATAAAGTTACAGAACTTTAACATGGACATTTTCATTTTAAAGTTCTCCCAGACGGAGGATTCAACAGAAACAAGGTTATTTGTAACAACTGACAAGTTGAACTCCCCGTTAAAAGTTTCTGCTGTTACCTCAGAAATTACCTGTTTTAATGTTCTGATTGTGCTGAGACACAATCATTTTGTTGGATTTTGTTTGTAGACTTTTTAATTTTTTTTTTTTATTAAAACAGGATGACATTAATACCCTGGCAGTGGCAATAAGCTTTATTTTATTTAACATTTTTTAAGATGAGATTTACACTAAATATGTGTTACTGACAAGTGCTGATGTTAAAAGAGTTTGAACAACAAATGTTATGACACTTTAGTTCATATGGCAGCAGAACATTTAAATAAAAGTGCATTTTACACTACTTTTGAATTCATGATTTGATTTCGCGTATACAATGCGATTAATCGTGATTAATGCGATTAATCGCGATTTTAAAAATTTGAATCGTTGCCCAGCCCTAATGAAAACCATCCTTGATGCTGAATTCTGGTTCGCTCTTGTGTTCTTTTGTATAATATCTGCATGTGTGTGTGCACAGCGACGGCGTCGGTCCGGGCTTCCAGCTCCGCGTCGAGCTCTACAGCAGCAGCGTGGTGGAAGAGTTCTCGCTGGGGGCTCTGGCGCCCAGGAGGCTGAGCTTCCTGGGGGGGTCTCTGGGATGTTCCTCCGGCAGGAAGATCAGAGCCGCCTTCGACTCCGCGGCCGCCTGCGGATCCGCGCCCGCCGGAGGAGAAGCGAGACCCGGACGCGTGTCGCTGCCCCTGTCGCTCGACCAGTCCGCGCTGTGAGCATGACGGTTCCACCGACGAGCACGCCAGTGAAAGCAGTACCGCTTCTGACCACGTGGGGGCAGCGCACGACATGAAAGGGCCACGGAGGATGTAATTGAAGTGGCGGCCCCCAGGTGGTCAGAGGTGGTACGGCTACGTAGAGTGGCTTTAAGATCGTTGTTGATACCCGCTGTTTTCTGTGTGAAGAGGTCCGAAGTACAACCTGCTGGCTCACACGACCCTGAGCGTCCAACAAGTCCAGGATGGGTTCAAGACTCACGATCTGACACTTTCAGAATCAGGTGATCTTCTTTTTTTCCTGCTTGTCTCTTTCTTGTCCTCTTGTTCTTTTTTTTTGTCCTCTAATAGGGCTGTAGCGATACACTAATCACGCGATATGGTACACGATATTTGGCTCACGATACGATATATATCGATATTCATCTTACTATACATTAAAAAGTTTATATGCTCCACATGTAGTCATATATATTTGTAGTCATCAAATATATTATGAATTGGTGGTTTTTACACAGTTATGTATGTTAGTATGTGGTTTATGGTAATACCAAAAACTAGTTGTAAATTTAGAAATGGCAAACTTGTGACTATTTTAACTCAGAATGATGAAAAATACCAAAATGTAAAGGAAAAAGTACCTATTGTCTCAGAATATCATTTTGGTTACCATGTGTTCATTTGGAGTCTCCAAAGGCCTTTTTGGAGCTGCGCCTAGATTTTTTAATGAAAAGATCACTGTAAAATGGTCATATGTTGTGCTATCTTCTTCAAATTTGAAACACATGTTCAGTTATAGTGTGCCTACAGCCTCATACTGTCATTTACTATTTCAGATGAATATTCAGACTATTATTCATCCTGAAAGTCATTTTTTATTTCAGGCGGAACAAAATTTTAAATTTTTTACTGACTTCAGAGTTCCATTACTCTGTCTCTGTATCACCTAGAGTGTTCCTGACAGTTTTATAAGAAACTACAGAGTGTCTTCTTTATGGAACACTTTAATGCATCCATGTGGACAGAACAGTTTAGAAGTTACAATCATTTTAATTTGGGTATGTCATTTTAGGCGGTTTTGCTAAAAAAGGGGGTCAGGGTTTATCAGGTTAACATAATTTTTGAAAGATTTTAAAGGGACAAAGTGATTTTGGTGACATCTTGTGAGTGTTGAAATGACTTTGTTTGAATGAATTGAACTGAAAGCATCAATTACACATTACAGTCATGGAAAAAATTAGTAGACCACCATTTTTTCTTCACTTTCTTGTTCATTTTAATACCTGGTACCACTAAACGTCATCATGTGACTAAAACAGACAGAAAAGAAAACACTGAATGCATAAAAGCAGTGTTTTTGGCAGTACAGCACCATAGCTATTGATGTAAAAACTTAAGTGATTTAGGTTATAATCATGAAAACCATGAAAAATGAAACAGAAAAATACATGAAATAGCTTTGGTTTGTACTGTTTTTTTTCCCCATGTTGTCCAGACTGTTTCTGACTTCTACATTAACCAGTGGTTCCTGTTTTCCAGAGGACAGCCCCTCCTGGCTGCCTCTGTACGGCAGCGTCTGCTGCCGTCTGGCCGCTCAGCCTCTGTGCATGACTCAGCCTGTCATCAGTGGTCAGCTGGAGGTCAAGGTGACGACATCTCGCCGTTCGCCATTTCTCTTTGATCTCATATCTCCACGCTTCACGGCGCTCCCCTGCTCTGTGCTCTCACCCAGCTCCAGGAGGGTCGCCGGGAAGCTTTCTGCGCCGCCGTCCGGAGACGAGCCCTTCTGTGTTATCGAACCCAAGAGGAGCTGGAAGCTGAAGGGACACCGGCGCTCTCGATCCCGATACGAAAGGTCGGTTCCTCCAGAAGGTCACAGAGGTGGCGGATGAGGTGATCGAGTCGTGTTTTCGTCTGTGTTGGTTGCAGTTGCGGGGCATGACCACTGGAGGGCGCCAGTAAATTAACAAACTGAAAGGAAAGCTGTGATTCATTTCACACATTCAAATCATTCAATACCAAAAAATGAAAATCTCACATTACAAATGATGCATAATTAACACAACCTGAGCAGTGGAGGGCTAATTTGTCTTCTGACTGTGTGCTCTTCTCCAGTAATGAGCCAGTTTATTGTTCTATTTGATAAAAGAAAGTCAGTGGATGAAGCTGTCTTCCTTCTGCATCAATTTTTCTTTTCTTTGACATGTTGCGACTAGTTTGTAGAGGTTTTTCTCAAATCCATCAGTTCTGAAAATCGTCTTGAGTTCTTGCTCATGGTGATATACTGTTATCGTTGTGGGTAACGATGAATCAAATCAAATCAAATCAAATCAAATCAAACTTTATTTATATAGCACTTTTCATACATGTAAAATGCAATACAAAGTGCTTGACAGAATAAGAATAAGACACACACAAAACACACACACGCACCCTCACAGCACAAAGTAAAAAGTTAAATAAGAAATGCATTATGGGAGATGTAGTTAATTGTCAATATGCGCTTTAAAGTGGCATAAGCTTATTTTAAGTTTGAAAATATCGGTTTAAAATTTAAGCCAATAATGCAAAAGTGCTCGAGGGCCACATAAAATGACGTGGCGGGCCACATTTGGCCCACGGGCCTTGTGTTTGACACGTGTTCTAGAGCAGCCATTCCCAAACTTCAAAATACCAAGGCCCAATTTGAAATGTGAAAAATCTCCGCGGCCCACCGAAACCTTTAATCACAAATGTGATCAACATACAAGACTAGGAACCATGATCCGATATTATTGTGAGGGGTCAACAAATAAGGTGACACTTATCATATTAAGTTAAGATGACAGTAGAATAACACTTAATTGGGTTGTTTTATTACTTCTTAATGTTTTTTTTAATCATGTCATAAATATTTTACAGTAATTAAAGACATATTCATAAAAGATCGAGGATTTAAACACATTTGTTTAATTTTAATGACCTCTCACGGCCCACCTGCAGTACCACGACGGCCCACCAGGGGGCCGCGGACCACACTTTGGGAATCGCTGTTCTAGAGTATGAAACGCCAAGACTTCATAATAATTTCTAAGACTTGTTTGAAAATGTGAAACAGCAGCTGACTCGTTCCATGAATATGAAGGTTTCAGCTCTCGTTTCCCTCACGAGGCTTGTCGGTAAATATGTGAAAATAATAGAAATAATGATTGTGACTCTACGTATTCATCATCTCTTCGTTGAACGGGGCTTTAAAAGAAGAAAACAAAAATAATAATGAATCAATCAGTCATCTGAAGTCATAAGTTGAAAAACAGCCCTGAGTTGTGAACTTTAAAATATTTAAACGTGCAATAAATGTATGTCGTTCATGGAACAGACGGTGATTACGAGATGCTGAAACGATCAGCAGAAGTGGACTAAAAAAAACCAAAATAAACACTCTCAACATGTAAAACCTCTGCAGGAAATAAAAGTGAGCTCAGGTCGGCTGAATAGATTAGACTACAGCTAAACCAGCCCAGGATCACGTGCACAGGCGGCATGGTTACGGCAGGAGTGATGAGGTGGTAGAGCTGTATCGGCCTCCGAGGCGTCACAGGCGGAGGTGGGAGAAGGCTTGGGGTACCAGGACCACCGGAGGAGCGGAGGATTCTGGGAGAAATCAGAGGCCGCTGATAGTGCAGGCTTTGGGTGTCGGCGTGCAGCCGATGCAGAATTAGAAAGAATCTCCCAGACGGCAGGGTTGAAGACAAATGTGCTTTTCTGCAGTTAGACTCCAGATAAAAGGAAGAACAACTCGACCGTCTCCAAAGATGAACGTTTCCCGGTCGCCGTCTCCCAACCAGCAGCTGCTCGTCTCAGTTTTGGTTCTGGCCAATCAGAGTGAAAGACGCGGTCTGTAGATTCATCCGTCCACTTCTGAAGATGTGAAGACCAGCTGTCTGTTGACGGTCATCAAAGAAACATCAAGAACGAAGCGGAAACCCACCAACACGAGGATGAAGGGAATATGACATCCCCGTCATTTCACAAGAAACATATTTATATTTAAAAAAAAAAAAAAAAGAAATGTGGATAATCATTTAACTGTGAATTCATGCAGACGTCAAAATGATTTCAGAGATTCAGCAGGAACTTTTATGAAAAACAAAGAATTTAGAGAAGAATGACCAGCGAATAACGTCTCAAAATTTAAAAAAACATCCGAAATAGAGGTGTGAAAAAAAATCGATTTAGCAATATATCACGATTTTTTGCCGCACAATATAATAACGCTTTTTCAGTCCCTAATATCGATTTTTTAGGAAAATTCATGTATTAGACGCATTGTGAATAGCTAAATGTGCAAAAACACAAATAATAAACAATAAATCGGTTGTTTTGAAGCAAATAGTTTTGACTCAGTTTGTCCTCTGAATGATCAATATCATCTGATGAACATATACAGCAACTTGATTTTTCATCTCTACTTTTAATTTTGATATTAACTGGGTAGAATATCACAATATATCTTGATATATTAATAATAATGATAATAATAATAATAATAATAAATTTCATTTGTATTGCACTTTATATTTAAAATCTCAAAGTGCTAACAAAAAAAAAGATATCGCGATATCATGATAACATCGTATCTTGACCCAAGTATCATGATACATATCGTATTGCGAGGTCCTTGCCAATACTCACCCCTAATCCAAAAGCTGTGACGTTCAGTTCTGGAGACTCCGGTGTCATTTTTTTCAGATTCATAAATGCAAAAAGGAGTTGATTTCTTTTCCTTTCTTTATTTTTTCCTCTCATTATCTCTGGTTCTGAAACTTGTACCGTCATCAGAGTTGCATCAATTTAATCAACAATGAACCAACGTCCTATAACATCCAATATCTCTGTTAATTATTGCCCAACTCATGAAATTTAACTCAAGGGTTGACGATGGGAACCTCTATCAAATTTCAAAGGCTGATCCGGATCTGATCCAGAAGGCGGATTTTATCGCAATCTCTATAAAAACATTGCGGTTGTTTAATTTCAATATATTGACTTTGGAAACAAATATTGCATGAAATCTTTATAGCATTATTATTTATTTTTGTGTGCATCACAAAATAAAGGAAGATATGGTACTTTATTAGCGGTCCCATATTGTCAGTGCTATATGTTCGACTGATATTTATGCTGTAAATCGCTATATGAAGGAATTGTTGCGCTTGGCGGAGGTCTGCGCTCTCAGTGCTTTTCTAGTTGTTTTTTTTTTTTTTTCGTTTTCTCTGGCAGGATACCCGCGTCTCTGTGTCCGACGGAGATCCTGCCCGGAGCATCCACGTCAGCGCGCAGCTTCACGGACAGGACGCCACCTACGTTGTCACGGCGCCCACGCCTGAAGACGCCCGGCGCTGGATGGAGGCGCTCCGGCAGCACATCTTCAACCTGAGTAAGGCCGGGTTTCAGGTTTCTGAGCGGGACATCAGAGGGAGGTTCTGTTTTGTTGTGCCAGTCCTCGGTGTGAGGAAGTTGTTTTCTCAACTGTTGTTTAAACTTCTGTATTAAAACAATCACTTGGCAAAGTACAGAGAAAAACCAGTAAAAGGACCTGCCATGCATTGGTGTCTTTGTGTGCTATAATTTAGTAGCTGGATGATAGCGCGTGTCTGTCCACAGCTCGCACTTATCACAAATGACAGACGAGAGAAAGAATGTAAAACACATCACGGATGAGGAATGACTGACAACCCTCTTCATATTTGCAAGGTGACAATCGTGAGAGGACCCACCTTTCCAGGATCTCCGAGATCCACGTGCGGCCTGACTACGAAAGTTCAAACCAGTCAGCGTCTGATACCCGAAGCTCAGGGCTTCCTGTGCATCGTTAGTCAACAGTTAGGTTGTTCTGGGAAGATTCCTCATTCAGTCAGTTAGCTGCTCTCTTACAGGAGATTTCTGCAGAGGACGTCCCACGTGCCTCTGCTTTTCAGTTCAGTTCAGTTCAGTTCAGTTGACTTTATTGGTACCAGTGGGTAAACTGGTTCTGCAGAGATGAGATGGACGTCCTTAACATGTGAGCTACAAATACAGATCTAAAACATACAATATACACAAGAATAAATACAACAACAGTGCTAAACATATGACCTATAATATATATAATATATATAAAACTAAAACATAAAACATGCACACACACACACACACACACACACGCACATAAAAGAGGTTAGGAATGTTAAAAATGTAAAAAAAAAATCTTGGAACGTGTGACTATGCATAGCAGTTGCTCTATATGACCTTGGTGCAGTTAAAGTACATTATGTAGTTGTAGAGGTAGAACCATCCGCAGCAGGAGTTCAGGTGCTGAATTTAGTTTAATTTTGTTTAGCAGAATAATTGCAGCTGGAACAAAGCTGTTTTTGAATCTATTTGTCCTGCAACCCGGTACAGCCTCCGTCCAAGGGGGAGCTACTGGAATTCACCGTTCAAGGGGTGTTGGCTATCATCTGGGATAGCCGTGGCTATCATCTGGGATAGCCGTGGCTATCATCTGGGATAGCCGTGGCTATCATCTGGGATAGCCGTGGCTATCATCTGGGATAGCCGTGGCTATCATCTGGGATAGCCGTGGCTATCATCTGGGATAGCCTTGGCTATCATCTGGGGTAGCCGTGGCTATCATCTGGGGTAGCCGTGGCTATCATCTGGGACAGCCGTGGCTATCATCTGGGATAGCCGTGGCTATCATCCGGGATAGCCGTTGCTATCATCTGGGGTAGCCGTTGCTATCATCTGGATATCTGGGACCGTGGCTATCATCTGGGTGGCTATCATCCGGGATTATCATCGGGGTAGCCGTGCTAGCATCTGGGACAGCCGTCTATCATCTGGGACAGCTTGGCTATCATCTGGGTAGCCGTGGCTATCATCTGGGAGCTCATCTGGGGCCGTGGATCATCTGCCGTTGCTATCATCGGGATGGCTATCATCCCGTTGCTATCATCTGGGGTAGCGTATCATCAGCCGTAGTGTATCATCTGGGACAATTCTGGGTGCTATCATCTGTGGCTATCATCGGGGCCGTGGCTATCATCTGGGACAGCCTTGGCTATCATCTGGGGTAGCCGTTGCTATCATCTGGGATAGCCGTGGCTATCATCTGGGATAGCCTATCATCGGGGCTATCCGCTGTAGTGGTTTTACATAAAGGGAAGAAGGATGCAGCTGTGACTCACCAGTCAGTTTACTTGACCACTTAACAATTTGGTGTAGGCGATTCTTGTGTGTAAGGGGAACATTGCCGAACCATGAAACCAGAGAAAAGGATATGATTAGTTCAATAAAAGTGCGTAAAAATAAAGTCATGGTCTTATCAACGTTAAAGTGACTTCCTCAGGCAATGTAGCCGCTGTTGTCCTTTCTTGCATACAGCTTCACAATTCTGGAAATTTAATTTGGAGTCGATGATTGTCCCTTTTAATTGTAATTAGTTTAATAGTATTTATAGGATGAGACTTGTTCCTTTCATAGTAGTGGCTCTCATCTTAGATTTTTCCCAAAGTCAGTGTGCATATCCTTCGTTTTGGATATGTTCAGCTGAAGGTAAGATTCCTCACACCACTTGACAAAATCTTCTATTATCGGTCCATGGCCTTTTTCTTTCTTCTGCAGCAGGCTTACACATGTTTGTATACAGGATAAACAGGAGGGGTGATAGGGCGCACCCTTGTGATGAACCTGTGGAGGAGCAAAGCTGACCAGACATAACTCCATTTACTCTGACTTACCCTGATTTTCAGAGCCCTGGGTAAAGGTGCTTCACACCTCCGTGATGGAGGCCTTAAAGCAGAAAAGCCCACTGCAATGTGGAGCCATGTTCACCTGGTGCTGAAGCGGCCCGGTGAAAACATCATTACGCCGGCTCACTTACGCGTCAGGGTCAATGCAGAAAAGGTGCACGGATATGGAAGTATTTCTGTGCCACCAGAGTTTGAATATGAATTTTTAAGATTGAAATTTTTCAGCATCAAAATCAGACTTTGAATTTTAAAAAACATCAGATTTCTAGCACTGAATTTTTTTTTTTGCCTCTGAATTTTATTTTGTTATTTTTTATTTTGTCAGTGTAAAAAATTCAACCTCAAAAAATTCAGTGTAAAAAGAACCAGACTCAACATCCGGGTCACCAGGGAGAAGCAATCGATCCCTGTCTCAATTCAGCCAACGTCCAGCCAATCACGTTACGCTCCACCGCAGCACCATCGCCTGAGTTTGCTGCCATGACCGACCGGTCCGTCTTACTATCTGGGTGGGTGTCACATGACCAATTGAGCGTAACGTGATTGGCTGGATGTTGGCTGAATTGAGACAGGGATCGATTGCTTCTCCCTGGTGACCCGGATGTTGAGTCTGGTTCTTTTTGCACTGAATTTTTTGAGGTTGAATTTTTTTACACTGAATTTTTTGAGGTTGAATTTTTTTACACTGATTTTTTTTTTTAGAAATTGAATTTTTTTTTACACTGAATTTTTTTGAGATGTTGATTTTTTTTTTTTACACTGAATTTTTTGGGGTGTTGAATTTCTTTGCGTGTTGAATTTTGAAAAACTGAATATTTTAAGACAACAATTTTTTTTTAACACTGAATTAATTTTAACAAAATAAAATTCAGAGGCAAAAAAAAATTCAGTGCTAGAAAAATCTGATGTTTTTTAAAATTCAAAGTCTGATTTTGATGCTGAAAATTTTCAATCTTAAAAATTCGTATTCAAACTCAGATGGCACAGAAATACTTCCATACACGGAGACTTTAAAGCAGCGGGTGCACGTCTTTCCCCAAAGATCTCAGCGAGGTGATGCAAAACCACGTTCTCCACACGTTACAACGGGATGGCTGAGGAGGACGTTTGGAGAATTTTGAATTAAAAAATGCATGCACTGTTGCACACCCTGAGATGGGCTTGCAGGAAGAATGACTTGGTATCTTTAATGTATGAACATCTTGTTAGAAGACATGGTGACATTACAAAGTGGTAGAATCATGTAAGACACCCTGCATTTGTCATTTATCATCTTCATTTTCCATATCTGATCGGTGCTGCACAAAGCCAGACCTACAGATGTCTCATAGTAAAGCCTCTCCCCTTGGCAGAGGCGCAGTACTGATATGTGGTATAACAGGCAGTTTAAGTCTCTAGCTGACGCTGTTACATAGATGCCGGCGGCGGTTGGAGAGCGTGATCGCTCTCAATTAATACTGACTGTGTCTTTGCCAGTTATGTGCTGTAAAAATGACACGAGGATCTGCTTGTTTCCAGGCCAGTGGGGACGGTGTTGTGATCACGTGATGAGGATTGAACCTCCAGACTCCAGGAAACCCAACGCCGTGAAGCAGGGATCTCTGTTCCATGAAATAGGTAGTGACGCCTGAGAGTATAAGAGCGGCGCCTACGCAGCGCGCCCGCTTTGACGCGTTCGGGTGAATATGTGTTGGGTTCCGGCCCTGCTGTGCGCGCGTACAAGCTAGGGCTGTAGCGATACACTAATCTGGCGATACGATACACGATATTCGGCTCACGATACGATATATATCGATATTCATCTTACAATACATTTACATCAATTTCCGAAAGATTTTAAAGGGACAAAGTGATTTTGGTGACATCTTGTGAGTGTTCCAATGACTTTGTTTGAATTAATTGAACTGAAAGCATCAATTACACATTATATGGCTGACAGGCAGCTTGCAAATGCTGGACAAAATGAATAAAAGATTTGTTGAGAAAAATAGTTTCATTTATTTAAACAGTGCAAATTGTTGCTTGCAAGCTTTTAAAGGTGGGACACGGGGGTTTTGATAGAAGCTTAGAATATCGATACTCGATAAAATATCGATATATATCGCGGAATCGATAAAATCGCTCAGCTCTAGTACAAGCTGCCATTTGAGCCCTCCATTGGGTACGGTACGGCCTCCTCTTTCTTGCGAGTGCATTGTGGGAACTGAGACGTCATTCAAAAATATTTAGCTGTGACAGATTTCCAATGATGAGGGCGATAAGATATTTGTTTTCACGGAGATGTAACGTGTCCTCTGTGGGGCAACTCCCATTAAATATGGAAATTATATTAAATCAAAGCTGCATTTACTGGCTTCTTATTTGACCTGATTTGGAGGAGAGAAATGGAGATGACATGTTTATATTTCTAGTATCACGATGTTAATCGAGAGCTACTCACTCTCAAACCCAGGAGCTCGTCTTAATCCCTGACTCCTAACGACTCCATGAAACTGCAGCCGGCGTGCGATCGATAAAAACATCAGCCAGATTTATCAGCGAGATGGAAGGTTTGTGCAACTCAGAGATGCCCAAACGTCAAAAGTGCCAGTTTTGGCCTCCAGGATCACCTCACTGGCTCATTTGAGGTAGTATATGTGACGACCGATACATTGTTGAAAGGTTGGGAACTGAGCGTGAAGGACGTGAAAGTCTGCTACAGCATAGTTTGAGCAAGGGCTGCTGGGAGAAAGCCTCCTTCTGTTCAAAAAGAGGGTGGAAGCTGCGGCTGACGTTTGCCAACCTGCGTCTGATCAAACCACGGGACTCCTTCAGCAGCGAAGACAAATGAGGCGTCGGTGGAGTCGGTTGGCTTTGGTGCCCACCTGCTCTCAGGGCCTTCAGGAAAGGCTTCATGGGAAATGTTTTGGGCCCATCTTGTGACAGATGATGCAAACATCAGGGGCGTGTTTTTCCACACGTGACGTGAACTCCCGAGGGAGATTTCTGTCTTTTTAGTCGTTCCGGCACATTCGCCACATGTCACCGGCATCGCCGGCTCGGCTGTCTGGCGTCCAGCAGGGAGGCTACAGAGGCCCTCTGGAGGTTCCTCTTGCGCTGGCAGTGAAAGTGAATCAGAGCAAAAACAACAACAAGGCGAGATGCTCTGCGGTGCTCGGCACTGACGGGTCGGCTCTCTGTGGGTATCACCACCGTTCACGTGGAATTCACGTGATGATGTGGCATTATGAGGGTAGATCGAGGAGCATGAAAATGACTGACAGCATTATCAGACGTTATTCTGAAGCAGTGGCAGCTATCCACAAAGCGAACACACCGGTTTGGGCGAATAGCTGCATCCAGTATGTAAAGAACAGAATACAATGAGCCGGGCGCCGTTGACATCAACGTCTGCACGCAAAAATTTCAGCCATGCGGATCGAAGAATACACCAGCAAACTCCAAACCGAGGAGATCAGGTGTCCCTGATAAAAAAAAAAAATTGCTCCTTTTGAGCTGGCATTCATGACGTGTGACGGGAAAAGACAAAATAACGCAGTGATGGAAAAAGAATGTTGCTCGAACCACCTCACAATCAGCCAATCGGCTTTCAGCGTTGCCAGGACCAGATAGAGAGAGATGCCTAAAATGTTTAATCTCCAGTTCAAATCGATTGTAACTTCTGTTTCCTTATTCTTCACTTGCAGTTACGCCCTCTTCTCCGAGGAAGGGTCCCGTGGTCGACGATTTATCTCATGAGATCCGCACGTTGCTGTCGTCGTACTACAGTGAAAGGTAGGCCTCCTGCCTCACGAGGAAGCTCCTCGTGAAGGTTTTCCTACTCGGGACTCGAATGAATCTGAAGCTCAGATGAAACGAAACCGTCGGCGTCCGAAGCGGGTGCTGCCAGAGCTGGAACGAAGGGAGCTCCGCTGGGACCAGATGTTACTCGGGCAGCCGCTCACGAGGCTAAACGTTCTGCAGCTGCTCGGTCTCGGTAAAGCCCACCGACGAAGGCGGAGCGAGTCAGCTCTGGCGCTGCACGCTTGTTTTGGGTGCCGTCCTGGTTCAGTCAGCTTGAAGGGGTCCTGAAATGATCCGAGGCAAACGTCGCTCCACCTTGAGCGGAGCGATTTTATCGATTCTGCGATATATATCGATATTTTATCGAGTATCGATTTTTCACCCGCGAGTATCAATATTCTAACCTTCTTTCAAAACCCCCGTCCCACCTTTAAAAGCTTGCAAGCAACTGTTAGGATTGGCCAGAATCACGTCGGGGTCACCAATTGAAAAGTATTTCTCTCTGTGTTCTTTTATCTGGTGCCTATTGACGAGACTAGAAACAAAGGTCAATCAAAGGGTTTAATACAATCATGAATACAATGAATTATTATACCATGCAGAATATTTTAATCGGCCAATGGTACATCTTCCTAACAACTCGAGAGATGCCAGGGAAATGCACACAGATCTCAAAATGTCCTGAGTTCTTATAGTCACAGAAAAGGCATATCCTCTCGTACTCCTGAGTTTTATGGCCCTTTGTCTTCGAAAATCCAGATGGCCAATCGCAGGTCCAGACACATGTGGTTGTGTTTGTTCCAGGAGATGGGATGTAACTAAATTTGTTATCTATGCCGTCGCAAACTTCCTTGGAAGACAGTAGGTCAGGAAGTTAGGAGATCCCAGTCGTTAGGTCCAAAGTAAGAGCATCCCCCGATCATCGGCGATCGGCCTTCGATCTAAAAATTTAAGTGGATCTGATCAACATTATTATAACACGCCGATCTTTTTTTCATTATTTTTTTCCTCAAAAGTGATCCTGATTAACAAATTAATAAGTAATTATATTACACAAACTATTTTTTTAAACTATACAAAATTTGCACTGAAATGAAGTTTCCCAGCAGCGCTGTCTTGTATCCACCTTAAAAGTTTTAAGACACGGCGTCAGGCTAAACTTTCGCAAAAATGTCAGCAGTGTGGCAGCACTATAAATTATAAAGACACACTTCGACTGCGACTTGAAACGTGTGGAAGGCTGAGATATCATGATGGGTAAGTAAGAAGAGAGTTTCAACACCACCAATTTAATCAGACACTTAAAAAAGCACGCAGCACCGATCACCGCAGCCTTCTGTCAGGCCGTGGTGCCGACGGCTGCAGCTTCAGAGCTGCTGCCGACTTCGGCAGCAAACGCTCTGTGAAACTTTTAAAAGAAAGAAACTCTCGAAAGACTCGGAGAAATACAGAAAAATCACCGAGCTAAATCGCGGAATGTATTACTGAGGATGACCAGCACATTACAAGGCATTTAACCGGCTCATTAATTACCTCGAGCCTCGTTCCCGTCAGCACGACAAGGACACAAAGGTGCGCGAACATGTGCAGCGGGTCTTGAAGAAGTGAAGTTAATATTTTATGTTTTTTTATTCTGATGTGATTTCATTGATTGCAAAGACTTCTGCTTGTGTTTTCAGCCTTAAACTGCTAGCCATTCACCTGCGCTATTTTAATGGAAGTGCTTTGTTCTTTGGTACTGAACTGTTGAACAGTGTTAAGAAAGAAGAGTGTTTAAATAAGTTATTGTTTATTTTATGAGATTATAAAGCATTAATCTCAGTTTGGATGCAGGCCTATTTATTATGTCACAGGAAATAAAATGCAAGGAAATTAAACTCTGTTTGCCCACTCAAAAAGTGAAATCGGATCGGAAAAAATCGGAAATCGGCCGATCACAAAATTAAAAGATCGGACCACCGGACATCCCTATCATAAAGCAGCAAAACTGAGGACTCGCCCACATAAAAACAGCCAGCCTACAGGCAATAAAGTTTTAGCTTTTACAGGTTGGCACTGTTGCACTGTTTAAATAAATGAAACTATTTTTCTCAACACATCTTTTATTCATTTTGTCCAGCATTTGCAACCTGCCTGTCAGCCATATAATGTGTAATTGATGCTTTCAGTTCCATTCATTCAAACAAAGTCATTGGAACACTCACAAGATGTCACCAAAATCACTTTGTCCCTTTAAAACCTTTTGGAAAATGATGTAAATGTATTGTAAGATGAATATCGATATATATCATATCGTGAGCTGAATATCGTGTATCGTATCGCGAGATTAGTGTATCGCTACAGCCCTAGCTCCATCGCAGGACCCAGTTTCTGGAGACAGTCCAGCTGGTGTCCTCTGGCCTTCAAACCGGCTCTGAAGCCTTTGAGACTAACCCGAAACCGGTCACAGCGGCCTCTTCGGGCTCCTACACGCTTCACAGTTTCTGCAGTCGTATAACAATGAATCATCTCAGACTGTGTGATTTATATTTGCTCAATCTTGGCTACGATATTAAGAAATAAATGCACGGATTGTACGTTGATGAGCCCTTGTGAAGGCTTGGAAGGCCCCTGATACAGTTTACTGCACAGCAATCCAAATCCAGGCCAGGACGCTCCTGTAAAAGAGACTTTTAGCTCTTTATTCACAGCTCAGAAGTGAACTCAGCGCTGAGTAGTTAAGGTGACACCGCAGTCAATCAAACGACCACAACTGGCTGTAAATGGATTTATTTCTGCTGCAAAGCTGGACACATACAAAGTCGAAATGTCCTTGGTTTGCCCGTAGGGAGCTTTTCTGCGTGATCACTTGGCAAGCGGGGTGACATTTATGAGTCTCGTCAGAGGAAAATATCAGTTCGTGTTGACACAGTATGCTCCATAACGTAGCTCTGTCCAGAAAGACAGAGTTCACACAAGTATCATTCAGACTACAGATCATTACAGACATTTAAATAAAGAAAAACAAGACATAGCGACGGCAAGACGGCCATTACTTTTAGTGTTTACAAAGCTTGAATCATGTGCATCTTGAGCTTTTACGGAAATCACGAGTCATGAGTCTTAACGCCACTCACACCGTTTAGAAGCCTTTTACACTAAACTCGGCTTCGTCTTGTGGGGAAGACAGATCGTACTGTGCCAGATGTCCTACAAACGCACATAAACTACAATTCTGAACCAACAAGATCCGAGACACAGTTGCAGCAGGCGAAGAACGAGCGGGCATCGTCCTGAGAAACCGACCTGACCCGAGCTATTATCACAAGTCCGGGGATCCGAATCCGAATGGACCCGCAATATTTTCCACACGTGATGTGAACTCCCCGAGGGAGATTTCTGGCTTTTTAGTCGTTCCGGCACATTCGCCACATGTCACCGGCGTCGCCGGCTCGGCCGTCTGGCGTCCAGCAGGGAGGCTACAGAGGCCCTCTGGAGGTTCCTCTTGCGCTGGCAGTGAAAGTGAATCGGAGCAAAAACAACAACAAGGCGAGATGCTCTGCGGTGCTCGGCAATGACGGGCCGAGCTAAGTTTATGTGAAGTTCAGTCGGCGTAAATGGCAGAAAAGCTCCAGAAATTTAAGTACGGTGGCCAAGCTAATGCTAACAGCTCACGAACAAACAGTAACACTACAAGGCAGAACCCGCCGGCCATGTCCAACCAGCCCTCACCCACCAGGACAGAAAGCTCAGACATGACCGCTACAGGTATTAAGGAAGAGGTTTTAACCTCCCTGAGAGAAGAGCTTTCGAAAATTATAAGGAATGAACTCAAAAGTGCCCTGTCAGATGACTTTGAAGCACTTAAGCTAGAACTGCAAGGAATGAGGTCCAAGGTCGCCAATAATACGAAAGCAATGCGGGAAGAACTCGACCACATTAAAACTGACATATAGGACATGAAAGGTGGATTATCAACATGGTCCGACGAAGTAACTACGTTACAAGCCACGGTATCCAGCCTCAAAAATCAGGTAGCAACTCTCAAAGACCGGTGTGAGGACATGGAGGGGAGAATGAGACGAGGCAACATCAGGACAGCAGGCATAGAAGAGCGGCCAAACTCCAGCTCACCAAAAACGGTCGCTAAAATCCTCAGGGAAGTCCTACAGCTGGACCGGGATATAAAGGTTGACCGCTCACACCGCGCACTGACCACAGGCAGCAGGGAGATCGAGAGAAGCCATGGGTGATCATCGCGAAGCTGCATTATGATGGAGACGCCGTGGAGATCCTACGGAAGGCCCGAGACAGAGCACCGCTGTCTTATAATAGACATCGCATTGCCATATTCCCCGATTACACCGCAAGTGTTGCCAAGGCTAGAGCTGCATTTACAGATGTAAGAGATCCGCTACGGCCTACTGTACCTGGCCAGACTTCCAATCACACACCGGAATGAGGACGAGGAGTTCGTGGACCCCCAGAAGGCTATGGACTATGTGAGAAACATCCTACCAACACCAGAGACAGAAGGCTGAGTATATTCCTACATATGACCCTTATCAAGTGACCCTTATCTGACATGATGTGTTTTCGCTCTGTTGTTGTCTTCATTTCTGTTATCATACCGGCCCACGGGTGAAAGTTCACGCTGGACGGAAACTGTATTTCACTTAATTAACATGCATCATAAGCGATATAAGGATGCAGTAGTTTCTCCTTTCTCATTAGTTACTGTTAACCCTACTTAAATACCAGATTATAAATTTGACTTGGTTTCTGAGACTGACTATACAAGAAATTCATGTTTATTCTGCTGTAAAAAACTGTTTGACTTGAGATATTTACTTTCTGCAGGAGCTCGAGTGAATGACGATCACTTTCTTTTTATTTTCTTCTTTCTTTGTCTTAGCGCACCCAAAGCACAGTTAATTCGAATCTAGTCTGTGCACTCTTGCTGCTTGCTTAGCAGTTAGGGACATAGTCCCAAGCACTGTTATAACAGGTTCTGTGTTCTGGTTCTGGTCCCTATGTTCTTCAGGGATCCTAAAGATAACAACAACAAAGTCACTCCCTTTCTTCACCCATACCATTATTTTATTAGCTGACTTTAAAAAAACCCTTATGCAGCCGTAGCGGTTCCCTTAGTTGTGTCCACTCTTTTTGGCTGAAGTACCTGACTACACTCCATAAAACCTACATAATGAGACATGGTCTATACATTATGTTTGTCTCCGTCTTCCACTCCTTAAGTTCTGTGAGTAATGGATGAATTAAAAATTATAAGTTATAATGTAAAGGGTCTTTACAAGAAAATTCTAAAACAGCTGAAACAACTGAACTGCCAGATAGCTTTTCTGCAGGAAACACACTTGTCTGACGTGGAATATGAGAAGTTAAAATCATGGGCAGATAAAGTATACTATTCTTCTCACTGCTCAGGGAGAAGAGGGGAGTTTTCCATCCTTATACACCGACAAATTGATTTTATAAAAACCTCGCTGTATAAAGATACAGAGGGGAGATATATTTTAGTTAATGGGGTAATTGACGGCATAGAAGTGACCTTAATAAATGCATACGCACCCAATGAAGACGAGCCCGGATTTATTAAGACATTGTTTAATACAATACTAAAGTATAGTACTGGCTTACTTCTGATGGGAGGAGATTTTAATTGTGTAATCTCTCAACTGATGGATCGAAAACCACCCTCTAAAGCCCCCCTATCCAGAATGAGTAAAATGCTAAAATATCAAATTACAGAAGCAGGTATCGTGGATGTATGGAGAAATAAGTTTCCAAGATTTAAAGACTTCACATTCTACTCGAACAGACATTCATCCTATTCTAGGATAGATTATTTCTTCACCCCAAGAGCAGACTTATATAGGATAACAGACATTGAGATATTGCCTATCACTCTCTCTGACCATGCACCTGTTTTACTAGAATGGGATATAGGACATAGGCAGACAACTAAACAATGGAGGCTTAACACATCCCTCCTTAATGATAAAAAATTTACTTCCTTCATCTTGGAAGAATTCAAGACATATCTAGACACCAACGCCACACCAGAGACGAATCCCCCAATACTATGGGACTGCACAAAAGCATATCTCAGGGGTCGTATTATCTCGTTCTCGTCTACAAGGAAAAGAGAGATGGAGGCAAAACAGTGAGAATTGGAAGACAAAATAAAAGAGTTGGAACACAAACATAAACAATCAGCAACCACTAGTATCACCGACGATCTAAACGCAACACGTAGACAGCTTAATAGCCTCTTATCCGATAAGATTGAGGGAAGCTTAAGATTCACTAATCAAAAATATTATGAATATGGAAATTGGGCAAGCAGATTATTAGCTTTTAGACTGAGAAAGCAGCAATCCTCAAATATTGTACAAAGAATAAAATCACGTGCAGATATGATCACAAAACCAAACGAAATAGCAGAAATCAGCCATTCCCAAACTTCATAATACCAAGGGCCAATTTGAAATGTGAAAAATCTCTGCGGCCCAGTTATGTTCTGATATTAATGTGAAGGGGTCAACAAATAAGGTGACACTTGTCATATTAAGTTAAGATGACAGTAGAATAACACTTAACTGGTTTGTTTTATTACTTCTTAATGGTTTTATTTAAAATCATCTCATGAATATTTATCTCATGAGTAATTAAAAACATATTTCAAAAAGATCGAGGATCTAAAACATATTTGTTTAATTTTAATGACCGCTCACGGCCCACCTGCAGTACCACGGCGGCCCACCAGGGGGCCGCGGCCCACACTTTGGGAATCGCTGCTATAAATCATTATATAAGAATGCAGATACATGCGATGACGACACAAAATTATCGGAGTACCTAAAACATATACACTTAACTGAACTGCCAAATTCAACAGCTGAAGAATTAGATAAGCCAGTTCAGGAAATTGAGATAAAACAGGTGATCTCATCACTTAAGAATGGCAAAAGTCCAGGCCCGGACGGATTTGTCAACGAATTTTTATAATACCTTTCAAGACCTGCTGACACCCCTGTTGCTAAAGGCATACAGACATGCCCGAGAGTCCAAGACAATGGCACCATCTCGGACTGAGGCAACCATCGTAGTTGTCCATAAAGAAGGCAAAGACCCTACCAACTGTCAGTCTTATAGACCAGTGGTCTTCAACCGGGGGTCCGCGACCCCTAGGGGGGCCGCGGAGGTACTGCAGGGGGTCCTCCACATTTAAGAGAAATAAAGGCAATTTTAACCAAAATAATTTGAGAGTTAGAATATATATATATATATATATATATATATATATATATATATTCTAACTCTCAAATATTTTATATATATATATATATATATATATATATATATATATATATATATATATATATATACATAATGATTGAGAAAACTCCATTAACAGGCGATAATAATCTACTTTTGACAAAAACTATTTAGTCCACAACTGTACATAAATGATTTCCATGACGTGAGTCATGTGACTAACGTCAATTTTAGAGCAAAAATATTGTCTCATTACCAACTAATAATAATAATAATGATATGCATGAAAGTTTTATCAACCATAAAGACATGTAGGCTAATAACCCAGTCAGGAATTGGTTAATAAGGTGAAATAAGCAGAATAAAATACATCTAAAAGTTATTATAAGCCAGGCTTAAAATGTGATATAAAAAAAAGGGGAAAAAAATAAGAATTACAAGCAGGGGTCCCTGCTCTCTTTTTCTCTCATCCAAGGGGTCCCTCGGCTAAAAAAGGTTGAAGACCCCTGTTATAGACCAATATCTTTGCTGAATGGAGACCTGCGCATACTGACAACAATTCTAGCTAGACGTCTCAACAAGATAATAACCCAAATCATCCAGCCAGACCAAACGGGGTTCATCTCTGGACGATATTATGGAGATAACATAAGACGCTCATTAAACATAATAACCCATCAGAAAGACAAGAAATCAGAGTCAGTAATCATATCATTAGACGCACAAAAGGCGTTTGATAGGGTGTCTTGGAAATATTTATTTCAAACTTAATAAGTTTGTGGCATCTCATGGCCGGGTTCCAAATTTGTACACACCATTACCCATGTCATCTGTAGAGTGGATTCCTTCTTCTCTCCTTTTACCCATATAATTATTATTTATCTTTCTTCCATTTATCCTTCCCTAGCAATTATTATCATTATTATATCTTTTATCATTATTATTATCATCATTATTATTCCTGTCATTTTCTTCTTTTGTTGTTTGTTGTTTGATTCTTGACTGTATAAGTTGTGATAATGCACAGCTGTAAAATAGGGGAAAATGTGTATATGAAGGGAAATGGACTTATTATTGTATCAAAGTAAATAAAAATTAAGTTAAAAAAAATGCAGCAGTGAACTTGCGTTGTTCCACGTCTGGTATTCTGACAATATAATCAGAGCATAATAGATTATGAGTTAATCTGCATCGGGTTGCAGTGGCAGCTATCCAAAAAGGCGGACAGACCGGTTTGAGCGAATAGCTGCATCCAGTAGATAAAGAACAGAACACAACGAGCCGGGCGCCGTTGACATCAACGTCTGCATGCGGTGGGCCACAGGCCTCGATTTTCGTTCATGGGGCATCCCGTGTAGGCTCTTGTTGCTTCCCTAGACTCGTTCTCGGTGTGATGTATTTCGTTTCAGCCTCGGGTGCTTCATTTGAATTTTTTTCAATTTTTTTTTGAATATTTTTTTTTTTGATGGATATTTTTGAAACCTCCGCGATGTACTGAGACCGCTAAGTGTGAGGGATTACTGTATATTCTATCACCAACCAACCTGAGCCAATATGCAGAACCCGCCTTATACTGCAGTAGCTGTGTTTCCATTAGGGGTAAGATCCGGGAGGCTGGCATTGCAACAGGTCCAACGACCCCTTGGTCCCTGTCTCCATTTACAGTGACGGACCCGGTCTGACCCGGCAAATTACTGCTCCATACTGTGACGACTCCTCCACCTGTACACCAGGTGGTGGTGTTGGTTGTTTTTGGTTTCTTTCTTTTGGTGGAGAGTCGTCAGCCTGAGGAGACACACCTGGGCTCAGTGGTTCTCCTCCCATTAAGTAGGCCATTTCCAGACTGTTGCAGGAGGGCTGCTCTTGAGAGCTTATCCTTGTCAGGGCTGTGGGCCCAGTTGGCCGGAACGCGGCTGGCTGGGTTTCTTTTGTCTGCGTTGTGCTGGTGCGACTGTTTTTTAAAAGATAAAACATACTGTTGGTACCGACTGTCTTGTGCTGCCTCCCTCACTTTTGTCACAGCCTTTAAGGCCGGGTTGTGACAATACCTCCTGGTGGAAGTGACGGTGGCAACGAAATAAAAGAAGACAAAGACAAACCAACTTGAATGATGAGCTCAACAATGAAGGACCTGAGGTGACTGCTGTGTTCCTGTTTGGCGTCTGCAGACGCTTGAATGAGATTAGACGACGCATACTTCAAGAGAACTTTTGAGACAGATGAATGTCATCTCTTGCCCGCAGCGTATCCAGTCAACACTGAGTCGATGGAACGCCCCAAGGGCCGCTCCGGGTACCAAACCCACAGCAACGACTGGTTTCGTCCCCGTAAAGGTTACCGAAAGGTCTCATTGCAGGGCCGGTCCTGTAAATGGAGACTAGCTTTAAATGACCCTGGACCCCTCTAGTAGAAACAGGCCAAATGGATGTGCAATATGTAACAAGCTCTTTCAAAAAGCCGCCTGTACTTCCTGTAGCGCACAACAAGAACATGAAAATGAAAAAAAAAAAAATGCCACGATGATTAATTTTTTTTATTATCAGAAACATTGATTAGGGATGCACGATAACTGTTTTTTAAAACCGATACCGATAACTTTCAGCTCCTAAAGGCCGATACTGATAACCGATAACACACACATATACCTAAGATCATTACATCAATACTATGAACAAAAACAAAAATAGTTTGGACTTTTTAAATGAACAGATATTTATTTTTTCCAGTGAAAAACTAGTGGCAAGCCACTCAAACATTTTCGTAAAGCTATCAAACAAACCTATTTGATATCTCACATTAACTTAAAGGTGGGGTGGGTGTTGTTTTTTTGCAACACTTTTTACAATATTGCCTGAAAACCTTTTCACATTTCCATTGCACCCACTGAAATAAAATGTTTGCAAAAAAAACTAAACATTTTGGTCCAGTCTAGAAGGTATAATCAGAGAAAAACTCTGACCAATCAAAAAAGTGATCATCACTATTTTGATTGGCTGCCTAATACGTCCATCAAATATCACCCCTCTCGCTCCCTCCCTCCCTATGGTTCATGCAGTCGTGAATCATGTGAAGGCGTGGTTTCGAGGGGTGAGCTGAAGAGGAGGAGGCGGAGCCTTTGGGAGGAGGGAGGGAGTGTATATTTTCAAAATCTCACTTGAGTTGGATTGCTGGAACCGTTTTTCAAACAACACCTACTCCACCTTTAAATAAGGTGCATTAATGACTGATATAAAAAAAATAAAGGCTCCTTGAACTGATGGAAATACATGCATCAGAATTACTAACTGAAAAAGATTTACATTTAGAGGATTTTGGCTTGTGGTTCCATTTAAATTAATACCTTTATATTAAAGTAAATGAGGTTCAGTAGTTTTTATTTGAGAGGAATGAGGGAGAGGGGAGGGGAGACGGCTGCTGGCTTGCGCATGTTAGCATTAGCTTCCGTTAGCTCACGTTAGCGCTATTTCAAAACTCCATGGAAGCAATTGTTATGTTGTAGGTGGCCGATTGGGTTTTACGTATTAAAGCTTGTGCTTCCCTCCTCGTAGAATTCGCTCGGAGGATTCGTCACAAATAACCAAACTATCTTCTTCTGAAACTTTAACGAAGTTCCATGCCGCCATGTTTGTTGTGATCAGCACGCTGTGCTGCATGCTGCATTCAAGGTGTAACGTAAATTCCCACGTTCCCTCGTTTGCTAGTCGTTCTTTCAGACTTTTCTTATTTTTTCTTTTTTTATGCGTAACGTGGGAAAATATTGTGAATATCAATTCAAGACAGCAACTACTAAAATTATGACCGAGTTAACGAGTTGTTTTCTGGCATGAGGGGGTTTTCTTGATTTTTCCTTCACTTGAACATAACATTCATTGTCATTCAAGGCTCAGAGGGAGCGAGGCACTGCCGTGTTGACAAAAAAAAAAATGTTATCGGGGCTAGTCTTCGTGATATCGGACTTATCGGGATGACGTCATAATTTCCTGTTATCGGCCCGATAGTTATCGTGCACCCCTAATATTGACTAATCTTTGCATGTCTGTTTCTGAGTGATACTGGAAATGGATGTGCCTGCGTCCTTTTGTATGCAGTATTTCTAAACGAAGCACAAATCTGCCTTTAATGCACAATAAGTGCACGGTGAGTGGAATTATTTCAATTTCAATTCGGTTATTTCAGTTTTAATGGGCAGGGACTTAAGTCACAATCTTCTCTTTCATGCATGACTCAGAGTCAGCAGCAGCCGACTGAAACAGATGGCATCACGGCTAAGCCGGGCAAATATATCTTGACCCGACGCGCATAGTGGTCCTCCTGTAGAATGTAAGCTATGTCAACAAACACCAAGCAAACAGAAGCTACAAGTCTGAGCGTGCACATAACGCCCCTCCTGCTTATATCGGTTCTCTTTATGCATGTCGTCACGCACCGACTCACAATTTGACCTCTTGCTCAAGCAAGCAAACAAAAGTTGCAAGTTTAAATCTGCACATAATGGCCCCGTTGTTCCGAGGTGAGACTGCTTGTGTACAGAGGGAGGCCACGCTGGTCGTAGGAGCTCAGACAAAACAGGTTTGCACTGCCAAGTTTGATAGATGAGGTAACAGCCTAAGACGACGGCAAAGTCCAGCTCTCACAATACCGGCCTTGTTCCAATACTTGTGTTTCCACCGGCGCGTAACGAAATACCTGAAATGAGACGGCCCGGCACGCGGCGTTCACGACCGCGCCGTCTGGGTGACGGAAATTTGACGTATATCGAGCTGTGATTTTCCGTTGATTTGATGGGGATGCAGATAAGCCGGGGCTCCGTAGATGTCCTAATCACCCAAAAAATAACTGTTTTTTTGTTTTTTAGATTTTGAGAAGTGGCACCTGAGGTAAAAATCAGACCATGATGGTCTGATTTTTACCTCAGATGCCACTGAATAAAGCGTAAAGCGGCGTAATTAGGGAGGTTGTAGATGTAAAACGAGGCTTCACGTCTCGATTTCAGGCTGCGTAGACGTCCTAATCACCCAAGAAATAACTGTTTTTTGTTCGTCTGATTTTACCTCCAAATCTAAAAAACAAAAAACAGTTATTTCTTGGGTGATTGGGACGTCTACGGAGCCTGAAATCGAGATGTGAAGCCACGTTGTACATCTACAACCTCCCTAATTACACCACTTTACAGTTTATTCAGTGGAATATTAAATATCGGCGTGAGAAATGTGCGCGCCGCCTCGTAAACAAGATGGAGAGCGAGTACGTTTTACATGAGGTGTGTGTGTGTGGCCGACCAATAAATGGATACGTGCACACATCCCCGTCTATTTTGATGCTCTATATCCTCATACCTGTTGATTCTCAGATAAAAGCAAGCTGCGGTGTTGAGAGATGCTTGTCTGAATAGTTTCAACCGTCGGGGGTGGGGGTGGGGGGGTGACATGCCTCTCTGATGCTAGGAATGCTAATAGGGGTGTGGCCACGTCACAAAGAAACGGTTTCCAAGCCGATTCACGTGCCTTGCATTTAATTACACACATGCAATTAAATTAAAAGAAGAAAATAAATGAATAAAGGCCGTTTCAGGACGCTGTTGTCTTCTGATACACTTGTACTGCAATTTCCTTTCTTTTTTTTTTTTTTTTTTTTGCACAGTTATTAAACTGCCTGCCACAGCGACGGCTGGAGACGGGAGGGAGGGTTCGTATTCTGGTCCGGATCGACGGACCTGACAGATGCTGCTCTTTCGAATTCAAGGACGCCGGACTTCTTTTATTGTTCTCACTATTCTCATTGATCTCATTGTTTTGTTTTGTTTTGTTTTTTTCCATCCGGTGGTAATAGAGCTTTCAGTGAAATGAAAAAAATAAATGATATCATTTAAATGCTGGGAAGTCTCATGGTGTCTAAATCAGTGGTCTTCAACCGGGGGTCCGCGGCCCCCCTAGGGGTCGCGGAGGTACTGCAGGGGGTCCTCCACATTTAAGAGAAATAAAGGCAATTTTAACCAAAATAATTTGAGAGTTAGAATATATTATATATATATATATATATATATAATATATATATATATATATATATATATATGTATATATATATATGTATGTATATATACATAATGATTGAGAAAACTCCATTAACAGGCGATAATAATCTACTTTTGACAAAAACTATTTAGTCCACAACTGTACATAAATGATTTCCATGACGTGAGTCATGTGACTAACGTCAATTTTAGAGCAAAAATATTGTCTCATTACCAACTACTAATAATAATAATAATGATATGCATGAAAGTTTTATCAACCATAAAGACATGTAGGCTAATAACCCAGTCAGGAATTGGTTAATAAGGTGAAATAAGCAGAATAAAATACATCTAAAAGTTATTATAAGCCAGGCTTAAAATGTGACACATTAAAAAAAGGGGAAAAAATAAGAATTACAAGCAGGGGTCCCTGCTCTCTTTTTCTCTTATCCAAGGGGTCCCTTGGTTGAAGGGAAAAAGGTTGAAGACCCCTGGTCTAAATGAAGCCTCGGTCTTGGCATCCTGCTGTTTTTAATCTGATGTTGTGATGCGCTCGTCAGAGAGGAAGTCTGGCTCGCCCCCCCGCTGACTCACAGGGCTAATATTTTTTACCTGTTGACCTGTTGGCCGCCGTCCCGCGGCCACGCTTTGCCTCATACGCCCGGTATGCTGCTGGTGACCTCCAAGCATTTCTCTGCCACATTCAAGGTGGAGCCCGTTTAACAGTCGAGCTTTCCCTCTTACCTGCCATTCTGGAATTACTTGGCTGCTGCTCTTCGTCGATGATGAAAAGCAAATTAATAGCTGCTTTCAGAGTACACTTGAACTTATCTCACCTGAACTTGTTGAGCTTTACGTCCTGAAGGCGGGTGAAACAACACCTGACTGGATTCCACATACAACATAAAAGCAAAACACGCGTGAAGGTGTCGTTTCGGTGTTGCGCGAGGCCCGACGTAGTCACGATAAAGGTTAGACTTCTTTGATGCGTCTGCTGTGTTTTACTGTCTCTCCCTGACGAGTTCATGGCAGCTTCGCCTCGGCTCGTCAGCTTAGTGTGTTTAAACAGAACTGAACAACCCACAGGGATTAATCTGAAGCTAATTAATTAAGCTAAACTATCCTGCCCACCTCCAGTGTTGGGCAAGTTCCCTTTCTACACGAACTAGTTCAGTTCATAGTTCGCAGATATTAAAATGAACTACAGTGATCCCTTATTTTCGCGGTTAATGGGGACCCCCCCCCCCCCCACCCCCACCCCCCCGCTGCCGCGAGAATCAAAATCCGCGAACTGGAGCCGGAGCCCCCCCGGGCCTAAGTAATTAGGGGTGCACGATAACTGTTTATTTAAACCGATACCGATAACCGATAACTTTCAGCTCCTAAAGGCCGATACCGATACACGATAACACACACATATACCTAAGATCATTACATCAATACTATGAACAAAATCAAAAATTGTTTTGACTTTTTAAATGAACAGATATTTATTTTTTCCAATGAAAAACTATTGGCAAGCCTCTCAAACATTTTCATAAAGCTATCAAACAAACCTATTTGATATCTCACATCAACTTAAATAAGGTTCATTACTGACTGATATAAAAAATAAAGGCTCATTGAACTGATGGAAATACATGCATCAGAATTACAAACTGAAAAAGATTTACATTTAAAGGATTTTGGCTTGTGGTTCCACTTAAATTAATACTTTTAATTAAAGTAAATGAGGTTCAGTAGTTTTTATTTTTAATCTCATGGAAGCTTTAGATGAGAGAAATGAGGGAGAGGGGAGGGGTAGACTGCTGCTGGCTTGCGCACATTAGCATTAGCTACCGTTAGCTCACATTAGTGCGATTTCAAAACTCCATGGAAGCGATTGTTATGTTGTAGGTGGCTGATCAGGTTTAACGTATTAAAGCTTGTGGTTCCCTCCTCGTAGAATTCGCTCAGAGCATTCGTCACAAATAACCACCAAACTATCTTCTTCTGAAACTTTAACGAAGTTCCACGCCGCCATGTTTGTTGTGATCAGTACGCTGTGCTGCAGGCTGCATTCAAGGTGTAACGTAAATTCCCACGTTCCCTCGTTTGCTAGTCGTTCTTTCAGCCTTTTCATTTTTTTCTTTTTTATGTGTAACATGTCGGAAAATACTGCAAATATCAATTCAAGTCATCAACTACCAAAATTATGTCCGAGGTAATGAGTTGTTTTCTGGCATGAGGGGGTATTCTGGATTTTCCTTATTGAGTAATCGTTTTTCTGATTGTGCCGACGTTACTTGAACATAACATTCACTCCCGGTCATTCAAGGCTCGGAGGGAGCGAGGCACTGCCGTGTTGACAGAAATATATGTTATCGGGCTATTCGTCGTGATATCGGACTTATCGGGATGACGTCATAATTTCCTGTTATCGGCCCAATAGTTATCGTAAACCCCTATAAGTAATATGTTTAAAAACCGCAAAAAAGTAGCGAGGAACTGCAGCGAAACAAGACAAAGGCTCAACTGTGGTCTTTCTGTTACCTTCACAGCCTCTGGTCTCTGAACCGTAGTAAACAAACCGCTCTTTCATCTAACCTCGTTTTAATTCTTCCATCCCACGACACAACTACATTACCCATAAGGCCACACCATTACCCATAAGGCCACCTTCTTAAAGGGGCCGGGCTGGCTCACAACATTTCTTTGCTGCGAGAGAACACGCACAACATCCTGTGATGTTTCCGCAATTTTTTCTTGATTTTTTTTTTTAATAATATATATTTCTGGAAAAAAAAATCCGCAAATAACTAAAACCGTGGAACTTAAAGCGCGAATTGGCGAGGGATCACTGTAGTTTAGTTCACCATTTCAAAAAATGAACTAAATAGTTCGTTTTTAGCTCTTTTATTTAATTCTTTTTTTAATGTTGCTGCGAGCAGTTATTTGTCAAAATGATTGCCACTGCCCATATACACAACCATAAACAGCAATTATTTTATCCATTTTATCGGTCGAAATTCAGAATCCTTAACCAACCAGGGTTCACATTAGCATTGAAGGGACAGCCCATGTAAAACTGTCATTTCCCTTTCAGCTTCTCTCTACAGTATATTAATAATATGAGGAAAACCTTGCAGCCGAATGGTCTTTATTATAAGACTATGTTCACTAGTTCACAACAAGAGTTCTTAGACTCATGTTTACTGTGGTTTGTATTCTTCATTCTTTGCTTTTTCACCACAAGTACACCATAGAACTGATAAAACACAGAAATATATGTACAAGCATTACTTACTTGCCTCAGCTTATACAAATATACAATTTGCGAAACATAACCACTTTGGCCTGCAAGTGGACAAACCGGTGAACTTAAACGCTCAATATCCTTCTTAATTGGCTCAATATCAGGGCCGTTGTATTAAACTTTTGCCGAACGTTTTGGGACCGGAAGTGACGTCACGTCATCTTTAACTAAGTTTATCAAGCTTGCTGTTTTACCTTTGCTTGAATACCAAAAAATATTACTTATTTCCTCAAATAGATGTTATTATCAAAAAATAGAAATTAAAGCACCATAGCTACATCTAGTTGCGAAACATGACAAAAAAAAAAAAAAAATACCGCAACTGCCGTTACAAAGACAAAAACAGGTCCCCCAGGTGCAGATGTAGCCTTCATCTTCCTGCTTGTTTTAAACGTTTGATGATGCAATTGTTAGCGTGACAGAAGCAACAGCCCGTGTTGCCATGTTTGATTGTTTTCAGCAGATACATATTAGGCTCGTTTGTGGTGTATTTTTAAATGGGGTTCGCTGGAAACCTGGAACGGTTTTGACCGTGTGTGAACTTTGAAAGAGCGTCGTGTTGTTGACTTCTCCACTATGGACCAGAGCTTGCTAGCCACCTGTAAGCCTGCCTTGTTTTCTACAAATATATATGGCCCTGGATATTTATTTTGTTAGGTATAAGGTGAGGCTTGTGATGTTAACGTCACTTTATTAATTATGTTAATACAATGCTGCGACTGTCTGATGTTAACATAGCTCTGGTGTGGGACAGACCTATGGATTAGAGCTAATGCTAACGGAGAACTCATCACTCTTTCTTGCCGCTAAATCATATTATTACTTTTACTAAACGGTGGTTAAATCAATCATCTAATAAACAAAGTAAACTTACCGTGGAGTAAATGTGTGTTTTTTAACTTTCTCCACATTCAGTTGCTTGTGTGGACGACACAACTGAACCTACAGCTGCATTTTTCCAGCGTTTGTTTTGGTTTGGGAAAGGGAATAAAAATGTCCCTCCAAACGTTCTGGACACCTCGAGTCACTGTTGCAGGTCCCAGCAGCAATATTTCACCATGACGTTATTATAGTATAATATTAACACTGATGATACACATCAGAATTATAGCGAATTAACACAGTCCTTAATAGAGGAGCAGCAAGTTTGTCCGACCTAGCAACAGTAACTAGGAAGGGGGCGGTGCTTACCGAAACGTCAATTGCCTGAATGGGCAAGAGAGCGCGTTCAGTTCACGTTCGCACAAAATATGAACTAGTTTGTGAACTGTCGTTCAGTGAACGTGTCCAGGTACGACACCGCCCACCTCACGTCGCCACATCAGCAGCAGACGATTCCACCCCACGCCGGCTGATCCAAACGTGGACCCACCGAGCCTCGGTCGCCACAGGCGGGTTATCTTAGCCTGGCTTAGCTCATGCTAGGCTGTGGCGCTAGCTGGGGTCAGCTCCTGATCAAATGCGTCCACCCGTCCCAGTTTCTGATGTTACGACAGTACTGTGCGACAGTTGAGGTCACCGCCACGACCGCAACCTCCGGAGCCAGCTGTTCCAGCTGCTGGCAGAGCAGAGCAGCAGCTAGCTGGGAAACGTCCTTTGGCGACGGGCGAAGGTAGCTCCCAGGTCAACCCAGAGATGGCTGTCTCTGGGTTCAAACTAGGTCACAGTTTGTGATTTCCATCCAAATCACTTTATTTCTCCTCAACTAATAATTGCAGGAGAGAAAGGAAACACGTCAATAATGAAACCCGAGCAGGAAGCAGCGTAGTCGGCTTTTAAGCCGGCGGCCCAACCCACTTTGTTGCATCTGTTGATGGTTTAAAGCTCCCGTCACAGGAAACATGCGTCGAGAACAATGAACTGTAACTTTTGAGACATGAAAAAGCGGCTCTGAAGTCACAGAGATGGGAGTGTTGTCGTTTTTTTTTCTGCTGTCGTGCCAGAAAATTCCAGCCATAAAAGCATCAAACCTGAGGGTGATAATTATAACAGTTTGATAATAGCAGGTTTCGCGTGTTTTGTTCAAGCGTGGCCAACGAAAACAGAGCTCACGGAAAGAAAGCGCGCGCCTTTGTCTCTGATTTTTCTGCTTGTTTTTCCTTGTGAAGTTTGAGCTGCAGGCTGAAAAACAGGATTTCAAAATAAATTCATTACTTAAAAAAAAAACAAAAAACAAATCAAGAATTACATGAAGATGTAATTCTTGCAGCAGTTTCTCCCCGAAGTGACCGCACGGCAACAGCTACGGAGAAAAAAACATGAATCCACCGTTTATTTATTTAAAAACTTCATGGTGCAAAAATGTTTACAATCAGATTATTCAAACAACAAACAAATGTTAATTCTGTACAGAAGCTGTGAAACAGAGGAGGGTCAGCTATGCATCGTTTCTTCAAATCAGGGTTTTGCTACATGATGTGAATACATTTGAAATTAATTAATAGCAAGTTAAACAGCACATATACAAGCCTTTAACGATGTGAACTGTCATGAAGTGGAGGATTATTTATTTATTGGATTATTTTTTTCAACTCATCTGGGAATAAATTCGACTCCTGCTCCGTACGATCTTGCACCTGCAGCAGGTTTGTTCTTGGCACGGGTGGCTAATGCTAATACTTATACAACTAATATAACAATGTTCGTGCACTAAAACATCACATCAGTCCCACGAGGTGTTGTTGTTGGCGTCACACGCCGGTGGTGATTTCATCTGAATATTCTCTCTCCAGTACTGAAATATCAGGTTCATTGACGAGTTTCAGCTCTTTTTCAAAAAGCAGGAGAAACAGTGAAAGAAGAGTAATATAATTTTGTTCACTTTTGTTTTTTTTTAATAGTAATACTGAGAGATGAGCTCTGAATACAACATGCTCTGACTCTGACCTTCATCCACTGTACAAGCTGTGAAGATATAATCATTTTAAAGAGAGTGTGACATGAATCAGCTTTAACGTGGTGTTGGTGTCGTGGGGTGCCTTCACTTTTTTTTTTTTTTATTCTAGTGCAAATCTCTTTAAAGGTTTTGTAAAACTGGCATTTTCTCCTCTTGGGCCCGGTTTCTTTCCCGACACAGAAAAATCCGAGGGTACCTAAACGCATCACTTCAAACTGTCTTAGAACATCCTTCACCGCTTGTTGATCTCACGGCTGTCTTCGGGAGCAGAATATAAAAGTATAAAAGTGCAGGACGAGTGTGCTGCGTCGTGGAATAAACCTGCGCACTCATTTATGTAGAAATATATACAAACGCACACAGATATATATCTAAGCAGATATATATCTAAGCTGGTAGCGGTCGTCGTGCACCAAGCGAGCAAACCTTGGAAAGCCGGGTTTCCTCCGAATGGAGCAAAGCGTCTGTCCGATAAAGAAGTTCTCCTGCGTTGTCTTTTCCGGAGCTCCGATCCCAAACTAAACGCGGTTATCTTCACTGTGAGCTTGAGATGATCTTCTTCAGCTTCATGACCTCCTCGGTGGTGAAGTGCAGCACAGAGGTGGAGTTCACAGGCGACGGCGCCGTCTCTGCTGCCGTCCCTCCGCCGGCGTCGTCGTCTTCTCGGGCGGCTCCGGGGGGACTAGCGCTCCGACTCGCTCGACCGAAGGGTGCCGGGACGTCTTTTTTGTAGGAATCCCAGAATTCCACGAATTTTGAGTTGTATGGCTTTTCGTGACGGAGTGGCCATATTTCTCTGCCGGTGGCACTTTTCAGATTGGCGCCTGGAGGGAAAGGCTTGTGGGTGACGGAGCCGTGATGGTGGCCGATGGAGCCGTGATGGTGGCCGATGGAGCCGTGATGGGGGCTGTTGGAGCCGTGATGGTGGCCGATGGAGCCGTCATGGTGGCTGATGGAGCCGTGATGGTGGCTGATGGAGTCGTGCTGGTGGCCGATGGAGCCGTGATGGTGGCTGATGGAGCCATGATGGTGGTTGATGGAGTCGTGCTGGTGGCTGACTGTCTGGGCGCTTGACGCCGGGCCTGATTCATTTCTCGTACTTAGATCCTCAGCTGAGCTCGGACGTCCAGGATTCACGTGAAACCTGAGGTCGGTGGGGAGGCTCTCTGCGTCCGACCAGCTCCTCTGTCGCAACAGCTCCTCGCGGTCAGAGACGGGAGGCCCCACTGCCCCGCGTGACGTGGAGGACGACCTGCACAGCTTGAGCCAGTTGCGGAACACCGACAGCGGCACTTCGATTTCCATCCTGCCTTCCCTCGGCTGAGGGAGGTTGTGCAGGATGTGGCTGAGATTGAACTGAACTGCCTCTCCGTCGTCCGCGGCGGGCCTGCCGGTAAAATCTGCCTTAGCGCCGCTGGGTTCCTGCTCCATTTCAGAGGCGCTTCTGTCTTCTCCTGGTGTCGGAGCAGAGCCACGTTCAGGGCTCCCTGAAAGTGGGGAGGCTTCGGCATCCACGACGTACACCTCCCTCTCTATCGGAGAGTTTAAAAAAGGCGCGGTTTCTTCGCTTTCCTCATCGTCCTGCGCCTCGGACCCTTCGTGCCTCAGCGACCCCGAGTGATGAGGGGCGTAGAGGGTCGAGGGCTTGTTCAGGAACTTTGGGTTCTTGCTGGACGAAGGCAGGGAGAAAGACGAGACGGGGTAGCTGCTAATCTCCTGGGTGGATTCTTTCACGCTCAGGTTCAGAGGCTCCGCCAGTCCGGACGAGGTTTTGTACTGCTCTGCCAGGTAGCGCAGCTGCTTAAGCGGCTCCTTCACCGCGTCTGCCGACTCTGGGTATCCTGAGTCGAGATGAGGTGGTTGTGAAGGGAACTGGGGCTTGAGGACGGGGGAGCCGTGCGGCGGCAGCGGTGAAGACGGGATAAAACCGTAACGCTCCAGAAGCGGGTGTCTTGGGTGGTAATATTGAGGGTAGTGGAGGGGCAGACGGTACAGACCCCCATGTGGGTCTGACTGGAAGATTGGAGATCTCTGTGGGAAACACAAGGGGTTCGTCAGGGATATGATCAGTAAAACAGTTATCTGACCAGTTTTTTTTTCTTTTGCATTCATTTTCGTTAAAATGTGATCTGATTCTATGTCTGAGTCACGGTAACTGACAAACTCGTTAATTGTTCACAGTGCCAGGGGAACTGAATACGTCAATGAGGGTTAACTGGGGTCAGCGGTTTGCACATCTGGAGGTCAGTTAACCTCAGTTTGGAGGTCCGGTTGACTGATAAAAGACCCCCACGCTGCCTCGTTAATTAAACAGGCAGGTTTTTCTAGGGCTGCACGATTATGGAAAAAATGATAATCACGATTATTTGGATCAAAATCACGATTATGATTATTAATCAAGATTATTTAACAATAAAAAATATTTTTTGTTCAGAATGTTATTTAAAATCACGATATGAAATGTAACCAAGAAAGTATTGCATAAGGAATGGACAAATTATATAAAAGGCAATAGCATGAAACTTAGGCGGTCCTAGAGGTTTTTGGCCATAAACACCAGCCTGTAAACATGTCTTAGCTTCAAGAACGCCCAAAGGCAGGTCACTACATTGTCCCCTACACTACATTGTACATGGTCACGATTAATCACGATTTTCAAAATTTTAATCGTGGCAACCAAAAATCACGATTTCGATTATTTTTCGATTAATTGTGCAGCCCTAGGTTTTTCATGGCAGGACACCATGGAGGAAGCGTTAAGTTTGCCAAAGAGCACCTCTCTTATCGTACAAAGAAGGAGCGCGGCCTACCGACATGACGACATTAATCCCAATGGTGAAGTACGGTGGAGTGAGCATCATGGTTGGGGCTTCCTTCACTGACTCAGAGACTGATTTAAAATGAAATATCCACAAGGAGCTACCAAATTATCCCACGGGGTATCTTCAGGAGCTTTGTAGGAATTTGGCGATTTAGCAGGACAATGACTAAAGCTAAACGATTTTATCGATTCTGCGATATATATCGATATTTTATCGCATATCGATTATCGATTTTTCAGCCGCGGGTATCGATATTCTAAGCTTCTTTCAAAACCCCCGTGTCCCACCTTTAAAAGCTTGCAAGCAACAATTAGCACTGTTTAAATCAGTGGTTCTCAACCTTTTTCGAACAAACGCCCCCCTGGGCCACCATAATGCTCTTAAACGCCCCCCCCCCCCCCCCCCAAAAAAAAAAAAAAAAAAAAAATATCTAAAAAATAAAAAATAAATAAAATAAAGATAAAATTTAAAAAGTGTCTGTGTAAACATGGATTTTAATTTGTGGAAATAGAAATAATGGAAATTACATGGAAAAAAATACTATTATTAGTATTATTATTATTAGTATTATATTATAAGTAGGGCTGGGCAACGATTAAAAATTTTAATCAGGATTAATTGCATTATTTCCCTGATTAATCACAATTAATCGCATTGTATATGCAAAATCAAATAATGAATTCAAAAGTAGTGTAAAATGCACTTTTATTTAAATGTTCTGCTGCCATATGAACTAAAGTGTCATAACATTTGTTGTTCAAACACTTTTAACATCAGCACTTGTCAGTAACATATTTAGCGTAAATCTTATTTTAAAAAATGTAAAATAAAATCAAGCTTATTGCCACTGCCAGGGCATTAATGTCATCCTGTTTTTTATAAAAAATAAAGTATACAAACAAAATCCAACAAAATGATTGTGTCTCAGCACAATCAGAACATTAAAACAGGTAATTTCTGAGGTAACAGCAGAAACTTTTAACGGGGAGTTCAACTTGTCAGTTGTTACAAATAACCTTGTTTCTGTTGAATCCTCCGTCTGGAAGAACTTTAAAATGAAAATGTCCATGTTAAAGTTCTGTAACTTTACCAATCCGTGTATCAATCAAAAATAAAAATAAAAAGTGACATTTTATTATGTTTTTCGTTTTTTAATCTAACACAAATAAGCTAAAAATTGCCCGTTTTTTTAATATTTCAATTTTAGACTTGGAGCAAAAATACGAAATTAAAAAACGGGCTACAGAACTGAATTTGTTTTATAATGGAGGACTGGACTTTCTGTTGTCATTACACATCTGTGCCACTAGATGGAGCCGCACTGCAGTAACCAGCTAGAGAACAGCAGGACAGTGAACACATGGAGCAGATCTGATGGAACATGGAGGAATGACGCAAAAGTTTTGTTGCAGTCCAGAATTTTTTTTTTAGACAGAATTGTTAATATTGCTACCTGAGTTGCTACCTGAACTGTAAAGTTCACAGATTTTTACCGTTCTCCATGTCTGTTTTAGCTTTTCCGCATGTTTACTGCCGATTGTCTTCCGGTTCCGCAGCAGCCGGTAACAGACTTTTCAAAACAAAAGCATGTGAGCAACATGCGTTAACGCGCGATAAAATAAATGTCGCCGTTAATAAATTAATATGTTAACGCGATAATAACGCGTTAACTTGCCCAGCCCTAACTATAAGTAAGTATAATACTTAAGTGGTCAGTGTAGAGGAGCAAATATCTGTCTGTAAGCTCATCCAACACCTGAACAATGAACATTTTTCCCCCCTAGGAGTTCCTCATACTATAGTATGACGTAATGCGCGCTAGGGATTCCCCTTTTTAGCGGATATAATTTGCGGAGAAAATTTTTGTGCTGATTCAGGAGAAGGACAGAAGCCGCGGAGGAGGAGGATTTACTGAAAGCGCCACATCGAAGAAGAGACAGGTGTAATATCTGACCTCTAGGCTACTATAAAAATTTTATAATTAGCTACACATTTAACTGTGTGTGAACAGGCCTTTATAATAATATAATTGAAGCCTACCTTTGCCAACCGCGGAAAATTATTTAATTGTTGAGTGCTGATACCTCATTGACTGGACTTAAACCAAATCTTTAGATACCTTGTCTGGATGTTTTTTTAGAAAGATGCTCCTGTAATCGCTTCATTGGAAAACTGTACGTTGCTCGGTGATGGAATAAATCTATAATTTACGAAATTAGCATTGCACTGCCGACACTTTTTCTTGTTTTACGCCATTTTTGATTCTACTGTAAATGTTTGTGATTAAACGTGATTACGTAGTCTTGATTGTGTATGTTTCATTGGTTGTTGAATGAAGCACGCGAAATATGTTGTGTGTTTATGGGCGTTACTATGGCGACCGATCCCGCTTGGCTAGTCTGATTGTGACGTAGAAAGAAAAGGAGATTTTACCGGGTCGTGGAAGCAGCAGACTCGGGGTTTTGGTCTCAGACAGCAGCTTTATTTTTTGAAAGGAAATCTGAGCACAACATTTTATTGAAACTTAAGTAGATTTGAACTATAAAAAAACCTTGAGAAACCATGGAAGTTTAAAATAGAGTTCTCAAGGTGTGGCGCCCCTCATTTATGCCTGAGTGCCCCCCTCTCAGCCCTGACGTTTCCAGCGCCCCCCTAAAAGTTCAGAACGCCCCTGTTGAGAAACCCTAGTTTAAATAAATAAAACTATTTTTCTCAACGCATCTTTTATTCATTTTGTCCAGCATTTGCAAGCTGCCTGTCAGCCATATAATGTGTAATCGATGCTTTCAGTTCAGTTAATTCAAACAAAGTCATTGGAACACTCACAAGATGTCACCAAAATCACTTTGTCCCTTTAAAATCTTTCGGAAAATGATTTAAATGTATTGTAAGATGAATATCGATATATATCGTATCGTGAGCCGAATATCGTGTATCGTATCGCGATATTAGTGTATCGCTACAGCCCTAATAATGACAAAACGACACGGACCTGATGCAGCTGCGACAGCATCCTCCGTTTGGTCGGCCTCTGGCAGCCGTCGTCGTCTGAGCCGAAGCGATAGGACTTGGGTGAATGCTGGGGCATGGAGCTCATTAATATTCCTTTCAGGTGGCACTCGTATGGCAGAAGCAACCTGAACAAGATGGGGAGGAAAAAAACCCAAATGAGAACCAGGAAAAGGAAAAGCCTTAGAGGAAACGGGCTGAAAAATGCAGGTGGATGACGACACTCACTTCTCGTAGTGTCGGCGGGTGCAGGTGGCGGCGCTCGTACTTCGAGGGTTTCCTCCCAGAACGTTGTAAACTTGTTTCCACACCTGAAGAGAAGTAACCTGGAGGGAGATGAGACAGTCAACTCAGGGTTTGGACACGTTGGACATCTGCCTTGGAGAACCGGGACTCATAATCACAGTTAGGATCCCTAAACTCTGGTCCAGATCACTGACAGACCGGTCCAGATCACTGAGAGTAGTGCTGGGCGATATGGAAAAAATCATATATCACGATATGGACGATAACAATATATCACGATATACTATAATAAAGTATGTTTTCAGTTATTCTCTGAAAAGTTTGACAAAAATTTCATTGCTTACTTTTCAACTTTATTTTGAAAGGACATTTAGCTGAACTGTCACAAACATACATTTTAGTGCAGCAAAAACAGGTAGGTACAGAGGTACAGTAGCTTTCACATTTTTTTTTAAAGCGCACAACAGTTTCTGAGAGGAAAAACACATTTTTGCACTGAAGTTCAGCTATAAAATATAAACACAAAATTATTTTTCAACTTTCTGAAATCTGTAACCTTGTAGTGCAAAGTTTGCAAACCAATATAAAGTGTCTAAAGTAAACATCAGGGTTGAAGAGAACTCTGTTTAAGGCATTAACCATGAATAAAAGTGCAAACATAAAAGGCTACTTTGTAGAAGTAGATATGATTCTATCAAATTTATCGTTGCAGGTTATTTAATTACACATTTGCTGTAATAATTAATAAAATTAGGTTAGAAACGATAGAAACGATAGAAGAGAAATGGCACGATACACACTTTTATATTGTCCCCACGATATGTATCGTCATATTGCCCAGCACTAACTGACAGACCAGTGTAGATCACAGACAGACCGGTCCAGATCACAGACAGACTGGTCCAGATCAATGACAGACCGGTCCAGATCAGACAGACCGGTCCAGATCACTGACAGACCGGTCCAGATCACAGACAGACCGGTCCAGATCACAGACAGACCGGTCCAGATCACGGACAGACCGGTCCAGGCCCAGATGTCACTCGTAACCCTTGTAATAACATTGAAACTTGAAACAATGACAGAACTGATTACCTGCTGGTAGCCGCCCAAGTCGTTCACAGTCTTGAACATGACGAATAAATCAACTGAAACAAAACAGGGAAAACACATTATCAAAACTACTTAATTATTACAATATATATAATATATATATAATTCTAATTGGAAATCACTTTATTATTTTTTATTTTTATATTAGTTTCACAAATGAAATGACATCAGAGCCCACATTTTCTTTATCTACTTTCTATATATTATATATATATATATATATATATATATATATATATATATATATATATTTTTTTTTTTTTTTTTTTTTTTTCTCCTTCAAATTAATAGAAAACTGTTGAAATCCTCCAAACTTTCTGCTCTCTGAGAGCAAAGAGACTTTCATCTGCTGGAACTTTAAAGAGACTGGGCTCTAACTATGCGATTCAGCTTTTTAATATCCTCCACCATTTCATAAAAAATGCAGTTTAAGGTTTATAAAACCCAACCCCTCTCTTTTTTTTGTCCCTTTAATCTTAACCTTTAACCGGGAAGATTAACATACGTGGTAGCTCCAGTAGACATGAATAAAATAAAAAGAAAAAGCTCTATTAATATTCTCCAGTGATCCTCTCGGATTGAATTTTTTGCAGCGTATTTCACTGCGTGCCCTTTAAAGGACGCACGGTAAATTTCTACTTATTTGAAATGAAGCTAATTTAAATGAAACTCTCATTTTAGTGCCTCTGTTTTGGACGACCGTCTTTGTTCCACGAACGCCGTCGCACTTCAGTGTTTTTATATCGGTGAGAGACATTTCAACTATTTCGTATCGCTTCAAAACAAACATCAGCTACCAGTTGTTCCACTTTTGCCGTTAGAGCACTTCAAGTACTTCTGCCAACACTTCAGATCCTTCAGCAGAGACAGAAAAATGTTGAATAAATAGATAAATATATTGTATACAAAAGTAAGAGTCCTGGACTATTTATTATTAAAAAAAAAAAAAAAAGAAAAGTGCTCTGATGATTAATGTTTAGATGTTTGCACCTCTTGCCTCAGGTAACTGACTTATTTAAAACATAATTCTGGACGTTGTAGAGCCAGAAGTCGAATTTCTGCTGCAATAATATCGTTATTGCGATACAGAAATTGCTCGGATCGCAAACATTACGCACTCTGCTTGAAGCCCAGGTTGGGGATCCTCTCTATCGGCGTGTCTCTATTCTTCATGAAGAGGTAGAGGTTTTTGAGGAACTGATCCTCCGTCATGTCCTCCATCAGGTCTTTGGGCCGGTCCTCCTGGACTTCTCTGTGTTCCATTTTCTTCTGTCCCTGAAAAACACGTGAAGAGTTGACTGATGGTCACGTATCTGGGCCTTTTCGAGTTTAACCCGGCTCTAGTTTCCCTCTTTCCTGCAGGAGAGCGTCACAGCAGGAGGCCCGTTGGGTTTTAACATCTATGTGTGACGGCTCGTTTACAACAGAGATGAACGGCGGCTGAAAGAACCAGTGACACCATCGTTAAAAAAAAAAAAAAAATCAAATTTTTCTGATTCCTGAATTAATTTCTTACCTGTGTTTCCTCTGAGAGAATAAAAATTGATAATCTTATCTCACTGTCCTCATGATGAGTTTAAAAACAACCAAAAAAAAAAGTGAGGGGACTGGAATCGCCGCCGCTTCTCACTCGTGTCACATCATGTTGTGTCTGAGTGACACAAACGAACGCAGGCTGTGTTTATTCTAATGACTTCCTGCTGAGATTCGTATCGTCGGACCAGTTCGACTTGCTCCCGAGCATGCGCCCGGAGCCGTGCGCTCCGATACGGACCCGTCAAGCTGGCAGAATAACGAGGACTAATCTTTTCCTCCTGAAATGCTCAGCATGTGTGAATTTATTCAAGACAGATTAACTTATTGCTTCTCGTGCACCAGCTGTGATGTACGACGGAGTATTAGGGCCACACTGAGAAAAAAAAAAAATTTTTTTTTTTTCATTCCTCACTTATGAGAAGAAAGTCGAAATGCAGTTTCCACAATAAAGTTGTCTTAAAGATTTATTGAAACCAGTTTTACTCTATACAACATAATGTCTGTGTCTATGTGCTTTTATCACATAGACACAGTTTTATAATAAGTATTCGTACTTTGAAGAGATTGTGTCAGAAATTGCGTCTATACAGAAAAAGAAACTATAACGATTCTGGAATTCTGGAAAATGGATTTCGACTTTATTCTCGACATTTCGTCTTTATTCTCAACATTTCAACTTTATTCTCCACATTTTGACTTTATTCTCGACATTTGGTCTTTATTCTCAACACTTCGACTTTTTTCTCGAATTTCATCTTTATTCTCGACATTTCGTCTTTCTTCTCGACATTTCGACTTTATTCTGGAAACTGCATTTCGACATTATTCTCGACATTTCTTTATTCTCAACATTTCGACTTTATTCTGGAAACTGCATTTCGACATTATTCTCGACATTTCTTTATTCTCAACACTTCGACTTTATTCTGGAAACTGCATTTTGACTTTATTCTCGACATTTGGTCTTTATTCTCCACATTTCGACTTTATTCTCGACATTTCGTCTTTATTCTCGACATTCAGGGGTGTCAATGGGAAATTGGAAAAACACTGACGGGGGGGGGGGGGGGGAATTTGGAGGTGCTTTAGGAGGCATTCTGAGCACAGCATTGTGTATTTGTCCATATTGTTACTTGATAATGAAAAGAACATTTTTTACTTACTGAAGATCCAACAGACTAAAATTTTAGTGAAAATGTTTGATAGTGAAAAGAACATTTTTACTTACAATTTGTAAGTAAAAAATGTTCTTTGTGTTTCTGCATGGTTGAAACAAAAACCTGCAGCCTTTAACGGATCAGTTTGACACCCTTGACACCATTGATGTTACATAATGAAACGCAAAACTCGCAATCTGGTGACTCACTTCACAGGTTTGCAAAACTCTGCTCATACTTAAATCCAATTCTTACTTTCCCTCAACAGAAAATAAAAGATAAAAATGGCACAAAGTTTATTATTCTGCTAATGTGAGAATCCACTGAGCATAAGGCTGAGGTAGATATCAAAAATAAAAGTAGTTGTTATAAAAACATTAAGTTGCTATTAAAGGCAAAATTCAGAATGACTAGTGATTCAGTCACTTGTGAACTTCAACAGTAAAACATCACTGACAACAAGATACATGGATCCAAAACTTTAGTAAGCAGTTATAGAAAATAGCATGTTAAATTCAACATGGATACTTGATGCCTGTAACTCTGAACATTCTTCTTAATTTTTTTTTTTCACAAAAAGCTCTGCTGACTAATTTCATGAAAATCCCCCACCTTTCGGCGAAATTTGCCGTGAATCATGTAGATTCGAGGAGTTTTCTATTTTGAGAGGGGAGGGGGTCAGCATCGGGAGAATTTTTTTTTTTAATTTAATGATCATATAATTGCCCTAATATGTAAACTGAGCACTTCAGAAATCGGCAATTTAAATGTACTTGGAGGTTACATTGCTAAGCGGGACGAAACAGGACCACGCCGGTGTCGAGGCAGACGAGCTTTCGTTTCCTAGCTACATTTACCAGTGGTGAGAAGCGCTGTACATTTCATTCGCGTTGTCTAACAATAAATAAGTACAATGAGTAATAAACATCTCTCCTGTGAATTTAAAGCTAATAATCATACATCCAAACAAGAAAGGGAGAAAGAAAGGGAGAAATATCAGAAAATATGTGTTTCAGGCTTACTTTGACCGTTGATCTGGCTGTAATAGCGGCTGTATTGTCAACGGGCTCATTGCGCATGCTCTGGTCTCAATCACTCAATCAACCAATCGCAATCGAGAATTCACGTCACGTTGGCGGTGGAGAGTACCCCCCCCCCCGAAAATATTAAACCGGATCTGCACGTATCTCAAAAATGACCCCCAGGATGGCAAAAAAATTGACACCCCTGGACATTTCGACTTTATTCTCAACATTTCGACTTTATTCTGGAAACTGCATTTCGACTTTATTCTCGACATTTCTTTATTCTCAACACTTCGACTTTATTCTCGACATTTCGTCTTAATTCTCAACATTTCGACTTTATTCTCGACATTTCGTCTTAATTCTCAACATTTCAACTTTATTCTCGACATTTCGACTTTATTCTCAACATTTCGACTTTATTCTCGACATTTCATCTTTATTCTCAACATTTCGACTTTATTCTCGACATTTCGACTTTATTCTCGACATTTTATCTTTAATCTCGACATTTTGACTTTCTTCTCGACATTTCGACTTTATTCTCGACATTTTATCTTTAATCTCGACATTTCGACTTTATTCTCGACATCTCAACTTTATTCTCGACATTTCCATTTTCTTCTCGTAAGTGAGGAATGGAAAAAAAATCATTGCCCACTATTGTTTTTTCTCAGTGTGTCCCTAATACTCCGTCATAGTGATTGAAGAGGAGCATAGAGAAGTGTTTAAAAAAAAAAAAAAACCAAATTATTACTTTATTACGTTATGTGTCTTTAAAAATGATTCCTAAAACTCATTTTTTCAGAGGTGATGCAAACGGCATTGTAGCGTGTGCTGGTTTAAAGTGTGCAGTTCTTCGAGGTGCTACTTCTGGATGTCAGTTTGGATGAACAAACCTCTACTTTTGCTGCTTCATCTGGGACCGGATCAACAAGAGCAGCAATTTTATCAGAGATCCCCACATCTGTCCCTCCATGTCCTCCTCCAGGGAGGCGTCCCCTCAGAGAGTGAGCTGAAGACCATGGGGTCCTGGACCTGGAGGACCTGGAGGTTTTTATCCCAGCTGCAAACTGGCCCAGAGGTCAGTTCAGTGAAGCAAAAAACAAGAAAAACAACAAAAGTCTATGTACAGCCTGTTATAATTATATATATATATATATATAATTATTTTGGAGCATCACTCAGCATAATATTCAAATCTCTAATCATGGATCTGGTCAGCTGGTCTCTCAATGCAATTGATCAAATGCACAGGAGAGCCCTCCTGTCCCGGTGGAACACTGGCTGCTGGATACATCAGGATTCCTATGGAGAATGGAATCTGGGGTGCCTGACCCCCCTGTTCATTGAGGACGCCAAAGTCGTGTACCTATTTGGATTTATGATCACAGGATTCTGCTGTTTGGAGTTGTCGGATACCTGCTGTATCTGAAAATGTATGACACGGCAGCTGCCATCCTGGACACCGTCAACCTGCCTGCCGTGTGTGTGGGGGTGAGCCGCGCTGTGAACGCTCAGACTGCTACTCTTGGTGAGCTGAATCGGAAACTGGATGCGATTCCGTGTGTGAATCACAGGCTAGTGATGATTTTTGAACTCATTGGCAAACTGGATTCGAACGTGGAGAAGTTCAAGCGCTGCTCAGGGAGAATTGACCCGTAATTCGGCCATTTGGATTTATTCCCACCGAGATGAAACCAGCAAGGACTCGAGGCAGACGGAATCTCAGTCAGCCTGACCCAAACAATCTTCTCTTATCTGAATCTGGCTCCCCTGAAACGAAGCTAGCCTGTCAAGCCCTGTTTCAAGGCCAGCTTCTTTCTTTCTAAACTCTCCTGATATGTTGTGCTGCGCTGACGCTCTTCCCCCAACCCCCCCCCCCCCCCCCCCCCTTTCCAAACAACCTGCCCCCGCGCTCAACGTACTCCGCTGGCTCCAGCTGTTTCCACCCCCCCACGCTAGGCGGACTGATGCACTGCGCGCCGGGTGGCTGCGCGTGCACGGACTGCTTCGCTGGACATCCCCTGCTCCCTCCTCCCTCTCCCCTTTCCGATGTCTTAGTTTAAGTTTGTTATGCTTAAATTTTTGTGCTGTTTTTTTTTTCTAATGTATCCTTGAGGGGCACGTTATGAGAGATACTTTTTTCTCCCCATGTGATCTTATTTTTCCTCTGATAAGAAGGCGGTGCCGCTACATGGCAGCAGCCCCCAGACACCGTCGACCCATGTCCGATATGTTTATTTGTTTGTTTCTGTATGTTTTTCTTGGACGATGTACTGGAACTGTAATTTCACTGTGTTGGGATGCTGGCTCAGTGACAATAAAGGTATTCTGTATTTTGTATAAAATTAAATACATTGAAATAAATGTATTTTTTTAAATGATTTTTTAAAATTCAAATTTAAATTTTAATTATTATTTCTAATAAAAATTTTAATTAAAATAATAATTGAAATAAAAAAATTAATAAAAATAAAAAATACATACATGAGCAGGTGTGGGTTTTTTAAATTTACTTTCCTTTTTTTTTTTTTTTTTTAAATATCCCATCCGTAAAAGTTGTATTAAATTATAAATGCATGCACAATGATTAGGGGTATTTTATTCATTCATCCGCTGAGTGACAACTGTGCTAACAGAGTTTCACAAGCACTCTTTGGAAACCCCATGTGACATCACAGTCTCTGTGATTTGTCCAGTTCTTTCTATACAGTCTGTGACTGAACAGGTCCTCATTATGTGCAATAAAGCAAAGATGGAGTCCTAACCCCACTTAACTGGAACGCCCCCTCTGCTGACTGAGCCTGCAAATTATAAAGTTAAACAACAGACGGTGTGACGGAGAGTCCGACATGATGACATGATGTCTACATTCCCAGCCGAGCTCTGCCTCCAGCTGCAAAGACGACGACTGGCCTGTAACAAAGGGCCTTTATGTTCCTGAACTATGATTTATCACTCTTGTTCATTAGCAATTTTGATTTGATCAGTGATCAAAAGGCTGTGGATGATGCAGATCCTGGTCCGGATCTGTGCCGGACTAGATTAAAGTCCTGGATGCTCTGCTGTGATTGGTGTCATTTGTGGTATTGGTAGGTAGATAATAAAGCAGAGGTTACAGAAAGGCCTTCTTTGGGTTCATTGTTTCAGTTTCAGTGTCTGAATAAAGACAGAAAAGAAAGTTTTCTCATGTTTTTTCTTTCATGTGTGATTCAACACAGTATTTTGTATTTTGTTGATTCAGTTGTTGTCTTTTTACTGCTGTGATTGCGATTCAAATATTCCAACATTTCAAAACAATTTTTTTTTTCCAGGAAGTGTTTCATTAAATTCTCACGATGGCAGATTTTCACTTTCATCAAAGGGCTGTAACCAACTAGTGATTTGAATCAAAAAGGTGGAGATGGAATAAACTAAAATGCACTGCAAAAAATAAAAAATAAAACCAGGAGCTAAATAAGACAAACCTGCTTCCAGTTTAGATCTGGTGGGTGTTCAGGGGTTTAAAACAAGTGGATTTAAGCTGGATTTTAGATTTTAAAAATTACTTACAAAGCAACTTGTTTGTGCAGTTGACACAATATTTTTATAGTGAAAGTTACAAACTGGAACTTCAAATTACTACATTTAATATTTCCTAATGCATTAAAAAAGATATCAAATCTTAGCAAGAGCAGAACAGTTTCCAGTCCGTTTTTAATTCTTTCCGCTTGTGTCGAGTTTAACTGACTGGAGTCACATCCTGTTGATCCTGATGGTGTTTCTAGAAGGAGAGCAGGGAGAAAACGTAGGGCCCGATCTTCCGCCAAACCTCCTAAAGCCGCTATTAAGGCGGGTAGCGGGTAGCGGGAGGCACGTTCCCCTGCAAAGAACACAATCTTCCACCTCCCTAAACCCGCGATATTACCTGTGCAAACCTCTATATTATGCATGGGAGTGGTTAGGGCGTTCCGCCTGTTAAACCAATCAGTGCGTCAGTAGCCATTGCTACTTGCAACCTGCTACCCGCAAACCACTATGGAGCGTCTTTTCATCCAGATCGGAGCAGCTCTTGTAGCGGCTACCCGCTACCCTAAACCCGCTATCGCAAGATACCGAGTTTGCGGAAAGCTCAAAAGATTGCCACACCTACAATGTGTAAGTGAGTCGGCATAACGGATAGCGGCTTTAGAGAAGCGGTAGATTGCATTAGCGGTTAGCGGAGTTCCTAAACCCGCAATTTGCGGGTAGCGGGAGGTGTACGATCGGGGTTGTAAAGAGAAACTCTATGAATCCCATTCAGATCATTTAAAAAAAATATTCCATCTACCAATAAAATAGAAAATGGGTCACAATATTGGGAATATAGAGCACGGATGATAAGGGAGGGGCTTCAGCGGCCGCTGTCTTGCAGGAGGAATGCCTGAAAACGAGGCTGGTTTTTCTATTGAATGATGAGCTGCTTTGTCTGCTTGGCGTTAATTCAAGGATGCAGGAAGTATGAGCGGTATGTGTGTGTGTTCACGGTTATGAGTTGTGTCTGCAGTTACAGTTGTCAGCCTTTTGTGTGCTTTTTTTTCAAACCCCGGGTCATGGGAATCTTCTGGGCGCGGCGCTGTCCTTATGAAAACACTTTACGGGACACAGGAGCTGCAAGAGTGCAAGTGCAGAAAGCACGCATCAGTGCAGGATTAAGGACAAATGAGTGAAAGGCATGCTAATCCTTTAGAGCTCTTCATTTGAGGTAGTTATTTACTTATCAGTAGCTATTGTAGTTATTGTCATCTTTGTTTCGTGAATGTGACGTCTGTGCAAACACAATGAAAATGTGCCTGAATATTTAAGAACAATAACTGTAAAATAGGATGAAGATAAACTGGCATGCGGCAGTGCAAAAACAAGCTAACTAGAGATCTGTGCAGGTGTATAGGAGCTCCGTGCATCAACGAATGGAAGAGACAGAACAGCGGAGCAAACTTTAGATAGATACAGTATATAATGTGATGTGGCATCGTCCAAAAGTCCAAGCTAGAGCTAATCAGAATTAATTTTAATCCACAACATGTTTGTACCGTGTAGCAAATGGCTCACAAGGTTGAGTGACTGGAGAAGGAAGTTATTTGACCATTTTCTTCTGATTCGCAACAGATCTCTGTTCTTGCTGCTCTGGCATCATCGAGTCACCCGGGGAATCCAGAAATAGGGAAGTGGTGCTGTCCCGGCCCGTATCAGGTACGCGTCTGTTCCTGGTTGATCTCACCGGGTGAAAAGTAGAGCTGGTAAGTCCAGGTATTGTTTCTCTTCTGACTCAGAAACCGTCCGTCTGAAACGGCGCAAACGTCCAATCACCGGCGCAGTTTCTGTTCACAAGTGGAGACGGAAGAAAATTCTCCGACCGGACGCTTCAACATCAAAAGAAGATGGAGCTCTAGGAAGAAAAAATGATATAAAGAGGCCATTATCACTTTCTCTCATTTTATCACCGATAGTAGGGGTGCACAGTATTTGATATTTACGATTATACGATATTATTGAAACACATTTAAGGCCAGATTGCCTTCAGCCGAGACGGGCAACGGCTTCACGTCGGACCAACAACGCCGCGTGGCTAATGAGTCGAATTGCTCGCGGTTAATCCTTTCAGGACTCTTCGAAGCAGACCGGTCCTTCCCCCCATGGTGGAGCTGGGGTTTTACTTACGGAGACAAAAAAAGAGAAGTTAATGTAATGTAATATGAATTACCATCTTGGGCTGGAAGAAGCTAAACCAGCCAAGCTAAAATCAGCCAACTGGTGGGCGTTTTCTCAACGCTGCTGGTCCCGCCTCTTTGTAACATGGCGAGGAAATAAGTAAATAAATAAATACTGGCTCAGGACCATCGCGTTTGATGCCGATGTTTCAATTTTTGGTCTTTATCGGCAGATGCTGATGTCATGCTGATATCATCGTGCATCTCTAATTTATTGGTACGTGTTTAAGTAGAAATTGGCATTTTTGTTTTATTTTGTAAACTACTGATGGCATTTCTTCCAAATTCCTAATAAAAAAAGACATTTACAGCATTTGTTTGCGGAAAATGACAGATGGTCAAAATAACGAAAAAAAGACAAAGAGACAAAGAAAAAAGTTCATAATTTTTAAACAACGCAATACTAATGTTGGAAGAGTTCAGGAATCAATATTTAGTGCAATATCGCAGATTTATATATATATATATATATATATATATATATATATATATATATATATATATATATATATATATATAGTATCATGGAAAAAATTATTAGACCACCCTTGTTTTCTTCAGTTTCTTGTTCATTTTAATGCCTGGTACAACTAAAGGTACATTTGTTTGGACAAACATAACGATAACCACAAAGATTGCTCATAAGAGTTTTATTTAGGAGCTGATATCTTACCATTTTCCATGGTTTTCTTGATTATAAACTAAATCACTTAAGTTTTTACATCAATAGCTATTGCGTTTGTACTGCCAAAAACACTGCTTTTATGCATTTAGTGTTTTCTTTTCTATCTGTTTTAGTCACATGATGACGTTTAGTGGTACCAGGTATTAAAATGAACAAGAAACTGAAGAAAACAAGGGTGGGCTAACAATTTTTTCCATGACTATATATATATATATATATATATATATATATATATATATATATATATATATATATATATATATATAGCACAACAACAAGAAGTAGTGGTCAAATAAAGCATTTACACCTGATTGATTGATTTGTCACCATGGGATCATGGTCAGGTCTGGATGGGATAACAGTCATGAAGGCTCTGACAACTATTTGTATGTAAACTAAATAAAAACTGTGATAAAAGACAGCCCTGAGGTGATCCACTGGATGATAAAAGAACATTTGATAAAACACTCAAGCTGTGACCCGCCTGTTGGAAAAAATAAAATAAAATCCAGTAACCAACATAAAAGACTGTCATCGATGTTGTGAGCGCTTTTCAATCTTCTTGCTAAAATATGGGGCTGAATACAATTAAAAGCAGAGGGGGGAAAAAAAATCCATAAACAGTACCCCCCACGGATGATTAAACACCCTCCATGTATCTTATGATGCGTTGATACAGTCATCCACACTGAAATGAAAAAGGCCCAAAGCTGCCTAAACTCCCCTCAGTGGAGCTTCAATCACCGTTATTTCAAATGTTTTCATTACTAGTGAGGTTAATGCTATCGGCCTATAATCATTTTTGATGCATTATTTTAAGGCACAGGAACATTTATTGATTCCTCCCACATGTGGGGTAAACCTTTGGAGGGAGGGGGACTCTAGGACTGCGTCTCTGGTTCAGTGGTTTACCTCGTACACTCGTGTATTACAACCTCAGCTGACAGCGATAGCGTAGGAGATCATCTATGACTGCATCTTTCATTTTCCCTCACCTTTTTAGTTCAAGGTAGTTTGATCAGAAACACAAATATCCTATCAGCTCTCATGCAGATAAGTGAGGGTCATGTGACATCACTATCTGGCTAGCTACTATTACTATTAGCTATTAGCTTGGTTACTATTACTACTACTGCTATTAGCTTGGCTGGACTTTTCTCCAGCCTACTATTTGGCTAGCAAAATTTCTCCTTTTATTTACTACTACTTAGTGTTTTGAAAAGAGTTTACGGTCTAATGGGAGGAATGATTTCCTAAGGCGTCACATGCGACAGAAGACCTGGTTGAGCTGTTGGAGAACAAGCTCTGTTTACTTCATACAGCATCATGGAGGCGGTGGAGCGAATTGTCCACCTGGTCCCTCACTGACTAAAATGTCTCCAGGCCCTGCGCAATGGTTTTATTCCAGGTTTATGAATTAGTTTATTGTTTCTGCTGGCATCTCTGACTCTAATGCTGCATCCAGGAGCACAGACTGGAGATCTCCAGCATCTAAGTCCTTACCGTGTCCAAGCACAACTCACTCCAAAGACTACAGTCTGGTTCGTTTGGGAGTGCTCTGTCATGATTCCTAGGGCCCGATCTTCTGCCAAACCTCCTAAAGCCGCTATTAAGGGATAGCGGGTAGCGGGAGGGGCGTTCCCCCGCAAAGAACGCAATCTTCCACCTCCTTAAACCCGCGATCTTAGCTGCGCTAACCGCTATATTATGCATAGGAGTGGTTAGGGCGTTCCACCTGTTAAACCAATCAGTGTGTCAGTAGCCATTGCCTTTAAGAGCAGGTTGCGCTACCCGCAACCCGCTATGTAGCGTCTTTTCATCCAGATCGCAGCTATCATGTGCAGCTCGTCTGGGACTCTGCTGTAGAGCTTCCTCCTCTTCCTTCCTCCTCTGCACTGATATATATACACTACTGGTCAAAAGTTTTAGAACACCCCTATTTTTCCTGTTTTTATTTAAATTAAAGCGGGTCAAGTCCAGTGAATAACTTTAAATGGTACAAAGGTAAGCAGTAAACTGCCAGAGGTGGAAAAAAAGTTTAGATTGCCAAAACAAATTTCAGAGTTATAAAAAAAAGAGGGGTCTTTTTCAGTGATCAAGCAACAATGGATGTAAATTAAGTCTTGAAATTTGATGCAAACAATTCCCACAGATGTCCCAACCTCTGTTGATTACTTACAAAGCTCTTAAGTAATCAACAGATTGCTGGATCCAGAGTTGGTGACTTGTACAGAGCGACTGACACCCTGGACCAAAAGGGCTACAACGGCATTTTACAGAGCCATCCAGTACCTTCTCTGGTCTACGCCTAGTCGCTTAGGGGTTCATCTTACAGCAAGATAATGATCCAAAACATACATCCATTCTGTCAGAATGACCTTAAAAGAAAAAAACAAGACGGTCGGCTTCAAATGATGTAATGGCAGCCCTGTGTCCAGACCAGAACCCCATTGAGCTGGTTTGGGATGAACTGGAGAGAAAGATGAAACCAAAACAACCTGCAAGTTCAACACATTTCTGGAAACTTCTGACAGTGTTGGGAAGAACCTTCCCAACAATATTAGATTTCCATTGTAGAAAGAAAGCCACTAACACAAGTGTGTTTTGTCTGTTATATCTGCAAAAAGTGGCGACTTTGATGACTCAAAGATTGTGGTTAAATTTTTGTAAAAGAGATTTCATGATATCTTTTTTCAAATATCTAATTGTTTATTTGTTCTATACATTAATTTCAGATTACATTGAGACATTAAGCTATGTACCGTAAATTACTATAGAAACTGGAAAACTGGAGGTGTTCTAAAACTTTTGACCGGTAGTGTATATACATATAAAACACATATATACATAATACATATATATCTGCCTGGTCAACACGGCCAGGCAGAGCCGCAGGAACATATTCTCAGCAGGGGGTGCTGGGAGTCGGAGACAGTTGTGCGTCTTGGCGCAGCTGATGTGCCTTTTAAAAATACTGCAGAACGAATCATTGGATGTGCATTTAATGATCACGAACAATTAATGTTCCTGTCAGACATCCTCTGACCTCAAGGGAATAAAAACGTCTGCAAGGAATACGGTGATGCGTAATCGAGAGGTAGAGCCGTTTGTGCACGTCCACATGTGGAGAGGTAGACGCACATTTATGCCATTTGGGCGCGCTCTTTTATGCACTGACATGCAGGTTGCGCTTTCCGCAAACTCGGTATCTTGCGATCGCGGGTAGCGGGTGGTCTGACCTGATCACAAGATACAGAGTTTGCGGAAAGCGCAAAAGACACACCCATTGCCACACCTACAATGTGAGTAAGGGAGTCGGCATAGCGGATAGCGGCTTTAGGGAAGCGGAAGATTGCATTAGCGGTTAGCCGAGGGTCCTATAGCTGCAATTTGCGGGTAGCGGCTAGCGGGAGGTGTGCGATCGGGGCCCTAGTCTCTGGCACGGTTTCAAGAGTTGTGCTCTGCTTGGGTGCGCCATGGCTGCAAGCATTTGTGAAGGAGAGAGTGCACGTGTAGTGTGCAGGACATGTAGATGCAACATTGTTTGCTAAAAGTCATGTATGTACGAGCAGGAATCCTGCTCAAGCATGACTGAGACCGGAGTAATGCGAGGGTTTAACAGCACCAGAACCTGGAGGGACGGTCAACTTAAACCTACTCATTCATGATGTTGATGGATCCAGTCGAAGGTCTTTTCTTCTTGAAGCTGGCCGCCATCTCGTTGGTCTGGATGGCATTTATGAGCAGATGAGACTTAACTCGTACCTCCATCAGCCATGGCTTTACCCCATTATGACCTGACGCAACTGTGCTTTAACTTTTCCAGCCTGGAGCAACGAACATCAATGTTCTCAAGACGCTGAAACTATCATTAAAAAAAAAAGAAAACATGCTGATATAACGTGCCAGCCACTAGTTCACTCTAAAAGCACAAGGCTAAACTTCTCAAATATCATTTCAAAGGCTGAAAAACAGTTTTTGGTTTTCCAAGATGCTCTCTAAATGCACACAGCTGTAGGTGTGAATAAGTTGAAACCACGAACAGGTTGAGTGAGTAATAATGCTGTCACATTATTGGGTATTTATTAGGTGCTGGTGGTGGTGTCTCAAATATGAAAGTGGTTTGGCTCCTTCATCATGGTTGTTTTTTTTATTACTCAAGGTAACAAGCGTAGATGCTTTCAGCAGCAGTTGTGATGTTATCAGAACAGGTTCAAGATAACCGCTGCTCTGGTGTTATTACTCTTGTTCGAGGTTGGTTGAGGAACTGTTGTGGAGAAAAAAAAATATCAGTTTTACTCACAGAACATCTGTTTAAACTGCTGAGGAGGAGTTTTAAACGGCACGTGACAAATAGGCCGAGTTGGCCTCCGAACTCCTCAGGATGCATCAATCTGATCAGATCTGACAGCATTTGTGGAAAACAAGCTCCAGTCACGGAGACCAAACGCCACAATTACACATGGCTCAAAAGATCTACGGCTACAATCACCTCGCCGGACGCTCCAGAGTGACCGTAGATGTTCTTCATTCACATCCTGCCTGGTCACAGCCTGAGGAAGACCTGTTCAGTATTAGGTTGATGGCCTTTATCACAATCACAGCTTGCTCAAGGAAGTCTTCTGAATAACAACAAGCCATTAGCGTTGCGTAATGACTGATATTTCCTCATTGGTATGAATTCCACATCACTTCACAGAAACCAGAGGCCAGTCATACGAAACCAAGGTCAGGGATTGAGCCGGGTCATGTCAGTTATCCATGGAGACCAGCTCCACTGGTTCAGGACCAGGATAACAAGCAAGACGTCTTGACGCTGCTGCTCTGATGTGTTCAGTCAGCTATGACCTCGAAATACATCTAATTAACAGTTATTTATGATATTCTGTGTGTATGGTACCTTATTGTTCATCAGTATGTATTAAAATATAACAGACAAACTGTAATTAGGCATTTTGATCGTCATTATATCCAGTCGGTTTAGGCTGAGAATGGCATCCACTAGGGGGCAGCACCGGTGGAAACCGGTCATTGCTGCTGCACTTGGGGCTTTTGCGTGACTTGTAAACATCTGGTTTTAGACTCTAAAGCCAGATGTTTCAGTGGAGTTGGCGTAGTTGGTCTAAAATTTAGAGCAACTATGCCAACTCATTGATTTAGACGTCGATTTAGCGGATGAAACGGGGAAGAATATCGACAAGCTGAACCTCAAGAGACCTTCTGATGGGCGAACTGCAGGAGCTGTTTCTGGGCAGCTCGGACCCCCTGACATTTCTACAGGGATTGGATTACTTGAGCAGAGTAGGCCTGCTTTATTTAAATTCAATTTAACAGATGAAAAACAAAACAGGACAGAGATGGACAAAGCTAATAACAGCAAACATCTGCATGAACAAAGTTAACAGCGTTGAAGTTTGATATTAAGAGTTGTGGATTTGCTCTTAACAATAGGCCTAAACAACATATCCACATATTTGACACATTTGGATATTTGGTACAACCCAACTGCGGTAAATTTTGATAATCAGTTGGAAACATGGATAATTTAAAAAAAAAAAAAAAAAATACAATTTGTCACCTTCCAAGGTCTAAGTCTGACCGCGGCCTGCATTTTTAAGGATTTTAAGGTTTAATATTACCGCGTATTTCCACATTCAGTTTTATATTTGGATACCTCTGTACTTCTTACCTCGTAAAATTGAAATCCAGTGTATTGAAACCTGCCCAACTTCAGTTTGACTGATAACCCACCTGTCAGTTCAACTCTCTGCGTTTATTAATAGCTGCTATGTTCCCTTTTTAACACATTTAGATGTTTAACTACATATATTTTCATTTTAAGCTGTTTATCACTTATCAAAAGATAAGAGACATGCATTCTTTCCATTTCCATTTCTGCAGATCTGTTGTAGCTGTTGCTGAAAAGGAGTGCCAATTTAATAATTGCATTCATATTTTTTGTTTATTATTTTATTGCAATATTTTTGATTTAAGATATTTGTATATTCTTCTTTCTATATTTGATGTATAATTGAGTAAAAATGTGACGTAATAATTTCATGTGTAACATTGACATAATGACGTGCACAGGTAGTCAGTGACTAATATTCTAAGTAATTGGGAAGACGCGTGTTCAGTCTTTTGGACCTGCCGTGCTCACGGAGCAAGACGTGTGCAACAGTTGCCCATAAAGCCTTAGCAGCTCCTAATTTTCCAGTCAGAAGGTGCACACAGTATGAAAACTGCATTTTCTGTATATTTTGTGTTTGTTTCATTTCTAAATATTCTGTTAGATTGTATATTTAAGTTTCATGAAGGCCACATGGACATTGACGGACTAAAAGAGATATTGGCCTAAGATATTCATTTAGTTGGGAAGATGACGGTATTAAGACTATTATTTATTTCATTTCAGTTTTTCATGGTGTCTTGGTGTTGATGTTTGGTGTCTGAAGAAATTAAAGATTCCTGCTTGGAGAAAATAAAACCCACTCTCATCAAGCATCAGTCAATGCGTGGCTTAATTCTGACTAGAAGAAAAGCGTTAGGGGCAGCTACATCCGTGATCAACCTCGCGGTCTGAGGTTGATCGCTGATGCGAACGCTTGTCTGAGCGATGTGGTCTTCCCAGGTAGATGTTTGCACGATAACGCCGTCCAAGTATTGAGCTGCAGTCCTGACAGAAGGGCGTTAACTGGGCGTTAACTGGGCGTTAACTGGGCGTTGAAAGGTCACAGCTATGCTGATGACACGCGGCTGTACATCGGCATGTCTCCTGGAGAAACACGGCCGGTTGGTGACCTTTTAAACTGTAGTTTAGACGTTAAATCATGGATGGGAGGAAACGTCCTTCAACTTAACCAGGACAAAACAGAAGTTTTAGTTATCGGTCCTAAGGTTAAGATAAAGAGGAACATTTGTTCTCTCATATGCAGTTTGCCTTATTGTTCTGGGTTAGAAAGTACGTAGATCCACGAACTCTACCTTTAATCCAGATGTAGGTTTTAATGCAAGTCTAAGCCATTTCTGTGTATCTCACCCCAAATGCTAATTTGCTTATATTTACTATCACTTAGACCTGTGCTGGATGCCGCCTCTAAATTAGTCCAACAGCAAAAAACATATTTATAGAGCACTATTTATTCAGCAGGATCACTACGCGGTGTGTAAACCCCTGAATGTATAAATTGACTATTATACCAGATTAGATTTGACCTGCTGGGGGAAGACTCAGTGGTTCCAGGAGCAGCCAGGTTCCCTGGCTCATCGGGTCCAGGTCCTGCACAGGGCACATTCGGTTTGGGCCCGTTGAGTTCCCAGCGTGCGGGGTCGGCGCTCAGGGAACCTGCTGTTCAGTCTTTCAGCACGCATCTGAAAACGGCGCGGTGACTCTCCACGCTGCCTCAGTACCTGATGAAACCGGTCATGCAACAATCCAGCAAATTGCGAAACAACGAAATTGAGAACAATTTGCGGGGGCATCGCTGTAATTTCATCCTCAGCATGAGTTCTGACTCTTTCCAGGCGCTACGCATCAGCCACTGAGCCGTACTGGCACCTTTTCAACTGTGGACTTTAATTGTGCCTTTAAGCCAACTGTCTGATGTTTGATCTAATTCATTTCACATTATCGTGGGTGTGTTTCACCGCAACCTCTGTGGCATTTGACTGTTTGGTTTTAGCTCGACAATTATCTTTGTTATATATAGTTTATAATGATGATTCATGTACAATCTAGAAGTGCTTAATTAGATGCTTGAGATAAGGTCATCACATCGGCTCCCTTTCAAACAATTTGATGACTCAACAGATGTCCTTTATTTGCTGATTTATTAGAGGTATTTTTGGACAACAGATCTAGCCTGGCTTAGTCTTTTTTTAATGCGTTTCTACTTTGTTACTCAGAACTTAATCTGGTTCCTCTGGATTCCACTTTGATTTTACAGGAGGCAGTACCAACGGGCGCAGAAGAAACTGCCTCTGTACGCCACTGGATAGGCATGCAGCCGATCAGAGAGACAAGAACTTTGGCAGAGGCAAGGCAAGTTTATTTGTATATCACATTTCGTGTATAAGACAATTCAAAGTGCTTTACATAAAACATTTGAAACATTAAAACAGGAGGAAATAAAAAGAAGATAAAATAATAAAATCCAAAAGGTTAATTAGTAGATTTTGATTTAATAAAGAAAAAGGAATTAAAAATGTAAATAAAATGCAAGCAATAAAAGTTATAGTTTTGATCAAATGTGGCAAATAGAAAAGTTTTCAACCTTGATTTAAAACTGCTGAGAGTTTCAGCATGATGCCCTGAGGGATCTGGTGGGTTCATAACGAACCAGAAGATCCTGAATGTATTTTGGCCCCAAACCATTCAGTGCTTTGTAAACTAACAGCAGGATTTTGAAGTCAATTCTTTGACAAACAGGAAGCCAGTGTAAAGATCTGAGGACTGGAGTTATATGATCCAGTTTCCTGGTGTTAGTGAGGACTGGAGCAGCAGGTTCTGGACTAACTGCAGCTGTCTGATGGTCTTTTCAGGGAGACCTGTCAGGACAGCGTTACAGTAGTCTAGTCTACTGAAGATAAATGCATGGACAAGTTTTTCTAAATCCTGCAGAGACATCAGTCCTTTAATCCTGAATATGTTCTTTAAGTGATAATAAGCCGATTTCACAACTGTCTTAATGAGACTACTGAAGTTCAGGTCTGAGTCCATGAGCTTTGTTTTTGGTTTCTAACTTCGCTCTTTGAAGCTGAGTGCTGACTTTTAATCTTTCTTCCTTGGCTCCAAAAAATATTATTTCAGTTTTGTCTTCATTTAACTGAAGGAAGTTCTGACACATCCAGTCTCTAATTTGATCAATGCATCTGGTCAGTGTTTGGATCGGACTGTAGTCTCCTGGTGAGACGGTTATGTAGATGTGTGTGTCATCAACATAGTTGTGGTAGCATATTTTGTTGTTTTTCATAATTTGAGCAAGTGAGAGCGTGTAGATGTTGAACAGCAGAGGCCCCAAGATGGAGCCTTGGGGAACTCCACAAGTTATTTTAGTTTGCTCAGATTTATAGTTGCCTATAGACACAAAGTAGTCCCTGTCTTTTAGATAGGACATAAAGCAATTTAATGCAGTGCCAGAAAGTCCCACCCAGTTTTTCAGCCGGTCTAGTCAGATATCATGGTTGATCATGATTTCAATCAGGGTGTTTTGACTTCACGGGTTTACTTTTGGCATCGTCTTGTATGACTGTAAAACCAGTCATAAAAGACGATGTCGAAAGTGCAGTTTAGCAGAAGCCGTGCTCGCCGTGAAACTCCTGTCGCGTCCAGCTTGGAGCTCAGCTGCACGTTAAAACTCAAAATGTGCAACTGGCCCCCCACATGACAGATCTGACATGAACTTCCCTCAGAGTCTAGATCGGGGGGGGGGCCTAATCCTGGTCCTCGAGAGCCCCTATCCAACATGTTTTAGAGGTTTCCCAGCTTCAACATTATCAGGTTGTCATCAAAGTCTGTTGATGACACAGCCACTTGTATCATGGTGTGATAAAGCAGGGAAACATCTAAAACCTATTGGATTGGGGCTCTCGAGGACCAGGATTGGGCACCCCTGGGTCTAGATCATCAGTGACTGGTATTCGCTGTCTGGTTATTGGTATTCGCATGGCTTGAGGGCTTTCCCATTTTCTTCTCACCAAAAGAACTGCTGCTGGTAATATTAAGCTCCCTGTTAAATATGCATTTTCTTAGTATTTCCACATAAAATTGAGCACAACCCTTAAAACAAAAAAAGACACAGATCCATGCCCCGTGGACACAACTGTTCTTTGGAAAAATGTGGAGAATGCATTTCAGACGTGTCATATGGAGCCAGAAGTAGGTGAAGACGTGTCACCTTGTAACAACAAGGCTTTTGTGTGACAAATGACTCACACATAAAACTGGTACACCTGAATACCGGTATTGTTTTTTTAATGATATCCCAGTTAGAAGCTGGCAAAGATGCATAGAGCTAAAAAAAAAAAAAAAAAAAGAAAGAAAAAAAATGCACACACGATAATACAATAGAAAATAGGTTAATTCCCAACACGTCAGTGAACTCCATGAACTCCTTATTTTGGTCTCTTTGTCTCTTTGTTCTTGAGCACAGCTTTGTTCTTCAGCATCCACAAAAGAACCAACCGCACAACTCAGCGTCGATCTCCGCCGGGCTGAAGACAAGCCGGGTGGCAGTGTTCATTTTCTCAAGAAACTTTCCAGCCCCGAGTCTGTTATTGGACGGTAAGGAGCGCCAGCTTTCATTAGGCAGCACAACGATGTGAATCGAAACGGTTCTGGCTGAGTGCAGAATATGCGTTGGGGCCAAAAAAAACTATCAGCCCCGGTGCAATCAAACAGCGTCAAGATAAACTGCTATTTTAAGCCTCTGACAAGATTTAAAAATGTCATTGCACTTGAGCGATAGTGTGGATAGGGACTAGTGGTGAGTATCGGCAACGACCTCGCAATACGATATGTATTATGATACTTGGGTCACGATATGATATTATCGCGATGTCACGATATATTGCGACATTCTACCCATTAATATCAAAATTAAAAGTAAAGATGAAAAATCAAGTTGCTGTATATGTTCATCAGATGATATTGATCATTCAGAACTATTTGCTTCAAAACAATCAATTTATATGTTTATTAGTAGCGTTTTTGCACATTTAAATTTTAAACAATTTCAATGTGAAAATTAAACAATTTTCCTAAAAAATCGATATTAGGAGCTTAAAAATCGATATTATATTGGGCGGCCGAAAATTGCAATATATTATAAAACTGATTTTTTTTCACACCCCTATTGGGATCCTGCAGAGACGCTAAAATGATTTTAACTTTATAAGTGTACAGAAAGTTTATAAATACGCATATTATTATTTATTCATTTATCTGAATACTTCCACAACCCTCCGCCCATAACTGCATACCGTGTATGCTTGCTGCTGTAAATTGCTGCTGTACATAGTGTTGTTTACAAATTTTTTTCTACTGTATATATTTGTTCCTCTTCTGTTTATATATATATTGTTTATTTTTGTTTTTTCTGTATATTGAGCTGTGGTAACGCACAAATTTCCCCGTCGTGGGATCAAAGAAGTTCTATCTTATCTTATCTTATCTTAAATAGAACTGCTGGTACAGGGTTTTTCCTTCTGGTCACCGCCACATTGTTACGCATAAGTGTGCACAAACTGCTGTGAACGGACTCAGTACTGGACGAAAACCGGTGGCAGCACCAACGGACGCAGAGGAAACTTCCTTCTGGACGCCACTGGACTGGACGGTCATGTGACCAGAAAAAACAAAAGTGACAAAGTCCATGGAGAGGATGTTGGGAAAGTGCGTGGTCACGGATGATGAGGCCAGGGCAGTCAAATCAGTTTCTGTTTAGGATGAACGAGGCCTAAGACGGTTAGAAACTCCAGGTTCTAACTGTTTAGAAGCCAGTTTAATTTCTGTTTTATAGTTTGCGTGTAATATTAATAAAGTATCCTTAATAGTGAGTATGCAGTAACTATCAGATAAGTAATGACTCGATCAGTGTGAACATGTGAAGCTTGAACTTGAACTTCAAACAGCTTTGGTCCAAATCTCGGGTGACTGGGGGGGATGTTAGACAGGAAGGGTGGGGTTGGGGGGCCTTTGCCGTTTCCTTCTTTACGTCCGCGGCTTACATTTGTTCCGACTTGCACACATCCAGTACGAGGTATTTGGTGCAGAAACGTGTTGTACTTTCCCATGTTAAGAAGCCGGCGGCTTCAATACTGATGGGGATTCCTGATAAGATGTCCTGATGTCTTTGTCTGGAGGGCAGGTGCATATATGAACACACAGGTACTGCAGGTACGACTGTAAATTAACTTCGCTCTGTGGTGAAGAAGACTTGAATCTGGCAGGTGAGCCTGATGAGGTGGATGTTGGACGTGGACGTTTACAGGAATCGACCGTGCCGATTATTCCGCCTCGGCGACAAGAGCGCTCACTTTTATAACGTATTTTTATGGACAAGCGAGAACAAATATGCATTGTGTGACGCTGATGTTCCAGCATTTCAGGTCAAACCGGTGCAGCTGACCTAGAGGATTAATATGACACTTTTAGTACATCTAAAATAGAAGTTTATCTCTGTGCACTTCCCTCTGACTTTCAGTTCTCACAAGGAAACTGTATCCCTTATTCTTCAAGTTGTGGCTTATAAGTGCCCTCTAAACTCTACTTAAAAGGTCTTGTAGAGCTTTTGTTGCCCTTTCAAAAATTGCCATCCAACCCCACAATGTCGCTGTCAGTGCTACTTTAAGATTAAGTCTGATTTGTGGCTGTAATTAGCAGCTACGCCAATGTGAAGGACCTACGTTGTAGTTGGCCTTGATACGTGGCCGTCGTCGGTTCCGTCTGTCTCTGTAATTACTAGGGATGCAACGGTACTCGTTAAAATACGGAACCGTTCTGTACGACCTACACGGGACAATACGCCTTTATGTCCCGTGGTATTTATGTTCCAATAACTTTGCATCGGACTTGCACGTGAGCGTTCGTGCCTTTTAGGCAACAGGCTCCGCCACTGCATGTCAATGTCCACTCGCCTCCGCTCACCTACAGTGACCAGCCGATCACACTTTGGCCAGTTGGCTGCAGCTCACAGACGCAGAAAAAGAAATAAAAAACAAGTAGGCGTGGCCAGCGGTAGCGGAGAAATTGGGAAGAACTTTTTTTAATCGCCAGTGTGAGAGCATTTTGGTTTTGCTGTTGAATACACCGGTGTTAGGATTTAGAATTCTTAGTTAGAACTTTAACTGTAGAGCTAAACTTTATTGCCTGGGGGTTGGCTGTATGAGGGTGATTGCTCAGAGTTGCTGCTTGACCTCCTGACCTGTTGTCTTCAAAGGACTATGAGATGGCATAGGTCAACGTATTTAGTTACACCCCCTTTCCTGGAGCAAACACACCACCTTTGTTTGGACTGGACCATCTGGATTTTCGGAGACAAAGGATCATACAACCTGGGAGAGCAGGACCCGCCTTCTTGGGATCCTTAAAGAAGGGACAGAATTTGATTTCTGGGTGCATTTCCTGACATCCTTGGTGGTGTCAAGAGGTGTACCATCGGCCGATTAAAATATTCTGCATGGCATAATAATTCTTTGTATACATGATTGTATTAAATTCTTGATTGATCTTTGCTTCTAGATTTGTCATTTAGGCACCAGGTAAAAGAACACGGAGAGACAGTTTTTTACACTGGTGAGGGAGTGAAAACAGTTAACAGAAACTTCACAGTCTGTTGGCCCGATCTTCCACCAAACCTCCTAAAGCCGCTATTAAGGGATAGCAGGTAGCGAGAGAAAAAGAAAGAAAAGAACGCAATCTTGCTCCTCCCTAAACCCGGATCCAGTTGTTACCAGTTGTGCATCTTGCTGCAGCTTTTTAAAATACTGCAGAACGAATCGTTGGATGCGCATTTAAAGATCACGAACAATTAATGTTCCTGTCCCTCCTCGACCACCAACAGTTTCAGACATATCGGAAACAAGGTTATTTGTAACAACTGACAAGTTGAACTCCCCGTTAAAAGTTTCTGCTGTTACCTCAGAAATTACCTGTTTTAATGTTCTGATTGTGCTGAGCTACAATCATTTTGTTTGTAGACTTTTTAATTTTTTTTTTATTAAAAACAGGATGACATTAATACCCTGGCAGTGGCAATAAGCTTTATTTTATTTAACATTTTTAAGATGAGATTTACACTAAATATGTGTTACTGACAAGTGCTGATGTTAAAAGTGAACAACAAATGTCATGACACTTTAGTTCATATGGCAGCAGAACATTTCAATAAAAATGCAATTTACAGTACTTTTGAATTCATTATTTGATTTTGTGTATACAATGCGATTAATCGCGATTAATCAGGGAAATAATGCGATTAGTCGCGATTAAAAATTGTAATCGTTGCCCAGCCCTAATATTAATGTATGTTATTTAGTGATAAAAGGCCGGCTGGGCTGTGGTGGGCAGAGCCTGCGCTTCATAAAATAGCTTCCAGTGTGTCCAAAGTTATATTCAAGCTTGTCTGGCCTCCTCTGCTGATAAGGAGTAATATCAGTCCTTCACACACAGCTCATTCCACTATTTTAACACTCTTTTACATTTCAGACATTATAATTTTACACGTATATTGAACACCTTGTTCCAGTCACGTTAATTATATCCTTATCTGTAATAAGATTTGGGTAAATTCTTATTTCTTAACGATCTGCTTCCTTCATTGTGTCTGGATGATATGAATCTCTCTGCTCTGAGAACCAACATTCCCGTGTCACATTTATTAAAACATAATTTCCGCCTCGGATTTCTGATTTCATGACGCTGAACTGTCTCGATGCAAGATCGTCATGCGAAGGTGGAGACTTTCCGTCAGCCGCTGGTGGCTTCTTTATTCCCACAAGTTTTTTTTTAACATTTTATTTTTCAGAACTTTTGCTTCCTCCATTTTTTGTTTGCCTGTTTTTTTTTTTGTCTGTAGGCGTGGTGCCTTCGCCTCCTATCAGCCTCCTGATTACATCATGCTAAATAACTGCCTCTTGCGGTCCCGTCGGTGCTGCTGAACCCAGTTTACATGAATTTTTAAACGGCTCATTGAGTCACACAGCGGGGGCCGCCGATGCTGCTGCTTCGTAGCGTCGCGTCGGTTTCTTCTCCTCTGCCTTCCCTCGGCTCGCCCGGTTTGCCCCTCACCTCTCCGCCGCCTGCTCAGCCCTTCCAGCTGCACATCCAGCCCTCCACGTACTCTCGCGGTCCGATTCCCCCTCCGCTCAAACCTGCTCTGCAGGATGCCGGCCTTCCTCCCACTCACTCGCCCGCCGCCCTCCCACAGCAACCGAGGGTTTCTGAGAAGCAACTGTTCCTGAGAAGCAACTGTTTTCACCCAGCTGATCCGCCCAGTCGAGCTTGATATCTTGGAAAGGTGAACCTGAACAAGTCCCCTGAGCGTCCGCGTCCACTGCAGTACAACGAGGGTTGGGCACCGAAAAACGATTCCAAGTAGGAATCGGTTCCTAACGCCCGGTTCTGGAATCGTTTAGAAGAGTTTTGAATTTCGATTCCTTTTTTTGGTTCTTAAATGTCCGTGCTATTTTTTTTTTTTTGTTGTTGTTTGTTTTGTTTTGCTTTACTGCACTAGTTTGTTGATGTTACTACGCCCGGCGTACTCAACTCCGCGCTAGTGCCGCGGAGTTGAGTACGCCGGACGCCTGGCGCCGTGCAACATCTGCGGAAAGCGTGTTACTGCCAAAGGAGGGTGCACGAGTAATACAGTGATCCCTTATTTTTCGCGGTTAATGGGGACCGGCGCCCCCCCGCGACAATCAAAATCCGCGATCTGGAGCCGGAGCCCTCCGAGCCTCAATAATGTGTTTAAAATGTGTTTAAAAAAACCCCAAAAAGTATTGAGGCACTGCAGCGAAACAAGACAAAGGCTCAACTGTGGTCTTTCTGTTACCTTCACAGCCTCTGGTCTCTGAACCGTAGTAAAGAAACTGCTGGTATTGTGCTAATTTTGGCTCGTAATTAGCGGCTATGACGCTAACAACAACAAAACAAAAAGTCCGGTTTTCTCTGCATGGAACGAGCACTTTATTCTGGCACTGCAGGAACTTGTAACATCACACAGGTTGCATTGTTGGGCTCCTGTCGGTTAACAGAGAATGTAAATCTATACACGCTGGGCTGCTGTTGATGCTCACTACACTTTTCATCTAACCTCGTTTTCTTCTGCCGTCCTACGACACACACACTACATTACCCATAAGGCCACATCATTACCCATAAGGCTACCTTCTTAAAGGGGCCAGGCTGGCTCAGAGCATTTCTTCACTGTGAGAGAACGCACACAACATCCTGTGATGCGCGATTTTTTTTTAAATTTTTTAAATTATATTATATATTTCTGAAAAAAAATCTGTGAAGCACTAAAACCGTGAAGTGGCAAGGGATCACCGTATGTCAAAACAAGTGTACAGTATTTAATTCATTGCTTTGCTCCCCCACTCCCGTCGCTTCTTCGACTTCAACAGACTTCAACGCAACCAGTTATGCGCACGCAGAGTGAGGCTAGCGTTAGCAGCTAGCCACCAGTGAAACAACGTGACACCCCATTCACGTTGGCTGCGAGGGGTAAAATGACAGTGGAGCAAACACACTGGTGCTACAGAAAAGTAACATCCTATGTGGTGAAAAGGTTCCTTCCCTTCTCCAACGTCAAATCGCCCACATTCAAGTAAATGCATAGTATGAAAAAAAAATGGCCTGTCACCTGTATGAATGTGCCACAGTTTTTTTTATGAAAAAAATTCTACTTTTAGATAAGTTGCGATCTGTTGACCTACACGTCAAAGAATCGGAATCGAGAATCGTTTTGAACAGGAATCGAAACAGAGAATCGGAATCGGAATTGGAATCGGAATCAGAATCGTTAAAATCCAAACGATCCAAAAAGTTTGTGAAAAATGTAAATTAAAAGAAGAATGCATATTTTACTCCGAATAAAAGACAAAGAACAAATCACGGATTATTTTTTCACTGAAATACCTCAGGGTTTTTCTCATCTGTAGAAATACCGAGTTAATTTTGCCAACTACAGAGAACTGGTGCTTCTTCAACAAGCTTAGATCCTCAAACGCTCGCAGCGAGATGCCACATATCCTCCGTAAGAATCCTTTCACAAGGACCCTATTTAATGAACGCCTGCTCTGCTTTTCTGCTCCGAGGGCAGTTTTTTGCCTTTTATGAGTCACTAAGAACATTAACATACCACTCAAAGTGCTCTTAAGCCACGAGTCGCAGTCAGCCGTGTGGGTGCGTGGCTGTTTTTTTCTCAGTAATGAAGGCTTTGGGGGCGATGTGGCGTTCAGTAAAGAGGCTTCGACACGTGCAAGCGGGGAGGCCGGGGATCAAATCACCAACCGTCCAATTAGCAGATAGCTGCTGTACGTCCTGAGCTGAAGCTGCTCTGGTGTAACAAACATGGTGGACGCTCTTTGAAGAAGAAGGAAGAAGGAGGGAGTTTTTTCTTTTTTTTTTTTGTACTGTCCGTGTTTTGTTGGCGTTTTATTCAAATGACAGCAGATATGATGCCATCCAGAAATCGCTTACCCTACCTTTAAGGCCGCGCGAACGTGCAGATGTATTGTTCTTCTAGCTCAGGGGTCTCAAACTGATCCATGAAAGGTTCATGTGGCTGCAGGTTTTTGTTCCAACCGTGCAGAAACACAGCTGACTTGTTTCATTCAATCAACTGAACTGGTTAAGATTAGGGCTGGGCAACGATTAAAATTTTTAATCGCGATAAATCGCATTATTTCCATGATTAATCACGATTAATATCGCATTGTATATAGATATAGTGTAAAATGCACTTTTATTGAAATGTTCTGCTGCCATATGAACTAAAGTGCCATAACATTTGTTGTTCAAACACTTTTAACATCAGCACTTGTCAGTAACACATATTTAGTGTAAATCTCTCAAAAAATGTAAAATAAAATAAAGCTTATTGCCACTGCCAGGGCATTAATGTCATCCTGTTTTTATAAAAACTAAGAAAAAGTCTACAAACAAAATCCAACAAAATGATTGTGTCTCAGCACAATCAGAACATTAAAACAGGTAATTTCTGAGGTAACAGCAGAAACTTTTAACGGGGAGTTCAACTTGTCAGTTGTTACAAATAACCTTGTTTCTGTTGAATCCTCCGTCTGAGAGAACTTTAAAATGAAAATGTCCATGTTTAAGTTCAGTAACTTTACCAATCCATGTATCATTCATTCTTTCCATTTTCAATTGTCAATCAAAAATTAAAAAAAAAAAAAAAAAGTGACATTTTATTACGTTTTTCATTTTTTAATCTAACACAAAAAAAAACGAAAAAATGCCATTTTTTTTATATTTCAATTTTAGACTTGGATCAAAAATATGAAAAAAAAAAAAAATGGGCCATAGAACTGAATTTGTTTTATAATGGAGGACTGGACTTTCTGTTGTCATTACACATCTGTGCCACTAGATGGAGCCGCACTGCAGTAACCAGCTAGAGAACAGCAGGACAGTGAACACATGGAGCAGATCTGATGGAACATGGAGGAATGACGAGAAAGTTTTGTTGCAGTCCAGAATTTTCTTTTTCAGACAGAATTGTTAATATTGCTACCTGAGTTGCTACCCGAACTGTAAAGTTCACGGATTTTTACCATTCTCCATGTCTGTTTTAGCTTTTCCTTGTTTACCTGCCGACTGTTTTCCGGTTCCGCAGCAGTCAAGTAACAGACTTTTCAAAACAAAAGCATGTGAGCGACATGTGTTAAGGCGCGATAAAATAAATGTCGGTGTTAATAAATTAATGCGTTAACGCAATAATAATGCGTTAACTTACCCAGCCATGGTTAAGACCTTTAGTGAAGACAACTAGTTGATTGACTTAAACAGGTCAGCTGTGCTGCTGCACAGTTGGAACAAAAGCCTGCAGCCACAGACCTTTGACAGATCAGTTTGACATCTGTGCTCTAGGGGATATTTATCTAATCTGCTGAAAGCAATGACTTAGGAGGACAGTGTCTACTTTGGTTGGATGAACCTCTTGCCTTCAAGACATTAATTTGCGTACAGTTGTATAGTTGTGTTTTTGAAGTGCGGCCCAGATCCTGAGAGCTCGACACGGGCATCGCCCACACCTCTTAGACCACCATAGAAAATGAAAGGGATCTGCATGACTCAGCTGAATATCGTGGAATTTATTGTATTTTTTGTCTGATATCGTCTTGAGTTTGGCAGACTGTCAAGCTTCCTCATTGACTTGATCATTGGCACCATCACTATCGGGCCGACGGAAATGCTCGATAACATATCACGACGAATAGCCCCATAATATATATTTTTGTCAACGGCAGTGCCTCGCTCCCTCTGAGCCTTGAATGACCGACAGTGCGTTCAAGTGACGTCATAATCTTTCTCAATAGTCAAAATCAGAATACTCCTTGTCCAGCAGTTGTTAAAGTATTGTATTGACTTGAATTGATAGAAAAAATAGAAAAGGCTGAAAGAACGACTAGCAAACGAGGGAACGGAGGAATTTACATTACACACTGAATGCATTATGGAACTTCGTTAAAGTGTCAGAAGAAAATAGTTGCCTGTTTATTTGTGACGAATGCTCCAAGCGAATTCCACGAGGACGGAAAAATAGCACAAACTTTAATACGTCAAACCTGATCAGCCACCTAGAACATAACCATCGCTTCCATGGAGTTATGAAATTGCGCTAATGTGAGGTAACACTCACGTGAACAAGCTAGCAGCAGTCTCCCCTCCTTCATCTCTCTCATCTAAATCTTCCACGAGATTAAAAAAAACTACTAAACCTCATTTACTTTAATTAAAGGTATTCATTTAAATGGAACCTACAAGCCAAAATCCTTAAAAGTTAATCTTTTTCAGTTTGAAATTTTGATGCATGTATTTCCATCAGTTCAAGGAGCCTTTATTTTTTATATCAGTCAGTAACGAACCTTGTTTAAGTTAATGTGAGATATCAAATAGGTTTGTTTGGTAGCTTTATGAGGCTTGCCAGTAGTTTTTTATTGTAAAAAATAAATATCTGTACATTTACAGACTATTTTTGATTTTGTTCTTAGTATTGATGTAATGATCTTAGGTATATGTGCGCGTTATCGGTTATCGGTATCGGCCTTTAGGAGCTGAAAGTTATCGGTATCTTTCCCCGGGGCAGTCCTCAGGAGACTATCCTTCTAGCTTTTAAACGTTTTTTTTGAGTCTGCACTTGAAGAAACCCTTCTAAGCTCTTTGTCTTTTAGGTGCCGGACTTGTAATCGCGCGCCGTCTGTCCTTACTCAAGTGTGCTGCTTTTGCCTCCGGGCTGTTTTCTGTACAGAAATACTAACTCAGTACAAGCGCAACTCAGAGGCACTCAGAAGGCAATAATATCTACAACTTGGATAATACACACCTGAGAACCAGTCCTGGTGACAAACTTGCGAAGCTGGTTGAGGCAATATAAATAAAGCTAAAGCCTGACTGCAAGGCAAATAGTGTTTTCTTTGAGGGATTTAAAACACATATTCCTTTGACAGCGTATTTTTCTCCACTTCATTCCATTCGTCCCGTCTCTCAGCTTCGCTGCTTTTTCGGTTTTACCCTACGGTGCGTAACCAGGTGACGTCCCATATAAAAAGCATTTAAATGGCCGTATGGGACAGGCTTGTTGAGAGCAAAGCGCCGTTATTAAACATGTGCAGCGGCGAATTTCATGTCCAAACAGTTTCATGTTTTCAGCTGAATACGAGAAATCACTTGTGTCACAACAAACACCTTTTTAAACACAAGGCTGTTTCTTCCCAGAAGGCATTTATTCGTACATTTTTGTATTCATTTTAATATGAAGCTTGCTATTTGTTTTCGACATCTGAAACTGGGTATTGTTCTCGTCTGATCACTGGTAATTATCTGTCAGAGAGGCTCAGCTGCGTCTTATCTGTTTTTAGATGGGCGCAGGCCGTTGTTACTGTACTGTTTACCGTCTTCTATCGGACATACCTGTGTCAGGTGTGGCCCTTTCTCTTCCTCCTCCTGACTCGCAGACAGTTTTTTTCCATTGTGTCAAAGATATGGCATTTATCACAATACATAGCTGTGATTTTGAAATGCAGACATACACGTATGGGTGGAGATCTGCAGCGGGTGATGGGGGGGAGGAGAGGGGAGGGAGGGCAGGGAGCCAATCAGAGGAGCCTGTTCCGATGGCTTTCTCAACACAAAGAATAATGGAGATGTTTCCGAGACGTTGCCAGTGTTGGGCAAGTTCACTTTCTACACAAACTAGTTCAGTTCACCATTTCAAAAAATGAACTAAATGGTTCATTTTTAGTTTTTTTTAAAAAAATTTTTAAACTTTTTAAGCGAGCAGTTATTTGTCAAAATGATTGCCACTGCCCATATACTACACCACCACAAACGGCAATTTTTTAAAATCCATTTTAACTGTCGAAAACTATTGGTCCAATTCGGAATCTTTATCCAATCAGGGTTCACATTAGCATTAGCATTAGCATTAGTCATTTCTGTTTCAGTTTCTCTCTACAGCAGCCATTCCTAAACTTTAGAATACCAAGGCCCAAATTAAAAAGTGTAAAAAATATACGTGGTCAACCCAAACCTTTAATCACAACTGTGATCAACATACAGGACCAGGAACCATGATCTGATGTTAATGTGAGGGGTCAACAAATAAGGTGACACTTGTCATATTAAGTTAAAATGACAGTAGAATAACACTTAACTGGTTTGTTTTATTACTTCTTAATGTTTTTTTAAATAAGGTCACGAATATTTTACAGTAATTCAAAACATATTTAAAAAAGATCGAGAATTTAAAACATATTTGTTTAATTTTAATGATCTCTTACGGACCACCTGCAGTCCCACGACGGCCCACCAGGGGGCCGCGGCCCACACTTTGGGAATCACTGCTCTACAGCAGTGTTTCTCAACCTTTTTTCAGGTGAGGCACCCTTTAAATTCATGAAAAATCTAAAGGCACCCCAAACTTTTTCTTTCTATTTTAATGTAGGTTAACATTGTCACACATGTTTCAGAAAAACTCTTAGCTGCTATGTTATGGCGACTCCGATATCAAACCCGCTCAAAGTAACAAATTTGTAGACGTCACGACTCACGTTCCAAAGTCGCAGGTTTATTTCAGATAGGCCATGTGTCGTCGGGCCTGAATTTACTTAATTGTTGTGTCCTATGCTTTTATTATGAAAGATTCCACTGCCTTAGTATTTGAGTATTAATTTAGACCATTATTTATTGTATTACATTATTTATTTATTGATTTTGCTTATTTTGCATACTGTCAGATGCGTTTCTGCGGCACCCCGGTTGAGAATCACTGCTCTACAGTATATTAAAAATATGAGGAAAAACTTGCTGCAAATGGTCTTTATTATAAGACAAAAACAGGTCCTTAAGGAGCAAATGTTTTCTCCCCATTTCAATATTTCAATCACCCTGGCAGTCGGGCCGGTCCTCCAGCTCTTGGCGACTGCAGCTTTCATCTTCCTCCATGTTTGTTTTAAACGTTTGATGACGTAATTGTTAGCGTGACAGAAGCGACAGCCATGTTGCCATGTTTGATTGATTTCCTCAGATACATATCAGGCTCGTTTGTGGTGGATTTTAAATGGGGTTCGCTGGAAACCTGGAACAGTTTTGACCGTGCGTGAACTTTGAAAGAGCGTCGTTCACAACTGCCCAAATGAACTCGTTCACACCCCCCGCTGGTGAAGGAGAAAGTGAGCGCTACGGCAACACAATTGTTTCATGACAAACACGCCACATTAATTAATGATCATTTAACTGCCCCGAGTCCTGACATTAGCTGCCACCGCCAATATCTTTACCTCTCTCAAGTAAACACGGACCCAGCCAGTCAGTTCTTTAGAATGGACCCGAGACCCGATTTGGCTCCGGTTGTTCCGTAGACCTCTACACGGTGAGTATTTTTAGGAGAGAACTAACTAATAATATAAGAAAAAAAATTTTTTTAAACATAAAAACATTTATAATGTTATCAGCTGGAGGGTGACGTGCGTTTAAATGCCTCATGCTCGAGTCCAGCTGTAGATTTCTGTTCATCCTGGGAGTATATATCTATATTTCATGTTGTTGTTGTTGTTGTTGAAGAATATAGAGCTCGGAGAGCAGATGAATCCAGAGCCCGTGTGTCATTTGTTTTGGCAGGAAGCCCTCGGCCTCCTCCTGTTAAAACAGATTTCCGCCCAGCTTTCCCCGCGCTGTGCCAAACACAATTATTTATCTAACGCAGGGAGGCTTGATGACGGTGCAGAGGAGCCCAAATCACTGCAGATGATGTGCAACCGTCTCTTGAATCTGCTGCTGTGCGAGTCTATTTTATATCAATTTTTCTTTCCTCCGTCGTGCAGCGCCCTGAGCGGATCCGCGCGTTTGTGCGCACGTGAGGAAAGCGCAGAAAACAGCCGGAGAGGATACAGACGAGGTCACGTCCGAATTTTGTCAGGTGACAAAATAAATCATGCTTTTTTTTTTTTCTTTATTTCTTTGTTTGGTGGACCACGCAACAAGCTTTTGTCACAATCAGAGGTTTCGTCATCAGTAATTTAGTTTAAAGCACATGTGTCAAACACAAGGCCCGCGGGCCCAAATGTGGCCCGCCACGTCATTGTATGTGGCCCCCGAGAGCTTGTGCATTATTGGCTTAAACTAAAGCAATATTTTAAGACTTAAAATAAGCTTACGCCGCTTTAAAGCGCATATTGACAATAACTACATATCCCACAATGCATTTCGTCGTTACCCACAAAGATATCGGTATCTCACCATGAGCAAGACGATTTTCAGAACTGATGGACTTGAGAAAAACCTCTACAAACTAACCTCAACATGTGCAAGAAAAGAGAAATGATGCACAAGGAAGGCAGTGTCATGAACGGCGGGAAAACAAATACAAGTTTGTATCTCAAGGTGACAAAAACAGTTTGTCTTTTGTGTTGTGAGGCGTGAAAGAGTTTAATCTACGTCGGCATTTTGACAGCAAACACAGAGCTAAGTATGCTAAATTTAGCCTGCAAGAAAAACAAGGAATCGCTTCCGCTTCTGAAACCAAGGTAATGGATACTCTCGGTGATGTTTACAGAGTCTGTTACCACGGCAACGGACTCTGTAAACATCACCTGTGCCAGAGCAGGTTTACAGCCACAATACCTGAGTTTGATATAATAATGAGTTAAATATTTGAAACTTGAATGCATAATAAATACAGAAACCATTATTTAACAATATAATAAGGTGTAGTTTAATTAATTTTGATTTTCATTGCATTTTGTTACATTCATGCCGTCAATCTGGCCCTTCAACCATGATGCTGATGTGGCCCTGGTTTAAAGGAACGTGCAACTTTTGATCACGTGTCAAAGATTTCTCATGGGGGTTTCTTGGGGAAAAAAAAGAGAAAAGGTTTTGTTTTACATCCAATGATGAAAAAATGACTGACATCTAATGAAATTGTTGCACAGAAGTTCTTGCGGCTCCCGCAGATGCGTGAAAGGGTGAGTGGGCGGATGGAAACCAAAGAGAACTAATTTAGTACAAAAGATGTAAAAAAAAACACAATCATTTACAAAGAGGTCACATTTAAACTCTCTATCATTACCATGGAAACATACTTTTTTTTAAAAAAACAAAACACTTTCTGGCTGCTGCTAATGAGTAGTTTATACTATTTCAGAGGTGAGATTCCGCTCAGCTGCGCGCGACTCGCCCTCATTACCACCTCATCGCCTCTCTGAGCGGAGGAACTGGTAAAACATCTCTATCCGAGCTGAATCAGACCTCTGACTGAGACGGTGAGACGGGAAACCACGTGGAAAGGTGATGATCACCTTCTGCGCAAAGCGCGCGACTCACCGTTTCCCCTCCGCGCGCGTAATATCTTATAAATTCCGCTTCACTAACTTGCGGTGGTGGTGCTCAGAGGAAATGTGCATCTTTGACAGTCCCGTTCCAGTTTAAAACTGAAGGGCCGCGCAGACGGCGGGCCTTTTATTGCACCGGAGCGCGTAAAGACCGCGGGGATCCGCCGGTTTGCTGGAACAACTCCAGGACTCCGGTTTATTATCTGAAAATGAATTGTGCTCATGGATGGATGTTTGTATTGCAAAATAGCTGATGGGGCTACACTATACCCACGTCTGTGGTGTAATGCGTGCTCGTGCGGCGGGGGGTCCTCCTTGTTATTTAATCAGTTTTAAACAGTCGTTTGGCTTTATTGGAGCATTTGCGCTGAATTAGTCACACCAAATCTTGTGATTCATGGTACCTCAAAGGCTTTTTTTTTTTGTGTCTACCGGAGGTTTTATGTGCTGCTCAGCCGTGCAGAGTCTGCAGAGTCGTCTCTGCGCCACACGGGGGCGCTGTGGTTCAAGGTTTCACTCCGGTGCAGCCGATCCGTCTCACTGCAGCTTCTTCTCAGCTTTTTCACTTCGGGGGTCGCCACAGGGGATCTCTGTGTTCTGCATATTGATTTAAGGATAGATCTTTTACTTGTTTAATTTATGTTTTTTTTATTAAGTTTAAGTTTTAAGCCCTTCCTGTTACAACCCTTCCTTAAATCTGGGTTTAAGACCAGCCCAGTGAGCACACTGGCTTGTGAACCCCTCACCCTAACCCTGACCCTTTTTGCAGTGAGGTGGGGGGGTCAGCCAGGGACGTTTCATAACCCTCTGGTCTATTGAGTTAGGGTTAGGGTTTAGGGTTTAGGGTTAGTGCCCCCCCGACACTGGGCCAATGAGGGCCTAGCGAAAGACAAAGAAACAGGCCTCTCCTCAGGCATCAGTCGCGCCTTGCGCAATACTGGACACAACAACTTCTGCGACAAATACATATTACAAGGTTATATATAGGTTTCCTCAGCCAGTATGAGTCATGGTTGGTCAAAAAAATGTAAAACTGACTTTGGTCATGTAGGTTTCTACACAGTGAATTAAATGTTGTGCTGCATGACTGCCTTCATGTTCACTCTCACAGTTAACTTTACAATATACAAATTTACAACTGGATCGCCAGTAAGATCTCCAAATGTATTGTGGGTAAAATCGTCATCAACAGCCGTCCATCAGCGTCATCATCAGTCACTAGTCAACAGAGTCTATGTGGTGCAGGGAAGGTGGATCAGGGATTAATCTAATCATGAGTGGCAGTTCATACAAGCATAAAAGTGGAGCAACAAAGAGTAAAGAAAAGGAAAAGAAAAAGAGTGAAGGAAAAGACTAAACTAAAAAAGCTGGATACATATCCTCCTGGAGATGAACCTGACATTGTTGGCAGCGAGTCAAGCCCACCAGAACCGGTACCACGGTCAGGGAGACAGATTTACAGGTACAATTACTCACAATCACTGACACTGAAAACAACATGTGAGTTAGTTGATGTGGTTGTTATGAGAGTAGCCCGACCGCCAAACGTTATTATCAGGGGCCAGGTAGCCTAACGTTATTATCAGGGGCCAGGTAGCCTAACGTTATTATCAGGGGCCAGGTAGCCTAATGTTATTATTAGGGGGCAGGTAGCCTAACTTTATTATCAGGGACCAGGTAGCCTAACGTTATTATCAGGGACCAGGTAGCCTAACGTTATTATTAGTGGCCAGGTAGCCTAACGTTATTATTAGGGGCCAGGTAGCCTAACGTTATTATTAGGGGCCAGGTAGCCTAACGTTATTATTAGGGGCCAGGTAGCCTAACGTTATTATTAGGGGCCAGGTAGCCTAACGTTATTATTAGGGGCCAGGTAGCCTAACGTTATTATTAGGGACCAGGTAGCCTAACGTTATTATTAGGGGCCAGGTAGCCTAACGTTATTATTAGGGGCCAGGTAGCCTAACGTTATTATCAGGGACCAGGTAGCCTAACGTTATTATCAGGGGCCAGGTAGCCTAACGTTATTATCAGGGACCAGGTAACCTAACGTTATTATCAGGGGTCAGGTAGCCTAACGTTATTATTAGGGGTCAAGTAGCCTAACATTATTATTAGGGGCCAAGTAGCCTAACGTTATTATTAGGGGTCAGGTAGCCTAACGTTATTATTAGGGGCCAGGTAGCCTAACGTTATTATCAGGGGCCAGGTAGCCTAACGTTATTATTAGGGACCAGGTAGCCTAACGTTATTATTAGGGGCCAGGTAGCCTAATGTTATTATCAGGGATCAGGTAGCCTAACGTTATTATTAGGGGCCAGGTAGCCTAACGTTATTATTAGGGGCCAGGTAGCCTAACGTTATTATTAGGGGCCAGGTAGCCTAACGTTATTATTAGGGGCCAGGTAGCCTAATGTTTTTGTTTGTTCTCATGGTTTGTTAGACTTTATGTCGGTTTTGTCCGGTTACTCTTGCAAAAAGGCTCGTACAACGACGTGCTCGGAGTTGGTATTTATTAACAGCAATGAAAACACATCAGGCGAAATCAGCACTTGGTACCGAGCAGAATGAATGAATGAATGAATGAATGAATGAATGAATGAATGAATGCCGGTAGCTACTACAACAATAACTGGTGCGTCTCCCGCGTGACGTCACATCCGCAAACCGTTGAATTCACTTTAGACAATATATTATTCCATATTACTACAGGTTTGATTGATTTCAAAATGACATGGTCACTCTTCGTGGTGTTGAACGTATGTTCTAAAACGATGTAATCACAAGCTTTATTGGGCTTAAAGGGCCCGGTCATGTGCCCCGCCCCCGGCCCGGCGGTGACATGTTCCGGGACGAGGAACACCTGAGAAGGTCCCTGGTGGTGCTGGGACGCCAGCGACAGATCGCCTGAGTCCTGCGGGTTATGAGGTGGGGTGTGATTCCATCTGAGTGGCATCCTGGGATGTTTAGGGGGCTGGATGAACACGCTTCAAACCGTTTGTTGTATTTTTTATGTTGTTTCCAAGCAGTTTTCCAACTCACCGTGGCAAGAAAAGCAGTTTTACTCAGTTTGCTTGTCTTTCGTCTTCTCGTTACAGTCGATCAGTCGTGCATGCTCATTGATTTAATTGCGTTAACCTTTTGCAGAATCAGTGACCCGAGTTGGGCTATAAATGAAAAGTGCCAGACGTGAGTTTATGATTCTGATTTTACTTTAAGAGTTTTTTTTGGGGGGTTGTTTTTTTAAAACCAGTATCAGCAGGATGCTGACGGCAGCAGATTGGAAACGAAGAGGATATATCAGACGTACTTACTGTTCCGGTTCAACAGATCTCGTCACGTTTGTAATGGAAACTTCTTCTTCTGATAAAGACGTTGAACCTTGCTTTTGTTCTGCTGTGACATTTGAAAAATACGGAATCAAAACGCCGCCGTCTCCTTCTACCCTTCCGCTCGTCAGCGGGAATATGAATTAAAATTTCCGATGCAAACGGCGAGATTGACACTCGGATGTGTTTGGTGAGCGGCTGCAAAGGCCAATGCCGAAGAGGGGCTCCAAATGTCAAACACGCGTCTCCGAAGTTTAAGCCCCTGTAAGATCTGAAGGCTTGATTTTCTTTCTTTTCTTCAAAAATGTCATTCCTGATATTTTTATGCAGAACATGTTTTTTTTTTTTCCTGTCTGGTATTGTAATTGGCCAGTTGACATCTGTGGCAGAAAATTATAAAGGTTTCTTGTGAGAGCTTCAAAACCCTGTTTTTATTTCACGTCTGGTTCAGTTTTCCCAAATCTGAAGAAAACTTTAATTTGCATAATTTCTTGATGCATTAGCAGCTCCTGCAGATCAATTCCACAATGTGTGGGCAGATGCGCCCAAAAGAGAACTAATTTTGTGCAAAAGATGTAAAAACACGATCGTTTTTTAAAAAGACGGCACCTTTTAACTGCCTCAGCGTTACCGTGGAAACCTTCTCGTCAAAAAGAAAATAACCCTTTCAGGTCGATGTGGAGTTTAAACGATCTCAGAGCGGTTTGTGTGTCCGCGACACCTTTTTATGCTTTTAGATGAGCTACAAACTCAGAAAGAAACACAAACGGTGGAACGCTCCTCTGAAGTTTACGCCCTCAAACTTCCCTGAATCTAAATTAGCTCTAAGCTAGCATTGTTAGCATTGTCAATTCTTTCTGCGCCCTCATGAAAGCTAATAAATGTTCTCTTTTTAACCCCTGCTTTTCTAGCTCTTGCAGCTTGCTCTCGACGTCATCATCTGGGCGTTTCTTGCGTGGCGTCCAGCAACTCTCGTGTGACCGGTCTGAAATTTAAAGTGGGCGTGGTCAGCGCGGAGGAGCCCCGTGAGGAGTTCTGCACCCGGGTTTCTTCAGACGTATGAAGCTTTGTCCTTCCTTCCTGCCACCTCAAGAGAACAAGCAAACGTCTCTGTTCCTGCAGAATATCCACCTCCACCTGGCGGTGGCAGCAGGAGAGTCTCTGGGTTGTGCGCGGCGTCGTTGACCTAATTGTCCTGAGTGGTTGCACCTGTGGGGGAGCTGATAAAGCCCTCCTGGTGCTGTTTGCAGGCAGAGTTGTTTCTGCTTTGCTCAGTGTGGTTGTCAGAAATAAGTTTTGCAATGCATTTAATGTCTTTATAACAAATCTTCAGGGGCCACTGACTCATGTCGCTAACTTAGCTGCACTTTCAAGATAAAGCTAATGAGGCTGAAGAGCCACAACAAGCCAAAATTCAAGAGATTTATGGTTAAAATGCAGTAATGTTTTACATCTGCCAAAACATGATTCATCTACTTTTATTCATTAAAGGACATCAATTGAATCTCAGCAATAAAAAGCTTAAGAGATTTCTTTGGGGGGGCTCAAACTCCAGAGCCAAGCTGCATCTTAACTTCAAACCCTCTTGGTGGTGTGATGGAAACGTCACAGGGGTCTGGATATCCGTGTTCCCTCAGATGATAATTTACATCGCAAGTTGTTTCAAGATTGATTTTTCCGGTCAAAAGGGGTTGATTTATTTATTTATTTTTCCTCTTTTGTGCCCGTTGAAATCCCCACAGGACCAGACCATCTATTAGATTCAGTGCTTGAAAAAGAAACTAATCAATATTGTAATATGATTTAAGCAGCACAAAGGAGTCTTTAAAAAAAAAAAGTAAAAATATCATGTTAAACTTCATTTGAAGGAATATTTGATTACTTTTAGGAAGAGCTGCCCAGCTTTCTTGGCCTCCCGTCTCTACTGTCAACAAAAACCAGACAAAGTGACTTTGGACTCCTGTCCCAGTCGACTGAGTGTCCTTTTATATCACTATGTCACAACCACGATAAAACCAGCTGACACAGCTACAGTGGTAGAGTAATCTTTGACTGTCATGAAAGCAGCTGAACCTCCACGCCCATCAGAGGACCTGCTGAGGTAAAGAATCAAAAAGAGTCTCTTTGCGCTGCTTTAAATGCGCAAAATCAGTGTATTAATGCACTGGCATGACTTTTAAGATGACGGCTATTCTTGAACTGAAGTCAGTGATTCGACAGTCCTGCTTTTATTCAACAGTTTGGTTGCAGCGTGAGACATTCAGCTGCTTTTGCCTGATGGTATATAAACACTGTTTCAGCATGATTTGATCTGGCGTTTGGTCATAAAGAGAATCAGTGAAGAATTTTACAGATGATTCTCTATGAAATCCTGAACATGAACTTCAACGTCTACAGAGCAAGGTTATTATAGTTAACGAAAATGAACGAAATAACATAAACTAGAATTGGAAAAAAAAAAACATTTTTGGTAACTGAAAAAAAAAAATAAAAAAGAGTTTTTAAAAAAACGATAACTGAAACTGTATTATGTGTTTATAAAAAGAACTAAAATTAACTGTAATAATATCAAGAACGTCCTTCTTTTTCATAATTATATATATTTTTTCACATAAACGTTTTGGGATTTACATGAAATCTATTAAGTTCACTCTGGCGTACAACAACACCCCCCCCCCAAAAAAAAAAAAAAAAACCTAGAGTGATCAATGATGGCTGCGGCAAAAGTTGAGAGAAAGCGGCACAGTCCTATTTGGGATTTCTTTGACTATGACTGTGTTAACGATAAAAATAAGTGCTTTGTTGTAGAAGAAGGTGATACAATGTGTGGAATACTTCGGAAGGAGAAAAAAACCCACGAATCTGAAAGTCCATTTGAAAAGCTCGCACAAGAAGGCTAACCAAGACTAGCTGGATAAGCTAGCCTAAGCTAGCCCCCTGGAAAGAAGGCTAAACAAGACTAGCTGGATAAGCTAGCCTAAGCTATCCCCCTGGAAAGAGAAGCTGCAGCTGCAGGCCAGTCAGCGTTGGGAAGGAACGGGAGAAAACAGCAACTATAATAGACTGTTTCCACGGAGACCAGATAGCTGCTGGTCAGTAATACGCAGGAACACCACAAGTGGAAAGAGGCATTGATAAATATGTTTGAGACCAGAATGTAGACTATGTGACTCGATAGCCTTCAAAAAGTTCAGTGCTTCACTTGAACCAAAATTACAACCCTAATTTACAAAATAAAACTAAAACTAACACTGAAACTAATAAAAACTAAACTCAAACTAAGTATTTCATAACAAAAACGAATAAAAACTAGCAAAACTGCTCTAAAAACTAATGAAAACTAACTGAATTTGGAAAAACTAAACTAAATGTCATGGCCTAGTCATGGCAGCCCTGTGTGTGTATGTCTGTGTCAAGTTGGCGCCTTTCCCTGTCTTAATGGTTCCTGTTTTACTTTAAAAGGTCTGTCTTGTCTTCATTGTTTTCTGCTTTGCTTCCTCCCTCTTGTTACCTTGATTCCCTACACCTGCCTCTCGTTTGATTCCCTGTGTATTTAAGTCCTGTCTTTTCCCTTGTCTGCGTGGGTCCATTAGTCTTTCTAGTCTATGTTACATGTTTTGCTGTTCTGCCTGTTCCCCTCTCGTCGTCTCCCTGACCTTTCAGATAAGTTTGCATTTTTGTTTTTGGATTACTTGGTTTTTTGATTTTTGTGTTTTTGTAAATAAACCCTTTTATTTTGAACTCGTGCTTTTGGGTCCTTCCTCCAACGCAGCAGAACATGACACTAAAAACTAAATAAAACTAAAACTAATTGAAAATCCAAAACTATTATAACCCTGCTCCAGAGCCGGTTGTGAGTTCAGCATCTGTTTGGTTCCTTTTCACATGTGTTAGTGCGCGCTCATGGTGCGACGACGGTCAGCACTGTCATTGGTCAGTGGCAGTCTTATTGGAGTGCCACGTTTCCATGATGACAGGCCCCGAAGCAAAGATGTCAGGGTTTTGGAGTGTTAAGGGAGGACCCACATGCAGGAGTTTCATGACAAAAAAACAGGAACTTAGGCCCAGGATGGAACCAGGAAAGCAGGCAGGGATACGGGCAGGTAGTATGCAGGAAAAAACAAGCAGAGAAACTCACAGGGAACAGAAGCACACAGACGGACCAGCAAACAGGACGGGAGTGACAGGACTTATAAACACAGAGGGACAAACAAGAGGCAGGTGCAAACAATCAGGATGACAAGGGGGGGGGGGGAGAAAAGCAGATAACAACAAAGACAATACAGACCTTCAAAGTAAAACAAAAATGCCTGTCATGGCCAACCCAGACCATGACAAAGAGGTGAAAAGCGTGGTGGCGCAACAACTACGTGCTGTTGCCTCAGAGTTGAGCCCTTTTTTTTTCTCTGCATTATCTGCGCCACTCGAGAAAAGCTAAACTGCTTCTAAATGAAGCCGCTGGAAGCTGTCTGCAACTGTTAGTGTTACTTTCTTCTGCAAAGTTTACATACTCATTCACATAACATGATGCACCTCCCAGCTGACTACGGGAGCCTCTTTAGCCTGGACATGCGTTGCACATCTCGTGGCTGGGTCGGTCTGAGGTACTGGAGCTTTCACACCATGAACGAACCACATCAGAGTTGGCCAGCAGCCGTATTGAGACCAAACCTGTCACAGCGGTATCGGTACGGCCGTTTTGGTGCGCACCAGAGCGTGGTCGTTGAGTTCATACTGACCCAAGCGAACGGCACCTCAACACCAAAACAACTTTGAGTCGACCTAAATAGCACCAGCGTAAAAAAACGACCTTAGACTCAACAGACCTTGCTAACCGATTTATCTGGCATAATTTCTAGCCTTGGTCATACCTGTTTGTTTGTGCACGTGTTCCTCCACAGTGTAGCGATCCTAGGGAATAAACCTGATAAATGTACATTTATCTCCTTTAATTTGGAGACGGCCATCTATCTACACCAGGGGTGGCCAACCCTGGTCCTCGAGAGCTACAAACTTGCATGTCTAAAGGGCTGTGTATACTCTTGCGGCAATGTGTCGCAGTTAGCTTGTCGCAGAGATGCTGCAGTCACTTTTGATTTATACTCAATTTTGAAGCGCGCTCTGTGCTATGTTATTCCATGCCACAACGCAAGAGGGACAATCACGAACTAGCTAAACTTAATCTCTTGGGTTTTTCCACTTCCTCGCCGTCTCGGCCGTATCCAGACCCACATTCATCGCTATCCCCCTGCATGAATTACTAGAATATGTGCTGTCTTTGTAGTGTGGAGAACCAGAATCGTACAGATGTGGGTACTTCCTCATTTCTTTGATGATGCGCTCTTTTCTACGTGGATGTAGAATTGACCAATCAGAGGCCTCCTTTCTCTCCTCTCTGCGACACTCTCTGCGGCACTGTCTGCGGTCACCTACAGTTTTGGGGAGGTGCACTGGAGAATCTGCGTAGGGTTGGGGGGGCATCTCTGCGATACACAGACGACCTGACGTCAAGTATAAATCAGGCTTTAGATGTTTCCCTGCTTCACCGCACCTGAATGGGTCGTTAACAGACCCGTGCAGACCTGGATGACGAGCTGATGATGATCCACTCATTTGAATCAGGTGCGCTGAAGCAGGAAAGCATCCAAGACATGCAGGGTTGAAGGTCTTGAGGACCAGGGTTGGCCACCCCGATCTACATCCTAGGAGCTATTCAGCTTGGGAAGATTCGGCTTTCTTTGTGAACATGTCACGCAGCGTCACGTCCATGTATAAACAGAGAAGTTTGGCCACTTCCTTAAACTTTTCCAGGGGGTTACCAAAGATTAGTCTGCTCCCCCAAGTCTGAATAAGCAGACTGGAATTGGCCCTAAGATCCAGTAAATCTAAATGCCAGTCCTCATTGCTGTCATTGTTGGCGTCATTGTGAAACAGGTGCAGTCGTCCAAATCCATCAGACTGCTACATAGTGACTCCGTGGTTCCTCACAAAAGAAAAAGAAAATTGCTGCATGAACGAAAACACATAATCTACACTTAATTTGATTTCACACGGAAACTGGTTTGCATTTGCTCTACTCGCTCCCCTGAGCCGACGTGTTGCCATGTGGCGAGGCAGGGAGAGTTATTTTTGAACAAATAACCGCTGACCTTTTTTCCCCTTTCAAAGCCCTTTCAAACCACAACCTAATTTCTAGCAGTGATAACCACCTGAGACCTTACACAGACCAGAAAGGGGGGTGTATTAACAGCTTGGAAGGGATCAGTAAAAGTGGCAAATGTCAGTGTTTGGGCAGCGGTGAATCTCCACGCCAAGTGTCTGCTCACCAGCCAATGAGAGGGCGTCCAGGAGGCTTGGCACTTCAAGTTTCCCTACACCGTCTCGGAGGACTTGCCTAATTGGGGCAATAATACAGTCATCCATTAGGCAGGTGGCTAAACGTGAAGTATATGCGTGGACCATTTTATTTCCGTTTCAAACCGTCTGCTGCGGTGACCTCATCCTGAGCCAGGGCTAAGCCGCGTTTCAAATTAGACCAACAAATCCCAAACTGCTCAGTTGTTGTTGAAGGGAACCCTCGCAGATGAGACGAAGGTCAAGAGAGACGGGTACGGAGGAGCAAACGCCGCCCTTCAAGAGCAAAACAACATTTCTGGACGGATTCGTTTTTTACTCGCAGCTGTTTGCTCTTCGCTCCAAACAAGAGGCAGTTTGGCTGTTAAGTTCGTGTTGGAAACACATGACGGCAAAGGCAGGTTGAAAGATTTCACACATTTGTTGTGTTTTTTTTTTTTTCAGTTCCATAATTGGCAGAAGACGATTTACACTCCTCCTCTGTGTTTTGGGTGTCTGCAAAAGAAAAATGTGTTTCCAGCTGCAAAGATAACAAGCACAGTTCTGCTAAAAGGGAGAAATTGCTGGAAAAAAAAAAAACAAAAAGCGAGTGAGTGTGAGTGCTTTTTGATTTGAAAGTGATTGGAAGGTTTCCTCCGTTTTATACAGAAATAAACAAGGTACCTTTCAATACTCCTTCCTTGAGCTTAAACAGTCTTTTGTTCAGCTTTTTTTTCCCCCTCAGTTGCTGCTTTTTTTTTTTTTTTATCAGACGTGCACCGTGAAGGGAATAGTTTTGTTCCTCCGAGTGAAATGAAAGCACTTACTCAAGTTAAATGAAAATGAATGAACAAGCGGCGGCAGAAAAAAGGTTTCTATACATTACAGGATGACACTGCCAAAAATATATTCATGCCATCAGAAAAGTGGTGTCGTTAAAATGATTCCCAAACGGTTAAAATCAGAGGGCGTTTGGTGGGAGCGTTGCACTGTGACACATTTGCAGAGAGAATTTCAGATGAAAGTCAAACATCTTTGTTGGTTTTGACATATATTTACATCTTTGCTTCTCCTCTCGTTGTTCCCGTTGCCATTCCCCCAGATAATATGCAGCCTTCAACTGGTGCTGTGCAAGAAAAGAAAATGACGGATAAAAGATAGCGGATGGTGCTGCAGAGTTTCATTCACCTGGTTTTAAAACGCTACTTTTTTGCGGTTTTTAAACATATTTTAAAAATATGTTTGGGGGGGGGGGGGTGCTGGTCCCCATTAATTGCAAAAAATAAGGGATCATTGTATCTGTTAACAATCTCTGAACCCATGGGCGAGGCTAGCCCCTTTTTTTAGCGGTGCTTCAGCACCCCTAAATTGAAATTCAGCACCCCAAAAACCTGAAGTAAGAAATGTTGTTATTCTAAAAAATTTTTTTTGCATTTGACAGGCTTAGATAATGTCCAAAACTTAATCCATATTTTGTGGTTTAAGTTTATATTTTAAGAATGAGAATGAAAACGACCCCGCCTAATGGTATCGTCCTCTTCTCACTAACGTTACTTGTGGTGGGGCTCATTGGGGGCTCAGCACCCCTAAAGCTCTGACCCTAGAATCGCCCCTGTCTGAACCCATTAAATAAATAAATAAATAAAAACTCACATGGAGCGGGCTTGGTACGTAGAATCACCTGTCGTGATAAATCCATATTTCAGTAGGACTCCTGGTATTGTCTGTTTAAATCTTTCTTTTTCTTGGAAGTTGTAAGCTGTTCTTCTTTCTCTTCACTGTGCATTCTCCTCTTCACAAGGAAACTTACAAAAGACATCTGTTTCTTACTCATTTTGCTAGCTGGGTTAAATTCAGGCACTCAAGAGAGAATCTGGTCATTTTTCACAATAAAATATTTTTCAAAATAAAAGCTCGTTCAGACTCATAATAAATAAAGTTTAAAAAACTACATATTTTTAGCACGTTCCAGTACCAATTGATCCACAGCCTGGTACCGGGCCGCGGCCCAGGGGTTGGGGACCACTGACGTTGAGAGTAGCAACCAGATAGACTATAAACACTGTTCACTGACATCACATAAGATTCACAGTACAGTCACCTTATTTGATTAAAAAACCTACCATGATCAGTTCTGAATGTTTACTGAATGAAATAACTATTATATTCAGTAGACCAGGCTGGGACCTGGGAATTGTTCTTGTAGAGATCCATCCATCCATCCATCATCTATGCCGGCTTAATCCTATACGGGGTCAAGGGGATCTCCTGGAGTCTAGCACGGGGAGAACATGGAAACTCCACACAGAAAGACCTGCTGAGGTTCAAACCAGGAACCTTCTTTATAGAGGTGTCTGTCTCAATCGAGAACCAAAATTATAGACAGAAATGATTAGTCTCACCTTTGAAATGGTCAGAACATGCTTTGAACTTACCCATGGTAACGTAGTCTTTGCGGTTTACTTGCACGATCCAAATTCTTCAGACTTTGATCCTTCATGTACTCCAGTTACAGGGAACCTGTAGAAACCGTGTTTCACTGATGGATCTGATCCGTTCTTTCAGCCACGAACGAGCGCATGTGTGCAGCATTTCAGCCACTTTAACGGCCTTTTCAGTCTCAAAGACAGTAACGTGTGAGCCATCTCTTAGCATGCCAAACATCCGGAGCCGTCGGTCGAATCCCATTCCAACTGCAGCCGTCGAGCGTTCAGGGAATGGGCTGATGACACCGTAGAGACGGGAATCACTGTGGAGCCAGTAGGCAGATGCTGCAACCATTTAATGAAACCCAACCCACATTCCAAGCAGTCAACTACTTTTTCCAACACCAGTGACTCTTTTACTGACTCGCTGGTTTTTGCAGCACAGTCTGCTGCCTGCATCTCCTTAACGTATGCTTGTTGTCTCTTCTCGTTTAGTTCGTGCTCTGAACAAAATCATGGCACAAACAGCACAGCCGCTGTTCCTTCCCTCGGTCCATGTTCGGATAAACAGCTTTTGCCTTTCATGTGGTCGCACCTCATTTTTGTGTTTGTTGACAAAAGTGGTCCTGAGACCATATGGGTGCATAGATTGTGCGTTTATACAAAAAGGTATTTCTGAAGCATGCTTTCAAAGCATCTTTTACATATCTCTGCATCTAATTACTGACTGGGGACGTGATGGGTCCGGACGACGGCGCCGGTCGTGGAGTGCGGATAAAAGGCATAAGGCCGACTGCCGTGAGTCGGAGGACGGTGTTCATGGCAGAGAGGGTCCCAGGAAGAGTGCGGTCCACGCCGGTGCCAGGAACCGATGGCAGAGGGATCGCGTGATGAAGACGACCGCCAGGACGTCACCGTGGAGAGGAGAGGGCGTTCCGGGTCACCGATGCGTCGTGATTAGTGGACGAAGTTCCAAGTAACGAGTGACACCATTTTGACGGAGGCATAATAATCCTCTGGGTGGTGGTATGAGTTGATGGTCTCATATCGAAGACTCTCCACTATTTTAATACCTGCACAATCACTGTAGCTCATGATCATCAACGTAATCACCTCATATGATAGACTTGACTCCATATCGATGCACAAAGAAGTGGACGACATGGACAATTTGTGTAGAGATGACTAAAAATTGTATGGAGGATACCTGATTGTTGAAGTTGGGATGATACTGTGTGTTATTGTTGATGTTTGATTCCTGATGTGTTATTTTTGGGGTTTTACCCCAAAAAAGGGGGATATGTTGAGAAATTGTCCATTAGTTGAACTCGTGATGAAGTGATTTCGGGGAAACAGAACAATGAGTTGAGTTCTGTGAAATGTTTTTGCCTTAGAATGTTCTAGAAACAAGATGACCAGCCAAGAATAGCCCTGGGCGTCAGTGTGTCTGGCCAGAAAGGATGTGATATGACGCAAGTTATGAAATGTGTTGTTTTTGTGGGGGTATGTATTTGTCTGATTCCATTAAATTCCATCAAAGCTTGTGCGAGTCTTTTGATACACAACGGGTGCTATACTGGCAGATAACTAACACATCCCAACCCCAGTTAATCCAATAAAATTGGCAAATGGGGGGAGCAAGGTGGCCTAAAAACTGGCTGAAGCACGCCTACCTCAACCCATCGCTGACTACAGGTTAGCTATTCTAGCTTGGTTGGCTAGGTAATGCTAACCTATGATGCTAAATAATGCTCAGAAGTCAAGACACTGATTATTGCTACATAGCTACAGTGATGACATCTAGCCATTAAACATAGCCAGCTGTTGATCTAAAGAGCACGACGTCAATCATGCACACATTTGTTGCTCTGTATAATTTTACCTGATGTCAAAAATACATATTCGCCCCCTGTACATTTGTAATGGATGTGAAATCTAGCTATAGACACCAAAGCTGTTGGTTTAGCCACTCTGTGTTTGTTTATATGTTTATTTTTTACATGGGGGTCAATGGAGACTGACTCAGCACCTAGTGGTCGATGGAGGAACTGCAACTTGCTTTACTTTCAGATTTGCTTCAGACGAGCGTATGTAGGCCCATGGGTGGATGACCCCAGTCAGGCTGGAGAACGGAGGGCAAAATGAACTGCCCCGACCAACAGCAACATCAAGAAGAAGGAACAGAAGAAGCTTAAAAGAAAAGAGAAAGTAGAAAAGACTTATCAAATTGCAGAAAATCATTGCATTAGCATGACTGCAGTTGTAGTTTAAAAATTAGGGCTGTAGCGATACACTAATCTTGCAATAAGATACAATATGATACACGATACTTGGCTCACGATACGGTATATATCGATATTCATCTTACAATACATTTACATCATTTTCCGTGAGTGTTCAAGTGTCTTTGTTTGAATTAATTGAACTGAAAGCATCAATTACACATTATATGGCTGACAGGTAGCTTGCAAATGCTGGACAAAATTAATAAAAGATTTGTTGAGAAAAATAGTTTCCTTTATTTAAACAGTGCAAATTGTTGCTTGCAAGCTTTAACAGGTGGGACACGGGGGTTTTGAAAGAAACTTAAAATATCGATACCCGTGGTCGAAAAATCGATACTCGATAAAATATCGATATATATCGCAGAATCGATAAAATCGCACAGCTCTGTTCAAAATGCGTGTAAACATCTTAGTCTGGCTAAAATCAAACCAAATCAAACATCTCATAGTTGAATCAACACACCCAGAGAGTGTTGCTGGAATCAAGCTAATCCCTACGAACGTTCCAGCAGGTCTGGAACTGGCCGAAGGATTGTGCACATGCACCAGGATTGAACCCGGAAGGGCTGGATGAAGCCAATGCTGAGATGAAAATAAAAAGTAACGTGTACACACTGATAAAAAATGTTCAGAACTGAAAAAATGTCTGTCTGTTTTTTTTTTTTTTTTTCTGTTTCCTGTTGGCTGGAACCAGCTAAAACAAAGATTTACCTCTTTGTTTGGTGTGGCCAAAATAAACGGGCTTGTCAGGCCGTCGCTGCTGCTCCACTAAACTCTGCATGTAAATAAACTGAGTGAGATGCGAGTGGAGCCCTCAGAGCTGGGAAACCCCTCGGACTGGGAGACAGGATCCAACAGATTCAGGGAACGGCATATTTGCATCTTTAAGTTCTGCAGCCAGAACAAAAATTAAAAAAGCACTCTGAGAGTGGAGACCTCTGCCAAGCGCAACAATTCTCACATATAGCGATTTGACTGCATTTTGATTGCGATAAAATTGTGTTGAAATTGTGATAAAATTGCAATAAAATCTGCGTTCTGGACCAGATCCGGATCAGACTTTGAAATTTGATAGAGGATTCCATTGTCAATCCCTGAGTCAAATTTCATGAGTTTTGGGCAATAATTAACGGAGATATTGAGAAAAAAAAAATTCGGCCTCATTGACCGCAATGTTATTGAAAATTTGAAAGTGATCCATAATTCAGGATTTCTTCCGGATCACACCCAAAATGAAATCAGTTTTTTCTTTTCACATTTCTGACAACTCCTGAAAATTTTATCAAAATCTATCCATATCTTTTTGAGTTATCTTGAACACAGACAGACAGATAAACGCTGGCAAAAACATAACCTCTTTTGCGGAGGTAACTAATAAAGAGGGCTGGCTCTGTTCTGGGGGAATGTTCTGGAGGATCTGGAGGTGATGCTTTATAAAATGAAAAACATAACGGACAACTCTTCAGTCATAAAGGACCGACAGGAAATGCTGAAACCATCTTCTTCTTCTTCACCTTCTGAAGCTGCAGCCTACATCTTGGCACTTGCTGCTTGCAGCAAGCTGGTCCTCCTTGACTCCTTTGTAAACACTGTGAAAGCTCTAAATAAGAAAAAGCTTACAACGTTTGCAAAGGCATTCTTGCACGTTTACACACCAGTCCAACCCTGACAGGCTCCCGTTGTTTTGAAGGGACACCAACTGAAGCTTTCTGGGTTTAATCTGAGACGCTTGACACTGGTGTGAAAAAAAAATCAATTTGGCGATATATCGCGATTTTTGGGCCGCCCGATATAATATCGATTTTCAGCTCCTAATATCGATTTTTTAGGAAAATTCATTCATTCACTTAAATTTGCAAAAACACTAATAATAAACAATAAATAGGTTGTTTTGAATGAAATAGTTTTGACTCAGTTTGTCCTCTGAATGATCAATATCATCTGATGAACATAAACAGCAACTTGATTTTTCATCTCTACTTTTAATTTTGATATTAACTGGGTAGAATTTTACAATATATCATGATATCGTGATAATATCGTATCGTGACCCAAGTATCACGATACATATCGTATTGCGAGGTCCTTGCCAATACTCACCCCTAGTTCCAAGAGATCAAACCAAACCATCTTCTTCATCCTACAAGTGTTAATTCAGAGTAGACTACCGGAGAGAGATGATGGCAAGGAAAAGGCACGTTTGCACCTCTTTGCTCTGAGCAAATTTTACGTCAACGTTTCACGTAATCGCCAAAATGGCGGTGTGTGGTGAAGTCCCATCCAGGCTTCTTTAGAAGCTTTTAGATATCTCTCCGTGTTTTCATCAGGACGTTGAATCGGTTGTACGGTTTGAAAAAAAACCCTCCAGCGTGCTGCTCTTGTCCCGTGAAAACCTCCTCAGTATGCAGAGAAGCTGTTCGGTCTTGAGTCGCAGATAAGAAGCTGTCATGGCTAAAAATTAAACCGCTGACAGGTCGTTGATAAATGATAAATGCAACGCAACCTGTAAAAGTAAAAGACTGTCGCACGGATGACTGTGTGTCAGTGACAGATGCGATGTCTCTCATTCGTCAAGTCTCAGACACAGTTCGGGGACATTGGTCTATTTTTCACAGCTGCAGTTTGATCTTTGCTTTTAATTCAAAATAAAATCACATCACTGTTATTTCACCAAAAAAAGACAGTAACTGAAAAACAGCATTGCTGTATTCCTCACCATCGAATATAGATGGTTTTTTTTTTTCATCAAATAGGTTGTTCATTCATGTGACTCCCTTCTAAGACCTTGTAATATTCGCAGATTTGCCACACAAAAAGCTGCTGAGCATAAAAATAAAGATCTGGCAAACACCGAGCTGAAAAGGATTCGTGCCAAAGCTGGTTGTTTAATCTCAGAGAGAACGTGACAGAGCAGACGACAGTCCAAGAAACGGTGGAAAGACTCTTCAGTTCGCATGGCTTCCTCACCAGATGGTTTTCTGTTTCATTTACTGTGAAATACGATCCGATCTTCGTCTGAGACACGACGGCGGACAAACACGATGTTTTTTTTTCATTGAACAGAACCATTAAACATCAACAGTGACAGCTCTCCGTGAATCAGTCTGTGGGTTGACTCGCTTTTTAGTCTCACAGGGCTCAGTTGCTTGAGAGTCTGCGGTACGATTTATGAAATGAGGTTGGAGGTGGGGTTTAGCTCCATTTTAATACAAGGTGCTCTGATGTTTTGTTCCTGAGAAGCGTGTGATGAACTGAACTTTAAAGTGGATGGTGAGCAGCCAGCACTGAAACCAACCAAGAACTGACAACCCTGCAGTTTCCTCCGGTTACTCCAGGCAAAGTAGACATGATCGCCGCTTGTCTCACTGTCAGTGACGAACTTCTCGCCAAAACGACAGGAAGATTCCTGCCACGTTTTGTCTGTGCCCCTCGCTCTAAATCAGTGCAATTTGGAAGTTTTCATATCTTCCAAAAGCCCCAAATGCAGCTGTAACCCGGGGTTTGGAGTGGTGCTGCCACCTAGTGGTTCTTGTTAAGATCCTATCGTACGAACACGTCCCGCTATTCATTAAAAGTAAATGAAATGTACTCACATTATTCACTGCTTTACCTCTAATTGTTCTGTTCATAATGCTTTTTCTAGTCTATCTCTTATTTTATATCTTTCAATACTTGTGTAATTTTGTTGGAATCCCCATCTCATTTCTAGAGGTTGGCGCTACTGGGAATTTTGGTCTAGATCCGATACCAAGTAAACACAGGTGTGATGGCCTGGGTCGGCCATGACACCTATGTATGTGTGTGTCAAGTTGGTGTCTCTCCCTGTCTTCAGTGGTTCCTGTTTTAATTTGAAAGGTCTGCCTTGTCTTCATTGTTTTTTGCTCTGCTTCCTCCCCCTTGTTATCCAGATTGTCTGCACCTGCATCTCGTTTGTTCCCCTGTGTATTTAAATCTTGTCATTTCCTCTCTCTGTGTGGGTCCATTAGTTGTGATCCGTGTTTGAAGTCTTGCCTGTTCCCCCCTTAAGTTTGGATTTTTGTGTTTTTTGGTCTTTTGGATTTTTGGATGTGGTGTTTTGTTAAATAAACCCTTTCATTTTGGTACTCCTGCTCTTGGGTCCTTCCTCCGCACTCTGCAAACCATGACAACAGGGCCAGTATCGCGATACCGATACTGATACCAATACTGATACCTTTTCATATTAAGCTTGATCTACCATGAAACTGCTGACCTTTTGGTGTTTTTGTGATTTTTGTCTTCGGATTATTTTGTTAAAACCTAGAATACAATTTCGGCAAACTGTATAGGTGACAGCAAAATACTTTATTATCACAATTAACATTCTTCTGTAAATATTCTTTGGAGTTGGATTGTTCTGTTCATAATGTTTTTTCTAGTTCACCTCTTATATCTTTTAATACTTGTGTAATTTTTTTTTGCACTGTATGAACTTTCCTGTTGCTATAACTATAAATTTCCCTGTTGTGGGATAAATAGAGGATTATCTTATGTTATTTTATGGGTTAATTAAAGGTCTAAGTTGGCTCCATGAACATATGACTTAAGTAACATGTACTTTAACCCCTTACCGCTCCTGTAAAATTAGCCTAAAACGCCTATCCAAGGCATACCCAAAGTAGCACATGGATGGTTTTGGTCTCTTTTGAAAGGTAACCAGACCATTTTTGTGGGAAGATTTTTGATCAGACGACTTCTATAAGGCTTCATTGGTAAGTTGCGTCAATTTTGTAACTGTTTCTTTGTGGTGTGACACAGGTGTTGATTGTACCTGCTGTTATGATTATACCCTGAAATGGTTTGCATCGATTGATTAACAGGAATCTTAGCTTTCCAAAGATATGTCACATGACTACCTAAAGCTTTAGTTTTGGAAATTACGGGAAATTACCCGACTGGCTGTCGGAATGGTAACGGGTTAAAAGTTAAGAGTGGTCAATTTCAGCATCAATTCATATTATCTACCTGGATACTCTCTGTTGGACTGAAGGAGGACACAGCGACAGTGTGTCAGACACAAACTTAAATGAATTTGCCCTTCGCAGCAGTCAGTGCTTGTGGGAGAGAAAAATCTTGAGTATCGATCTTTATACATGAGTATCATATGATATCAATACCAATGTTGGTATCGATATTTGGACCAATCTGCCCGCCCAGCTCTATTCATTTCTCTCCTGTCATCTCTGCCATGATGTCCACTTTAGCTCTGTGATCTAGTTTGATGTGTGACATGTTGCTGTTAAGCAACGTACCGTCGCCGCTGCAAGAGACGACCGGTACGGCAGCGTCGAAGTCACTTCAGCGCAGACAGACGGTGCTTCCTAAAAGTCATCCAGTAAAACTGATATTTTCGCATTAGAAACTAATGCCTGAACGCATCTGTTCAATAAAGACACGAGAAGTCGTAACTGTTTGTTGTTAACGGCGCAAGCACACCATGTTTGTCTGTTACTGTGACTTAGATGAAGATCAGATGGCATTTTATGGCAAATTAATGCAGAAAACCAGCGAATTCCAGAGGGCTTAATTATTGCTTCTTGCCGCTGTCTGTGCGAGCGGGAGAAAATGGCAGAAATTACTCTTCATGATGTGACCTGTCAGCAGCAGCAGCAGCACTCAAACGGCCACCTCGGACGGCGACGACAGCCCTCCTGGATGATGTAACCGAGCTGCAAAGAGCCCAACAGTTGCACTCATTATTCTGCAGTTTTTTTTTGTGTGTGTGTTTTTTTTACGAGATTGCATAAGACATCAACAGCACAAAGGAAGCGGGTCTCAGTGACAGTACGAGTCCTGAAAACGTCCTTGAAGCGAGACCGACACAGTTTGAAAGGTGGCTGTGAAATCAAAAGCACAACCCGGTTGAGTTGAGCCGTCGCCGGTACGTGAGCGAGCGGCGCCGACAGCCCGACGACAAAGGTTGTCTGCTCAGACGGCAGACAGCGCTCCGGAGGTCTGATATATATTTTTTAATTTGCCCTGAATAATTACAGGCCATCTCTTTATTTACACGCCCAGCAAGAAAATCTGCCAGCGTGGCGCTTCAGCCGGGCCGGCGGCGCCCCGCGGTGAGGCCCTGCTTTGCCAGCTCCCATTGTAGCTGTTTTGGACGTTCTGAGGATTATGGGTATTGGCTGCATTATCTCATAATTATTATCTGCCCTGCGAGCTTCTGATTAAAGCTTGGCGAAAGCTGTGTGAGGTTTTCGAGGCGTGGAGCGCCGCTGCCCGAGCCGGGCGAGCTGAACGCGAGTAACTGACGGCCTGAAACGTCTTTTCCAGCGTCCTGATGCTTTCCATCCTCACGAAGCATTTAGAGAGTGGAAGTCCCATTACTGAAGCACTGTTCAGGCTGCGTTCATTCAGATGAATAAACCACTTTCACTGAGCAGAGGTGAAATCAAGCCATTATTGTCTAATCAACGAATCCATTAACCACGTTTGGCTGATTATGTGGCAAAAATCCCAGTTGTGGCGTTTCTTCTTCCTCGCCACAATCAGCTGCTGCTGGCTGGAGTCCTCTGATGCACCTGTGGTTGAAAAAATAAATGAATAAATAAATAAATAAAATGAAAAAAGGGGGAAATGCTTTTTGAAAACTTTTCTCTTCTGTTAAATGGGCTTTTGAAATGAAAAATAATAATGCAGTGATCCCTTATTTTTCGCGGTGCCCCCACCGCGAAAATCAAAATCCGCGAATTGGAGACGGAGCCCCCCTAGCCTAAATAATGTGTTTAAAATATGTTTAAAAACCGTAAAAAAGTAGCGAAACAAGACAAAGACTCAACTGTGGTATTTCTGTTACCTTCACAGCCTCTGGTCTCTGAACCGTGGTAAAGAAACCACTGGTATTGTGCTATTTTTGGCTCGTAATTAGCGGCTAACACGCTTTAAACAACAAAAGAAAAAGTCCGGTTTTCTCTGCATGGAACGAGAACTTTATTCTGGCACTGCAGGAACTTGTAACATCACACAGGTTGTATTGTTGGGCTCCTGTCGGTTAACAGAGAATGTAAATCTGTACACGCTGGGCTGCTGTTTATGCTCACTACACTTTTCATCTTAACCCCGTTTTCTTCTGCCGTCCCACGACACACACACTACATTACCCATAAGGCTACCTTCTTAAAGGGGCCAGGCTGGCTCACAACATTTCTTCGCTGTGAGAGAACGCGCACAACATCCTGTGATGCTTGGGTGATGCGTCTCGGCCAATCAGAGCACAGATTCTAGAGTTCTGTGCCATCTGCGTTTCTCGTGTTGCTTACTGGAGGCTGTGAGTCACCGTTTGACGTTTCGCTAGCAGCTGCGGCCTCTCGTCTGCTGTGGGGTGGAGTTTATGGGAATTTTTGCAATTTTTTTTTAACTTATATTATTTATTTCTGAAAAATCCACGAATAACTAAAACCGTGGAACTTAAAGCGAGAATTAGCAAGGCATCACTGTAATTGCAGTCTCCCTTTGCAGTTTCGGTTTTGTTCATTCAGCCTGTTGTCTCTTGCAGAAACCTCTGGCTCTGATCATCTTATATTCACAACTGATTGTCTCTCTGAAGCACAATATTTAATTAGATTACGTGCGTCTCCCTCCGTGCTAACGCTGGTGGCAACTGCAAAGCCTAGCGAAGCTCAACGTCTCCGTTTCTCGTTCCTTCTTGGTGACTTGTCTCCGACAACGATATCAGGACAGGTGGATGAAAACAAAGTCACCACGCTATAACTCTCCCAGCTGTGTTTCTTTTTTTCTTTAAATTAGTACTTCATTTAATACAGTGGTGCACAAACTGTGGTACGTCTACCAACAGTGGTACGCGAGCGCTCTCTGGTGGTTCGTGGGGGAACGTCATAACTTTCCACATTTTTTCCTCATTTTCACTTTAAAAAAAAAGAATCGGAAACATACAATGCATTATAAATACGTTTCAAACAAAATGTGTAGCTTGAGATAATTGAAATTGTGTCTTTTAAAAAAAAAATATTAGTTACAAATTCAGTTGCAGCGCAGATGTAACAACTTTTGAGTGTGTTTATTTTGCTCTGTATGAGAGTATGAGTATGTGAGAATTGTTGGTCAGAGTTGTAAATGTCTGATTCAGTAAAGTAACAATTTAGGTAATAAATAACCACAATAAGAAATAAACATCTCTGTGTGTTTAAAGCTAATTGAGAAGGCATATATGGTTATATTTTAAAGTTGATCATCATGGTGGTACTCAGAGAGCTGAACAGTTTCTCAGGTGGTACACAGTATTAAAGGTTTAAGAACCGCTGATTTAATGTATATATTCATGCACCCCCCCCCCCCCCCCAGAAAAAAATGCTGTGAATATCCACATGTAAGAGCAGAAAAATAACCCGTCTAGTAAAAGAGCATGCGTGTACCACTCACCTGCGAGTTATTCCTGTGGATAACAAGTCACACAGCTGCACGACGGATGTTTAAAACACACTCCCCCGTAGAAACGTGCGCTCATGAATTTGTGCACGGGCTCCGACGTGGAGGCGTGCTCCTCCGCGTGTGCGGTCTGATGAACTGCAACCTGAAATTGTCTTTTTGGAAATCCTGCAGCGGAGGTGCATCCGTGCACGTACGCCTCTGCAGGCGCCATCTCCAGTGAATGAGGAATGCGTGCTGCTACCCAGACTAAACGTCTTTATTTATTTTAAAGGAAGAACTGCTTATATCGGCAGGACAGTGGCGAACCGTATCCCGGATGCATCGTAGGTGAAGGGAGCTGATCATGAACATGGTAGAAGAGACGATCCATTAAATGAACTGGAAGAGTTCACAGAAAAGTGAGGCCTGAAGGCAGGAGGCAGGGCGGCCTCAGCACATCTGGTCCTCTAGGCCAGTGGGTCTCAACTGGTGGGTCGCGACCCAAAAGTGGGTCACAGACCCGTTTTCAGTGGGTCGTGGGCCTTTGCCTGGGGAAGGAAATGCTTAAAAAAAAAACAAACATGTGTGTCATTCATACTCCTTAACAGTAGATGGCGATAATGCCCTGTAATGCGAGTTGAAACCCGCCAGTTGACACCATAGAAGAAGACCTGGAACGTTTGTTTCTATATGTTGAGCAGGTGAAACACAGATACAACGATGAATATATGAGATACGGATTTTCTTATCTTGAAGACAAAGGTCAGTGAGTGGTTATTCAGCTAAAACTATATATTTTGAGTTCTTTGTGAAACTACTGCTCAGTGGTTGCACTGTTTTATTTCATGTTTGAGCATAAAAGCACTGTTGAGTCTTAAAAATGGCTGTTACTGAAATGTTCTGATTGTTATGTCAGCATTACGATTAATGGTTAAATAAGTGACTAGATAGTTTTAATAGGAAATTGTTATATATTCAGGAAGTGGATACTCAGCAAATGCTACATATTTGAGTTATTTTTTAAACTACTGCTCAGTGGTTGCACTTTTTTATTTCATGTTTGTGCATGTTGAGTGTTTTAAAAAAGGTTAAAGTTACTGAAGTAAAGTGTTTTGGATTTAATTACAATGCAGCTAATTGAGCATCAAAGGGAATATTTCCTATTTGAAGTAATTTTGGTTTTGCCATTTTGGTTCACCAATAAACTTTTTTTTTGTGTTAGCATTCTGTGATATTCTATTCTACTATCTCCGATTCAAACTTCACGACCTTTTCATTCAATAAATTTGAGAAGTTGGAAATTTTCCTTCATTTGGGTCGCGGCTCGTCATTAAAGGTGATGGTGGGTCCTGAAGCCAGACCAGTTGAGAACCACTGATCTAGGCTCCTCTGGACTTGGGCTTCATGGTGGGAAACTGGATATTGACGCCTTGACCTAGAAGACCTAGAGGAAGATGGACGTGTTTGGTCGGTACAAATACCATGACGCTTTGTTAAAAGCATCAGTCAGGTGCTGCAGCGTCGGATAAATCAAGTGTTACAATTTAAAGGTTTCTCAACGTCCGCTAATTCCCAAACACGCCTTGGGTAAATGGCAAACTGCGTTGGCGACGTCGTCCCTGACCTACCGCGACACTCCAGGAGCACGTGTGGCGACTCCCTCCAAGGCTTTTCCGAAATAAACTGTGAACGGTCTCTGCTGGAAGAAAAGAAAACGAGACCTGGTTTGGAGCATATCCATAAACTGTAAATGCAACGACGTTGAGGTTCTGTCGTTCACCAGCATCGGTTCTGCTCTGTGCTGCGGCACAGATGCGGGCTGCGTCCTCAGCGACGGCGGCCTCCGTCGTCCCCGTCGGGATAAAAAAGGTCTCCGTGACACAAATTAAATTGGAGGGATGAAAAGACTTGACGGTATCGTATTTTTCTAACTTTGAAAGGCGTGAGAACCGCTCCGACGGCTCACTCGTGGTCTCCTCGCCAGCGTTCACACCTTAATTGTGTCGGAGTTGGAGACATCTAATTATAAGAGCTGATTTTCACAGATCTTACGTGCAGTGGGGGGGGGGGGGGGGGGGGGGGGGGGGGCAGTCTCATTATGAAGACATCGAGGACGCGAACGTCGGTGATCAGTGGACGCCTTCTGCAAGAGAGTCCTGAATCCTGAATAAAGTCGCTCACTCCCCTTTCAATTAGAGGCCGTGCGCCTTTCAAGTCAAGGGGGTGCGCCCCCCCCCAACGCTCCTCCTGCGTGTTTTCTGAGCTTCGCATCCTTCCCGTCCACCGCTTCCACCACCGTACCTAATTGTCATTCTTTTCACAGTCATAACGGCGTGGTAAATGCCTCACTTCAGATAACTGCCAGTTCACCTTTGGCTGATATTTAGTGCCTGTCAAGCAATCAATAATAAAGGCTGACTGTTATGCTGATGGGAGCTGAAGAAAAAAACCTGAGTCTCCTGGAAACAGTCTTTGAATGATGGACGCTTCGTGATAAAGACAAAAAAAAAGAACGAGCTCAGATTTAATTAGGTGTGACTTTTATCTTTGCACCGTTCTGGCACGTTCCAGGTTTGTTTTGTTGACGTCTCGTATGTAAAGGATTTCACGGTAAATAATGGTAAAACACTAGCGGCAGAGTTCCCAGTGTTATACAGTGATCCCTTATTTTTCGCGGTTAATGGGGACCGGCGCCGCCCCGTGAAAATCAAAATCCACGAACTGGAGCCGGAGCCCCCCCGAGCCTAAATAATGTGTTTAAAATATGTTTAAAAACCGCAAAAAAGTAGCGAAACAAGACAAAGGCTCAACTGTGGTCTTTCTGTTACCTTCACAGCTTCTGGTCTCTGAACTGTAGTAAAGAAACCGCTGGTATTGTGCTATTTTTGGCTCGTAATTAGCGGCTAACATGCTAACAATAACAAAATAAAAAGTCCGGTTTTCTCTGCATGGAACGGGAACTTTATTCTGGCACTGCAGGAACTTGTAACATCACACAGGTTGTATTGTTGGGCTCCTGTCGGTTAACAGAGAATGTAAATCTATACACGCTGGGCTGCTGTTGATGCTCACTACACTTTTCATCTAACCCTGTTTTCATTCTGCCGTCCCACGACACACACACTACATTACCCATAAGGCCACACCTTTACCCATAAGGCCACCTTCCTTAAAGGGGCCAGGGCTGGCTCACAACATTTCTTCACTGTGAGAGAACGCGCACAACATCCTGTGATGTTGCCGCGATTTTTAAAATTTTTTTAAATTATATTATATATTTTTGAAAAATCTACAAATAACTAAAACCGTGGAACTTAAACCACGAATTGGCGAGGGATCACTGTACTTCTGTTTCAAACTGCATCAGCGTGTGAGCGGTATCTGGCAGCGGGATAACGGGAGGCTTTTGGCGACTGTTCGTTTGCAAGCACTGATGTAATTTGTGTTTGTGTTCCACCCGTCCATTAACTTCCACTAAGTTATGACTAAGTCCACTAACGTCCATTAACTTCCACTCATCCGGGGGTCGAGGCAGCAGCCGAAGCCGTGAGGCCCGGACCGCCCTCCTCCATCTCCCCGGGGAGGACGTCAAGGTGTCGCCAGGCCGCCCCAGAAACAGAAATCCAAACCCTAACCCAGCTGGATAAAGAAAGAAAGTTACAGTAACAAGGTACTCCTAATTAACTATGGAATGAGCTAGAGGAGGAGGAAGGGAGGAGGAAAGGAGGGAAGAGGAAAGGGAAGAAAAGAAGCGACTCAGTGGATCCATACGCAGGATAGTAAAATAAGAACTTCATTAAAGCAGTAAGAACTAAAAACAGTAAGTCCCAAGAGTTAGTGGGGAGGGGCTTGGTGGCCACAGCTTCACCCACGGGGTCCAGCCAAACCCCCCCCATGAGGGCCCCCCACCCTATGAACTGCAATCCACTGAAAATAAGACAAATCAAAGCTGTTCTTGACTATCAGGCATCTGTTTAGGAGAAACATCATCACGGATATAATACTAATAATAGTAGCCAATGTTTTTTAGTTGTTTTTTTTTAATTAAAGCTATTTTTAGCTCTACAAACACAACCTTTGAAACGAAAAGATTTGCTTGTTAGCAACCTACCGTTTTGTTTTTTTATTTTAACACGTGCACTCGTATTATCCTGCAGCACAAACAGGAGCAGTTGGAGCGACCGAGGTGACCAGCTCCTGCTGTAATGGTGCGTAAGGACACCTTATACCAGTCCTTCTCAAATAGTGGGGCGCAACCCCTTGGGAGGGCGTGGTGCGATGCCAAGCCTTTTTTTTTTTTTTTTTTTTTTTGCTGTATTGGAATAAAGTGTGTACACACATATACTCCAGTAGGGGGCAGTGGCGCTCTCATTGTCACAGTGTGCATAGGGAGTTTTAGCTATATTGTGTCGGGTTTTTTGCACGGGCATGCGTGCACACAGCACAGAGCAGGAGATATGAAGAGAACAAACCCTCAAGAGATACCACAGAAAAATATTTAACACGGATGAAAAGAAAGGAGGAGAGAAAAGAAGATAATGAGACAAATGAAAGTCAGCAGGAAGTTAAGACGAGGAAACATGACGATGCTGATGTAGCGCTGTTTCACTGTGACTATGGTGGAATTAATGCACTTTAAATCTTTACAGACTAAAAAACAATTTAAAGAAACTTATTCTTTGTTATAAGTTGATGAATATTTCTTTATTTTTTGTTTCTCACTGCCAGCCCGCTTCAGAGTCCGTTTTCCGATCTACCGAAGCCGAAATAATATCGTATTTCACAACTATGTGAACACCGAAGCCCCCCTGAATAAAGGGGAGAGTCTCTTCTGTCCTCAGAAAAAAGAATTTTGTTCCTACCGTTTGCCGTTCGTTCGTAATCTGCAGTAGAATGCAGCAGCCATCTTCTCTCTCTCTCGCAGATGCCCTCGGGGAGGGGCAAATGGCGGCTTCATGGAGAGTGGCGATGCTGCCCTCTGGTGGATCGGGACACTAACTACAATGTCCAAAACTCTTAATATTCATTGTGATGCTCTGTCTCGCGATGCCAGTAACACATATTGGACAAATATTAGACAAAATGGCGTCTAAAAACGTCAATGGCAGTGAATGAGTTAGGATACAGTTTTATGCAGAGTTGGACTTATAACAAATTTATAGACAAATGATACTATTTATAGTCACGGTGGAGAGTTGGGGGGGGGGGGGGGGGCACGAAATGTTGTCTTCTCTTCTTAGGAGGGGGGGCGCAGCAGAAAATAATTAAGAAGCACTGTCTTATATAGTACATAAAGTAGATGTCCGCACCAGACGTGACCAAAAAAAAACCCTTTGCGAGCAAACAAACTGTGTTTTTGCTTAAAAGTCGTTCTTATTACATTTAAATTTAGAAAAAAAAAACATTTGTGCATCTGTTTCTTTTGCTGTGGTGCACTCATGAGATGGGCAGCTGGCGGGTGGTATCACAGAATCTGACAAAAAGCAATCTGGGTCCAAATCGCTTCCCCGACCTCTATAATTACAAGGATGTGCAATCGTGGATGAGGGAATACGTTTTTGTTTTTTTGTTTTTTTGTTTTTTTAAAGCTCTGTAACCCCAAGCAGGACACTGGGGCTCGTGAGACTTTTAAGAAGACGCTGAAGCACCTGAGCCCTTTGAAATCTAATACATCCTCATTTCAGACCCGTCCACCCACGAGGAAACCCGGGACCACACGCGAGGCCGCGAGGTCCTCCGCTGAGGACCAGCTGCGCCGGCGCCACCCAACATCGGGCTCTTTGGAGCCGTAATTATTTTCTGACTCTTGACTCCTTAATATTTTTCTCACAGGCAGACCTCAGAGATCCGACAAGAAATCTGCTGTCAAATGGAGAAACGACGGAAAGAAGAAAAAGGCTTGAGATGTAGTTATTTTTCTTGACAGACAGCAGCAGAAAGAAATTCAGAGAATAATAAAGGCCCACGGTGGCCTGACCTCAGTTCAGGTGTCCAGCTGAGCCTTGTTTTTTATTTTCTTTTTTTTTTCCCTCATCCAGAGCGCCCGTCCTCAGAAGTCTTCTTCTTTTTCTTCTTTGTGCGGGATCATTGAACAATCTAAACTCACCGGGCGTAGACCTTCGTAGCAGAGTGAAAGGAATTAAAGGAGCATTTACGGCTGGTCCAAAGAATAAGAAACCGTTCATGCGTTCCCCAACGCTGCCCTTTCACTGGTATGAAAGTGAAAGCATTTTATTTTTATTTGAAATCATCTTTTATCCTCCTGTTGAGGACGACACATACTTGAGTGCAGTCTTTCATAAAAAAAAAAAAAAATCAGGGTTTAAGTGTTTTTAAAAGAGCGAAATGGGAGAATGGACCTATGAGATAACTGACGAAGACTGAGAAGTTCAAGTTTAGTTGTAAATAAAATGATTTATTTGGCTCAGTGGAAAATCTAAGAAAGCAGCAAACATCAGTTAATCCTTCTTTACCTGTTATTTAGAAAAAAAAAGAGTCTCAGAAGACATGACGAGGCACACGACCGAAATAAGCAATTAAAAATATACAGTCATGGAAAAAATTATTAGACCACCATTTTTTCTTCACTTTCTTGTTCATTTTAATACCAGGTACCACTAAACGTCATCATGTGACTAAAACAGACAGAAAAGAAAACACTGAATGCATAAAAGCAGTGTTTTTGGCAGTACAACGCCATAGCTATTGATGTAAAAACTTAAGTGATTTAGGTTATAATCAGGAAAACCATGGAAAATGGTAAGATATCAGCTCTTAAATAAAACTCTTATGAGCAATCTTTGTGGTTATCGTTATGTTTGTCCAAACAAATGTACCTTTAGTTGTACCAGGCATTAAAATGAACAAGAAACTGAAGAAAACAAGGGGGGTCTAATAATTTTTTCCATGACTGTAGATAGAAGATATAACCACAGTTCCATCAATATTTTTGCACAAATACATGAAAATAAAGCAACAAGTTTTTCAAAATCTTTGAAGCATTTTCAGAAGACCAGGTTAGTAAAATCAGGTTGTCTTTGAAAAAAAAAAAACCCTAAAGGTAGGATAAGTAATTTCTGGAGAGAGGTTGCTCCTCCTTTAGCTCTTATCCAGCTGACGAACCCATGAACCCTCCCACCTGCTGGTGATTGGCTGATACGGTTTGAGAGACAGCTGAGGAGCGATTCACTGAATTGGGTTAGAAATCACGAAGAACTGCTTACCGTGCCTTTAAATTACACTTCAAAAAATGGTTTTATGATATATTGAAAACAAAGTGCCATAAAACAGTCAGCTGAAACAAAGTAAATATCCAGTAATAATAATCAGGTGGATTATGATAGAGGTGTGACTGATGTGAAAATAATATATCTCTCAGTTTTTTAAAGGAGTTTTTTTTTTTTAATTTCCCAAAAGTTAAAGGAACAAAATATGAGTCTTACTTCAATCGTGCAGTTGGCCAGCTCCAATTTATACAAAATGGATTATTTCAGTAATAAACTGCTGCTTTTTCTCACTTTTTAAAATCTTTATCTGTTGCCTTTTGTTTGTACAATGGCAATAAAAAATTCCAATAAGTGATGCATTAATACAAGTATAATGTGACAAATTAATACAGTTTTTTCCATCAACATGAAACCATAGAAAAATACATTTAAATCAAATTTCTGCTGATTAAATTCCATTAAATTATATCATTTTCATTTTCTTTTTTTTTTTTTTTTTTTTAATTCAGCAGGAACATTGTACCAGACAGCTCATTCTCATTCGAAGTCTTTGGGCAGAGGCCAAGTTGCACATGTTCCAGATTTATAAGATAATCATCAGTTAATAATCTCCTTTAATAATACAAAAGCCAATACAGGAAGCACAATATTAAAAACAAAAACTCTAAAAAGGAGTAAACAAGTAAACAGGAGACGTCTTCTCTGAAAGAAGATAAGAAAAATAATGAAATATAATCGGTCCCTGACAATGTCACCCCTCCAAGTATAATCAAATATTTTCTCAAGGTAGGCTGTCTTTTGGTGTTAAAATGAATTTCCGTCAGAGCCTCAGCATCAGCTTTTAAAAGGCATCTTCACCGTTCTTCCCTTTTGTAATGAAGAAGGCTCCTCTTTATGAAACTCCCACACTCGTTTGGTTTGATGCTGTCCAGCTCTGAGTCGTCTCCAGCGTTTATGCCTCAGCTAGATAATTTAAATACTCAGGTCAGTCAGTGCAGTTTAAATGCTTACAGCTTCCTTAAGGTTCAGAGTTTTCGTTGAACATCGGCTCCCTGTGACATCACAGAGGGGGACATTTTCTTGCACGGTCATGTCCCCCAAGCGGTCTGCAAGACGTCCAGGTTTCAGAAGCAAAAGTTTACAACTCCAAGGAAGGAGCAAGAGGATCAAGTTTCCCTTCTTTTTATTCTTTTTAATTCATCATGACCTGGCTGGCGTCACACACCACAAGATCTGACGGCGACTCTGTCACCCAACTGGTCTTCAAAGCCAATTTCAAAACAACAAAAATTTCACAAGGAATCGAGGTGTAACCAGGAAATGGCCTGAGGGAATAAAGAGCAATGCAAGATGTTTGCGCTACGATTTGTTCAGAAGACACACACAAAAAAAGACAAGGACATGGATAAAGAAATGGATTAGCACATGTGGGCAGCAGATTGTTTGTGTTCATTAAAAAGGAGTCCAGGTATTTGGCATGCTGGGATATCCATCAGTAATAGGAGATGGCTCGCTGCCAATTAGCACCATCGAGTTACCGGCACATGATGACCGAGTGCATCCTCCGACTACTCACTGTTTCACTGCTGCTGCCCGTCTCCAAGCTCCAACCAAAGGGATGTTCAGGCGGTGCTGTAATTTTCAGGACTATAAGTCATCGGAGTATTAGTTGCATCTGTCAAAAAATACGTCATGGAGAGGAAAAATGTATATAAAAGTTGCATCAGGCAACTTGTTCCTCCATCTGTGGAATCGTCCCTCTATCTGTGGACTTGTTTCTTCATCTGTTGACTTGTCCCTCCATCTGTGGACTTGTTCCTCCACCTGTGGACTTGTTTCTTCTTCTGTTGACTTGCTTCTCCATCTGTGGACTTGTTTCTTCATCTGTTGACTTGTTCCTCCATCTGTGGACTCGTTTCTTTATCTGTTGACTTGTACTTCCATCTGTGGACTCATTCCTCCATCTATGGACTCGTTCCTCCATCTGTTGACTTGTCCCTCCATCTATGGACTCGTTCCTCCATCTGTGGACTTGTTTCTTCATCTGTTGACTTGTCCCTCCATCTATGGACTCGTTCCTCCATCTATGGATTCGTCCCTCCATCTGTGGACTTGTTTCTCCATCTCTGTCCATCTTCCAGTCCGTGGTTCTCCTTCTTTGATTGTTTCATAGCTGTCAGAGGTTCCTCTGCTTTTCTTCAGTCTCTGACTAGTTTCTCATCACTCCAAACTTTCTGCTGCTCCATTAAAGTTTTTATCAATATATTCAATAATCTTCAGATTAAATTCTGCAGTACAGCTTTGTCTTCTTAGTGGCATATATTTGTGTTCTCTCAGTCTTTTTAAATCTTAAAATTTTTTTCTGTCGCAGTGTTCAGTTATCGCGAGTGTAGACGATGCCCTGCTGTTGTTATAGAGACATGGAGGATATTTTTGATATGAGTCGCTTCAAAATATAAGTTGCAGGACCGGCCAAACGACTAAAAAAAAACACAGGATTTTAGGCGGCTCCTTCATTAACAGAGTCGATGCGTGGGAGCAACGTCTGAGGTTTGTTTTCTGAGAACAAGTTTGATCAGAATGAAGGAGTAACATCAGTTAGCATCATAGGTTAGCATCAAATAGCACAAGCTAAGCCAGGCAGGCTAAAACAGCTAACTTTTGGTAACTCGACCAATATGCGTGTATAGATATACTTGCACTAATTCAGTTGTTTTTAAGGATCTCAAAGTGTAAATCTTGCAGTGTTGAACCACAATAATACTCTTCTTGAGCATCTGCTAAATGGAGCCCTATTTGAAGACAGATCTGAGCAGCATTTCCACCTGTTTTTTCTCTCAGGTGGGGATGAGTCAGAGCCGAACAGATTATCTGTCCATGTAGTCTGTGTACCGATCACCCGAGGAGGAAACCGAGTCTGGAGGTAATCAAGGTTAAGCTTTGACCTCGCCGCCAACTTGTTAATTTTCATGTAACTCAAGAAATTCTATGAAAGTACCTTGTCAGTGTTAATCCGTACAGAACGAGGAGAAAAAAAAGAACAAAAAAGGCCTCTTATGTGGACGTTTTCACCTTGTTCTGACATTCAACCCTTCATATGTGTGCATGTGTGTGCGTGTGTGTGCACATTTGCATTTTTGCAGCCATCTTCAAACGGGCTTATGCGAGCGTTATCATTATCTCAGAGTGCACCGTAATTAAGATGCTCACATCAATTGCTTCTTTCAGAGTATTAGTGCGAGGGGAATGGCCAGAGGAGAGAACTTTGATGGCTTATCTCAGAGGTTAGTTAAAATCAGCCTTACTTGCTGTTTTGGCACAAAGCACAAAACACCCCCATGATAACCCCAATTAACGTATTTATTTTCTGTCCCAGTAATCTAAGATTTTTATTTTTTTCCCTGCAAGCTATTTTTCATAACATTGTCTTTCATGAAGCTGCTTCGGTTGCAGAAAACCCTGTGCATCCAGCATCCCCCGTAGAATTTAAACAGCCTTAAATACTGTACACTTGCACGGCTTTAGGAATTACGCTTAAATGGGTTACGGAGGACTGAATTCAAGCATGAGGCATTTCCGAAGCAGAACATCCTTCCTCCTGGCAGCCGGTTTTAGAAGCAGAGGAATACTCCCCGACACATGCAGTTGTTCATCAGAGGTGTGTATAATGTCGAGCCGGTGGGCTGACACATCTGTGAACATCCTCGGTTTGTTTGGCTGATGGACTCTTTGCACAAGATACATTGATTTTTTTTTTTTTTTTTGAAATAATAAAATCACAATGATGCTCAGAGCGTTACCTCGGGGAGGCCTCCGCCTCGCTGCTCGGCGTTAGCGTTTATGACCAGCCGCAGCGAGGGCATGCTTAATCTTGCGATTCAAAAATTAAACACGAGATGATTTATATTTTATTTTCCCGAGCTTGACTCGTTAAGCTTTCTCTTTACGGTCTGTGCATAAAACTAAGGGTCATATATTCTGCGTAAAACGGCGTGTAATGTGCTTGTAGGGTGTGGATGAGACGAAAATGTGTCGGTTTGAGCTTATTATGTGAACACATGTGATTATACCTTTTGTCGTCCATTACTTTGGCTGAACGAAACCAACTTCCATTATCCTCACAACTTCTCAGCCAACACGAGAAGGTGCTGAGAGGCGCGTGGACGGTACGGAGAGCGGCGGCGCATTTGCATAACATCGGCGTCGAGCTTCCGTCCCTGGACGGAGCTGATCAGTATTCGCGCCGTCACATCAGCGTGGCACTCGGAATCTGAAATGTACAGGTGTCTGGTATTATCGCCAATCAGCCGGGTCCACATTATACAGAACACACGGCAGTTACGGCCTAATGGAATTAAAGAACATATGCGCTGCCCACGAGGGCGCATTACAGACCGGCAGCGGCGGGAAAAGAGGGTTTCCTGTAATGACAGGACACATTTTCTCTGGCGTCATGAGTGGGATGATGGTAATGCATCTTGTGAAGCAGCGTGTAATAGCTTCGGCTACATATTCTGTGTGCAGGTACAAGTACTGAAGTACGGCGTGTTTGCGAGGGATGATATTTACGTTCATCCAAAAGAAAGAGACTTGACCAGAAAGGCACTGAGAGACTGATAATTCAGTCTCATCCCCGAATCTTTACATACTTACAATTGATAAGTATGTTTTTTTTTCAGCGCGTACAGAGCCCTGTGAAAGTATTTGGCCTCCTTGAACTTTTCAACCTTTTGCTAACCTTGATTAGGGCTGGGCAACGATTAAAATTTTTAATCGCGATTAATCGCATTATTCCCCTGATTAATCACGATTAATCGCATTGTATACGCAAAATCAAATAATGAATTCAAAAGTAGTGTAAAATGCATTTTTATTTAAATGTTCTGCTGCCATATGAACTAAAGGGCCATAACATTTGTTGTTCAAACACTTTTAACATCAGCACTTGTCAGTAACACATATTTAGTGTAAATCTCATCTAAAAAAAATAGAAAATAAATAAAATCAAGCTTATTGCCACTGCCAGGGCATTAATGTCACCCTGGTTTTATAAAAAATAAAAAAGTCTACAAACAAAATCCAACAGAATGATTGTGTCTCAGCACAATCAGAACATTAAAACAGGTAATTTCTGAGGTAACAGTAGAAACTTTTAACGGGGAGTTCAACTTGTCAGTTGTTACAAATAACCTTGTTTCTGTCGAATCCTCCGTCTGGGAGAACTTTAAAATGAAAATGTCCATGTTAAAATTCACTAACTTTACCAATCTGTGTATCAATCATTCTTTCCATTTTCAATTGTCAATCAAAAATTTAAAAAAAAATTAAAAAATGAAATTTTATTGCATTTTTCCTTTTTTAATCTAACACAAAAACCCCCCCCTGTTTTTTATATATATCAATTTTAGACTTGGATCAAAAATACGAAATGACAAAACGGACCACAGAACTGAATTTGTTTTATAATCAAGGACTGGACTTTCTGTTGTCATTACACATCTGTGCCACTAGATGGAGCCGCACTGCAGTAACCAGCTAGAGAACAGCAGGACAGTGAACACATGGAGCAGATCTGATGGAACATGGAGGAATGACGCAAAAGTTTTGTTGCAGTCCAGAATTTTATTTTTTTAAGACAGAATTGTTAATATTGCTACCTGAACTGTAAAGTAAACTGATTTTTACCATTCTCCATGTCTGTTTTAGCTTTTCCTTATGTTTACTTGCCAATTCTTTTTTGGTTCTGCAGCAGCCAGTAACAGACTTTTCAAAATAAAAGCATGTGAGCAACATGCGTTAACGCGCGATAAAATAAATGTCGGCGTCAATAAATTAATGTGTTAACGCGATAATAACGCGTTAACTTGCCCAGCCCCAATAAAGATATACAATTTTAATTTTTTGTCAAGAATCAACAACAAGTGGGACACAATCGTGAAGTGGAACGAAATTTATTGGATATTTTAAACTTTTTTAACAAATAAAAAATTGAAAAGTGGGGCGTGTAATATTATTTGGCCCCTTTTTAACTTTCAGTGCAGCAAACTGACTCCAGAAGTTCAGTGAGGATCTCTGAATGATCCAATGTTGTCCTGAATGACTGATGATGATCAATAGAATCCACCTGTGTGTAATCAAGTCTCCGTATAAATGCACCTGCTCTGTGATAGTCTCAGGGTTCTGGTTAAAGCTCAGAGAGCATCATGGGAACACACCAGGCAGGTACGAGATACTGTTGTGGAGAAGTTTAAAGCTGGATGTGGATACAAAAAGATTTCCCAAGCTTCTCAAGGAGCTCTGAGCAAGCAATCATATTGAAATGGAAGGAGGATCAGACCACTGCAGATCTACCAAGACCCGGCCGTCCCTCTAAACTTTCATCTGGAACAAGGAGAAGACTGATCAGAGATGCAGCCAAGAGGCCCATGATCACTCTGGATGATCTGATCTACAGCTGAGGTGGGAGAGTCTGTCCAGAGGACAACAATCAGTCCTACACTGAACAAATCTGGCCTTTATGGAAGAGTGGCAAGAAGAAAGAGACATTTCTCAAAGATATCCATTAAAAGTCTCGTTTAAAGTTTCCCACAAGCCACCTGGAGACTCACCAAACATGTGGAAGAAGGAGCTCTGGTCAGATGAAACCAAAATCAAACATTTTGGCCACAATGTAAAATGATATGTTTGGCGTAAAAGCAACACAGCTCATCACCCTGAACACACCATCCCCACTGTCAAACATGGTGGTGGCAGCATCATGGTCTGGGCCTGCTTTTCTTCAGCAGGGACAGGGAAGATGGTTAAAACTGATGGGAAGATGGATGGAGCCAAATACAGGAGCATTCTGGAAGAAAACCTGTTGGAGTCTGCAGAAGACCTGAGACTGGGACGGAGATTTATCTTCCAACAGGACAATGATCCAAAACATGAAGACACATCTACAGTCTAAACGTATCCAGGTGTTAGAACGGCCAAGTCAAAGTCCAGACCTGAATCCAGTCCAGAATCTGTGGAAAGAGCTGAAGACTGCTGTTCACAAACGCTCTCCATCCAACCTCACTGAGCTCCAGCTGTTTTACAGGAAGAATGGACCAGAATTTAGTCTCTGGATGTGTTAAACTGATAGAGACAAACCCCAAGAGACCTGCAGCTGGAACTGCAGCAGAAGGTGGCGCTACAGAGTATTAACGCAAGGGGGCCGAATAATATTACACGCCCCACTTTTCAGTTTTTTATTTCTTAAAAAAGTTAAAAATATCCGATAAATTTCGTTCCACTTCACGATTGTGTCCCACTTGTTGATTCTTGACAAAAAAATTGAAATATCATATCTTGATGTTTGAAGTAGGGATGGGCACAATTAATTGATTAATCAATGATTGATCATTAAGAATTTGGTCGAAGAAATTAATTTTCGTCGATGAACCGAACATTTTTTTTATTGTGTTTTTTTTTTAAACAATCCGAATGTAGGTTATCAGTGCACGTCCTCAAACAATGCGATGCATTTCACTGTGCCACCGATAGAAATTTGGCAGCAGGGGGCAACATTTTACCATCGTACCCTGACTGGCCTCAGTTGTTACACGCGAGCTTCTGTAGGTCATCGTCTAATCATGAAGCGGTCGCGGTGAAGTGTGGCGTGGGACCATTTTTGTTTAGAAAATGACCAAGTGTACTGCAATCACTGCAATGCAAATTACAAATACAATTAATCGACACGACAATGATGTATCACTTGAACAACGCGCATCCAAGCCATGTAAAGGACGGTGGAGCCGGTTCATCATCAGCCTAGCCTAGCCTAGCCTAGCCTCAACTCGGTGTTAGCACGGACCAGAAAGAGCTGCAGTGCACATCGAGCACACACAAGCGCATCTTTTTTTAAGAAACAAAAAGCCTGTAATACTGGCGCCTTGATATAAATTGTCATTGTTAAGTAGTCTCCTCGACATCTCTACTTTTATTATCGTTGTTTTTTTTAAAGAAAAGAAACAGGAAATGTCACGTTTTTCTCGACCACAACATCCAGGCCACTGAACACATCTACGCATGCGCGGGCCATAGCAACCAGGCCAAAGGGGAAAACAAACGTCATGCCGATATCGAGAATATTTGTGATAGTTTTCAATATAAAAATGTAAATGATTAATCGATTATTAATCATTAATTCTCCCGACGATCGATGAATAAATCTCGACCAAATGCCCATCCCTAGTTTGAAGCCTGAAATGTGGCAAAGGGTTGAAAAGTTCAAGAAGCTGAATACTTTCAAAAGGCGCTGTAAATAGGCAGTTTCTTAGGGCTCCTCCACACTGCATGATTTTGAGGCTCTGCAGACAAAAGACAATTGTGGTGAAAGAATCAGCTCTTCAAACTACGAGTCTTCCAGCTTTTACCAGCTGCCTTGCTGTTCAGACAACCTACTTACCTGTAATTAGAAGTCTTGAAGTTGTTGTGGTGTTCACATTACAAGATCTGACAAAACCATGGTCTCCAAACCATGTTTTGTCGGCAGTATACGTGTGAGATGTGACACAGGAAATGGTGTAAAACCGTGCATGAAACAGGGAAGAGAAAAACACTGCGAGCTTTCTGAGCAGCAGTTTGTTGCTTCTTTATTGGCGTCTCTTTGCTTGGATCGATTGCCAGGATTGCTCGCTCGCTCGCATGCTGGCTTGGATTTGGAGTCCCCGACATCCTCAGGTATTCAGCATGATAGATATCCGTCTTGAAATTCAATTCAAATTCAAACATACTTTATTGATCCCAGGAGGGCAGTTAATTTGCATTAGGGATGGCTCGGCAATGCATCGGCAAGCCTCTTTGATTCGTTCACTCATAATGATCAATTGCCAGTTGGCGAGGGCCAATCGCTCACCAAGTAACCAGTATCTCAAAAACAATGCCAAGGAGCTTCAAAGGCTTAAATCTGAAAACTTTGAGCGCACACACACACACACACACACACACACACACACACACACACACACAGACAGACTTATCTCTTACCAATAAGCCTTAAGAAGTTACTGCTTTCCAGTTCATCTCCTCATCCTGCCGTCTCTCTGACCCTCATCAGTTCACGCCTGCTCTCTTCATCCCTCCATCTGCTCTTAAACATCTGCTGCCTGTTGCATATGAATGTTGGCACTGCACGTCTGAAATTTTTTTGCACATTTGGCAGAATCTATTCCAAATTTTTTTTTCTTTTTTCTTTTCCTCTCGCATCTTTTCCTCTCGCATCTTTAGGAAGAAAGGGTGGTGCAAGAAACTTTGCTGCTCTGCGGTTTTAATGGTTTTAATGCAGACCCAAAGAGCTTCTGTCGCCGCAAGATGGGTCATGATCCGCAACGGTCTTTGGTTAAAATAGGGCTGGGCAGCGATTAAAATTTTTAATCGCGATTAATCGCATTATTTCCCTGATTAATCGCATTGTATACGCAAAATCAAATAATGAATTCAAAAGTAGTGTAAAATGCACTTTTATTTAAATGTTCTGCTGCCATTTGAACTAAAGTGTCATAACATTTGTTCAAACACTTTTAACATCAGCACTTGTCAGTAACACATATTTAGTGTAAATCTCATCTTAAAAAATGTAAAATAAAATAAAGCTTATTGCCACTGCCAGGGCATTAATGTCATCCTGTTTTTTTTTTTTTTGTTTTTTTTAAAGTCTACAAACAAAATCCAACAAAATGTTTGTGGCTCAGCACAATCAGAACATTAAAACAGGTAATTCCTGAGGTAACAGCAGAAACTTTTGACGGGGAGTTTTAGCGAATGTGTTAACACATTTTGCTAAATCATATTATTACTTTTACTAAACGGTGGTTAAATCAGTCATCTAATAAACAAAGTAAACTTACCTTACGGACACAACTTAACCCACACTGCATTTTTCCAGCGTTTGTTTTGGTTTGGGAAAGGGAATAAAAATGTCCCTCCAAACGTTCTGGACACCTCGAGTCACTGTTGCAGGTCCTCAGCAGCAATATTTCACCATGACGTTATTCTAGTATAATATAAATACTGATGATACACATCTGAAATATAGCGAATTAACACAGTCCTTAATGCAGGAGCAGAAAGATTGTCCGACCTAGCAACAGTAACTAGGAAGGGGGCGGTGCTTACCGAAAGGTCAATCCAGTAGATCCTGCAGGTCCATCACTGAAAATGCTGACAAAATGGCTAAAAGCAGTGGTTCTCAAACTTTTAATGCTGCGTACCACCTGAGAAACTATTGAGCTCTCCGAGTACCACAATGATGACCAATTTTAAAATATAGATATATAAAATAGATAAATATTAATATATATATATATATATGCCTTCTCAATTAGCTTTAAACACACAGGAGAGATGTTTATTCCTTATTGTGGTTATTTATTGTTACCTGAAAATCATTTGAAACGTTGTATTTATAATACATTGTCATGCATTGACAAGTCATGACGTTCGCGTACCACCAGTGGTACGTATACCACAGTTTGTGCACCACTGGCTAAAAGGAACAGAGGAGAAAGTTGCCACTCTTACAACTCCAGCCTCTTTGGTTTTACCCCACACACCAACTAATGGAGGTGGGGGGGGGGGGTTCACTCAACCATCTCACCAAAAAAATAAAAATAAAAAAAAGTCACCTGCTATGAAAAGAGATGGAAATTGCTCGACCACAAAGGAGTAGTTTTGTTTTTTCAAAGCACATCAGAGGTGATTCATTAAGACCCCAGGAAATTATTTCAGCCGGTGGGAAAGAAAAGGTCACGATATGTCTCCTTTTAAAACGACTGCTGATTATTGATTATGCAGCAACACACATGCGCGTGCAGACCAGCTGTATGTCCACCAGCCCTCTGAGGAGACGAGTAAATCTACATTCGATGAACTGAATATTCCACTCAGCATTGTTTTAGTGCCAGTCGTGATGGATACTTTCTTTATCTGCGCTGATATTTTATGCAAACGCAAAGTAAGTACGCAGCACATTTCACATCACTGTTGCTGCTTGTCAGACACAATGAATGTATTTTCTTATATTTAACTACCAGGAGCAATGGCTTGTGTGAAAGAGGTGGAGGTGATGATGAACGGTAAAGGGTGCGAGGGTCTACTAAATCAACAACACGTGGGTGTTGAAAAATGTGGGAGAGCAAGAGCTGAGGAAGATTAGATACAGGGTGTCATTTTTTTCATTACGATCTGCACGTTAGGAAAAAAAATCACAGAGCATTCAAAACAACTTACAATAAACACCTTCCTTCTCACCTGTATTTCATTTACAATAACCTTGTCTTAACTACCACATTTAACCCATCTTGTGCCGGTGAAACTACAGCAGCTGTACAGTCCAACAATGTATGGATAACTAGAAAAACACTCAGAGAGCGCAGACCTCCGCCAACCACAACAATTCTCCCGTATAGGCATTTACAGATTGCTATAAAATCCGCATTCTGGATCAGATCCGGATCAGCCTTTAAAATGTGATAGAGGTTTCCATTGTCAATCCCTGAGTCAAATTCTATGACTTTTGGGCAATAATTAACAGGATATTGCGAAACAAAATTTTCGGCCTCATTGACCGCAATGTTATCGAAAATTTGAAAGTGATCCAGAATCCAGGATTTTTTCCGGATCACACCCAAAATGAAATCAGATCTTCCTTTTCATATTTCTGACAACTCCTGAAAATTTAATCAAAATCCATCCATAACTTTTTGAGTTATCTTGAACGCAGACAGACAGATAAACGCTCAATCACAATTCAAACCTCAGTATCTTTCAGTGAGGAGGAGAGTAACCATTATCCAGCTTATGATGGTTTGTGGTAAAGTTTTGGAGTATTCGGACTCCATAGCAGCACAGGAAAAGAGTTTAAAGTCCTCTTCGGTTTGGCAGTGGAGGAGTTTATGTAAGACAGGGTTTTGTTCATGAGTGTGAGAAGAATGTTGCAGTACACCAACGAGCAGATCTGTGTTGCACCTGCAGTAGTGTCTTTACTGGTCTTTCTTTCTGTTTCCTGAACAATGTATTTTACTTAGGGCTGGGCAAGTTAACGCGTTATTATCGCGGTATCGCATTAATTTATTAACGCCGACATTTATTTTATCGCACGTTAACGTATGTTGCTCACATGCTTTTGTTTTGAAAAGTCTGTTACTGGCTGCTGCGGAACCGGAAGAGAATTAGCAGGTAAACATACAAAGAAACTTAAACAGACATGGAGAACGGTAAAAATCTGTGAACTTTACAGTTCGGTAGCAACTCAGGTAGCAATATTAACAATTCTGTTTGAAAAAAAAAATCTGGACCGCAACAAAACTGTTAAACTCCTTTGTTCTAGACGATTGTGTCATTCCTCCATGTTCCATCAGATCTGCTCCATGTGTTCACTGTCCTGCTGTTCTCTAGCTGGTTACTGCAGTGCAGCTCCATCTAGTGGCAGAGATGTGTAATGACAACAGAAAGTCCAGTCCTCCATTATAAAACTAATTCAGTTCTGTGGCCCGTTTTTTAATTTCGTATTTTTGATCCAAGTCTAAAATTTAAATATATAAAAAAAAAAAAAAAACAGGCATTTTTTTTGTTTTTTTTTGTGTGAGATTAAAAAACGAAAAATGTAATAAAATGTCACTTTTTAATTTTTTTTAATTTTTTAATGGACAATTGAAAATGGAAAGAATGAATGATACATGGATTGGTAAAGTTACTGAACTTTAACATGGACATTTTTATTTTAAAGTTCTCCCAGACGGAGGATTCAACAGAAACAAGGTTATTTGTAACAACTGACAAGTTGAACTCCCTGTTAAAAGTTTCTGCTGTTACCTCAGAAATTACCTGTTTTTTGTTCTGATTGTGCTGAGACACAATCATTTTGTTGGATTTTGTTTGTAGACTTTTTTTTTTTTATTTTTTATAAAAACAGGATGACATTAATGTCCTGGCAGTGGCAATAAGCTTTATTTTATTTTTCATTTTTAAAGATGAGATTTACATTAAATATGTGTTACTGACAAGTGCTGATGTTAAAACTGTTTGAACAACAAATGTTATGACACTTTAGTTCATTTTGCGTATACAATGCGATTAATCGTGATTAATCAGGGAAATAATGCGATTAATCGCGATTAAAAATTTTAATCGTTGCCCAGCCCTAATTTTACTACACAAATTATGGCTAAGAGAGAGATCATGAATGCAAGCTCTCCCTTAGGCTCACACTGTACACTTTTTACAGTCTTATAAAATTAACACAAGCCATTATGCACGACGTGAAATGGGTCAATGATTAATTCACTGCATGTTGCACTGTACACATGTGCACTTGTCTGTATGTTGCTGTAAAACTGTTGACAGTTTCGGTTATCACTATGGTAGCATCAGCATAAGGACGTTACTAATGTTTTGACAGTTAAATCTAATGTGCACTGCTAGTTTTTAAACTGCAAGCACTTACCGACTTGCCTTTTAACAAGACAAGATAGATAAATTTGCACTTAAATTTGCATCAGATGCAAAATTAATTTCCATGTAGCTGCCTCTGCGACAATACTGATGCTGTCCAAAGAGCTCCAGCTCGAGCTTTAATTTAATTTTAGGGTAATGGGATCTCACTGGTCAGTATCCTTCTCTTACTTAACAGATCACTACAGCAAAATTTTTTTTTGTTATATGTTAAATATAAATACCCACTTAGGCAGACAATTTGAGGCAAGTCAACCTGCAGTCAGTTGTTGTTTGGTCTTTGCACCATTTCCTGTGTCACATTTCACACATGTACCGTCGACAAAGCATGGTTAGGAGACCGGATGCGACTATTATCTGGTGTTCTTTAGGATTTGCAACAGCTCACTGCTGCAACTCTGGTCTGTCTGACTGCAAGAGTTCTGTTCAGGTGACGAAGTTTCAAATAACAAACAACAACTGTAATTAGGAGTCTTTAAGTTGTTGCGGTGTTCACATTACAAGATCTGAAAAAAAAAACTCTGTCATGCAGCGACTGCAACATTTCCAGGCTCGGAGTATTCAGGGACGCCACGCGGGGCGGCAAAATGGCACATCGAGCCACTTCACCGCCTGAACGAGACAACAGGTGCAACAGCAGCTCTGCCTTCTGGCTGTCAGCGTTTATTGTTCTGCATTCTTGAAGCTGTCGAGAAGCGAATGTGTTTTATAATACTGTTTTCAAGGCTCACTGTCATTTTGGCTGGAATCCACCAAATGTTTTTGGTGCTTGGCAGACATCCGCTGTTTTTCTCCAGTCTGTCTTCAGGCTGTACGTTATTACATTATTATTATTAGGGTTAGGCACCGTTTGGATTTTAACAATTCTGATCCTGATTCTCTGTTTCGATTCCTGTTCAAAACGATTCTCGATTCCGATTCTTTGATGTGTAGGTCAACAGGTCGCGACTTATTTAACAGTAGAATTTTTTTCATTAAAAAAAAAACTGAGAAGGGAAGGAGTCTTTTCACCACTTTTTGTGAGAAAATTTACCAAGGCCCGGAGTGGTCGGCCATACAAAATGAAACACACACACTCGCTTTTTTGCTAGGATAATATATGTGTATATTTATTCCCCACAGATAGCAAGCATTGCACATAGAAGACACACAATTGCTCTTTTGCTAGAATAATATATATATTCATCAGGGTTTATGCCTTGCTTACTCTTACCGTGACACAAAGCTGGAGAGCCGAACAGCTTGGCAGAGTTAGCCTTTCAACCCGGCTGGGCGTCCGTACGAAGACCCGCAGCTGACTCTACCAGAACTTCCGGGCTCTCCCATCTTTATAGTCTTTAGCAACATTCTAGCTTGCGGGGGGGGGGGGGGGGGGGGGGGGGGGGGGGGGGGGGGGGTCCACCCCCCCCTGGTAGCTCACACACTAAGTCTTGTCCTTGGCCTCCCGCCATGGAGTTCGCTCCCACGGGAGCTCCCATGCGAACAAGCTACACAGGGGGCGCATCTCTCCCCAGTTACATTTGTTGATAAATACTAAGCAGGTGCAGAATTGATACGAAAGAGTTGAATCAGGACATTCTCAGAACACAGAGTTTCCACCTCTGGCCTGAGAACATCCTGATCCAAAAAAGGTGCATAATCAGCAGTAATACATGAGCATAATTGATAACACATGAGCATAATTGGTAATACATGAGCATAATTGATATAAAGAGTTGAATTCAGGGCATTTCAGGACACAAAAATATATTTTTCCCTTCAACCACATAGGCTGTTACTTTTCTGTGGCACTCGTGTGTTTACCCCTCGCAGCCAACGTGAATGGGGTGTCATGTTGTTTGTTCAGCTTGCAAAAAGGAATAAAAATGTCTCTCCAAACACCATGACGTTGTTATAGTATAATATTAACACCGATGATACACATCAGAAAAATAGCAAATTAACTCAGTCCTTAACGGAGGAGCATAAAGTTTGTCCGACTTAGCAACAGTAACTAGGAAGGGGGCGGTGCTTACCGAAAGGTCAATTAAATACGGTACACTCGTTTATTTTTCTGATGCCATGCAGGCAAAGGTGTTTTGCCATATTAGTCGTGCACCCTCCTTTGGCAGTAACACGCTTCCCGCAGATGTTGCACTGCGCCACGTAGCCGTCATTTCCCGGACTGAAATGCAGCCAAACTCGAGAGCGGCGTCTCTTGGGATCCATGTTGTGACGAGTGAGGTCCCGTCGGTGACGGACATGATGTCGACACTAGCGCGGAGTTGAGTACGCCGGGTGGAGTAACATCAACAAACTAGTGCAGTAAATCAAAACAAAACAAAAACAAACAAACAAAAAAAAATAGCGCGGACATTTAGGAACCGAAAAAAGGAATCGAAATTCAAAAATCTTCTAAACGATTCCAGAACGGGACGTTAGGAACCGATTCCCACTTGGAATCGTTTTTCGGTGCCCAACCCTAATTATTATACATTATTAAGCTATCATTTAAAAGTGCAATTTTGCTGCCTTGTAGGCCGGCGAGTTGTGTAACTGTGGACAGCAACATTGTTTGAATAATACTATATAGAACATAATATCTTCAAAAAAGTCAGAGGCCACAACCATGAAAACCCAACCATTAATGCTTAAACTGGTGTGACTCTATTTGTATTAATGTTGCTCATTAATGCCAGGATATCAGCGTGTTAGTGTAAAGGACCTTGTCCAAGGATCTCACCTGGATGTCACGATCACCTTGACTGGGGTTCCTGTACCAAAGTCAGTAGCTTAAACCTCTGCTGAGTTATCCAGTCACTCAACCCCTGAACCCCCTGCGGTTCTGCAGAGGCCTGAACCCCCTCAATCAGATCATCAAACAAGATCGACTACGGGTACAAAATCTAAAAATAGGGCGACCACCAGCCCCCTCCTCTACATGGATGACATCAAGCTGTAAGCGTGACATCGACTCCCTGATTCACCTCACCAGGATCTACAGCAACGACGTCAGGATGTCATTCGGACTAGATAACTGTGGACGGATGGTATCTCAGAGAGGAAGGATGATCAGAAACTGATGAGGTTGAATGACTGGAGGGCAACATAGTAGGGCAGATACAGATACCTGGGGATCCCACAGGCAAAGGGCCATCACAAGGTGGCAGCTCTGAGGTCAGCCAGAGCCAAATACCTACAGGCAGCTCCTGAAGAGTCAGCTGGAAGGGAAAAACAAGATCCAGGCGGATGAGATACCCCGCTGGCATAATATCCTGGCTATTGGAAGAAATGCAAGCTGCCGATGTTAAGACAAGGAAACTCTTTACAACGGAGTCCAGCATCCTGAGGCTGCACGCTAAGCGAAGGGAGGGAGGCCGTGGACGAGTGAAGGTCAGAGCTACTGTCCAGGATGAAACAGCAGCCCTCCAGGAAGACATCAAGAAGATGGCCCCCACCGATGACCTGCTAAGTGACTGCCTCAGGAACTGAAACCCAGCATGGAGGAGGAACCCGAGGGGCTGTCATGGACGGATAAACCCCTGCAGGGCATGTACCGCCGCCAAATTAAAGAGGTGGCTTACATTGGAAAAACATGCCAGTGGACTGAAAGACAGCACAGAGGCTCTGATCATGGCTGCTTAAGAACAGGCTCTAAAGACCAGATCTATGGAGGCCGATGTCTGTACATCCCCATTTCAACTCCTGCTACCGGAACGGCAACCGGAACGAAGAAAGTGCTGCTGGGAAGTCCCGCAACGGAGGCACGTCTCGGCCTCCACTTGAGGGACCTCTCATCGTTGATGCTCTGTAAAGCCCGCCTCGGAGGCGGAGCTCCACAACAAACCTGGCCGTCATAGCCAATGGCACAGCCAATAGCTACCTGCCAATCCTATGACGTCTGGCCATCTGATTGGTCAGCTTTATTACTTTATATCAGCCATTCCCAAACTCCAGAATACCACGGTCCAATTTGAAATGTGAAAAATCTCCACGGCCCACAGAAAGCTTTAATCACAACTGTGATCAACATACAGAAGCTATGATCCAATATTAATGTGAGGGGTCAACAAATAAGGTGACACTTGTCATATTAAGTTAAGATGACAGTAGAATAACACGCAACTGGTTTGTTTTATTACTTCTTAATGTTTTGTTTTTTTTTTTAAATCATGCCATGAATATTTAAAAAAGATCGAGGATCTAAAACATATTTGTTTAATTTTAATGACCTCTCACCGCCCACCTGCAGTACCACGACAGTCCACCAGGGGGCCACGGCCCACACTTTGGGAATAAGTACTTTGTATCATTTTACGCGGTGTGATACGAAAAAATACTCACTATCGAGACCAAAACTGATTTTTGTGCCAAGCTGTAAATATGTTTAGTTCTGCTCCAAAGTTGGGTATTTCAACATGGGAGATAAGATAAGATAAGATATTCCTTTATTTGTCCCACAATGGGGAAATTTACATCATTACAGCAGCAAGTTAGAATAGCAATAAAAAAGAGAAAAGGACAACAATAGAATAGGATAAAACAATAATAAAAACAAACAATAACTACAAAAGAGAATATATAATAAATAATAAATAATAACTCTGACTTTATTTACAAGGATATGTTGGTAGTGGAGTCGCTGGACATTTGTTTTGGAGACAGCACCTGGTACAAAAATCGATTTTGCTTTCTGTACAGGGGGTGAATTTTTATTGAATGGCATTTTAAAACTAAAAATAAATGTTTTTAAAAAAAAAAAAAATAAATAAAAACAGTGCCAAAATAAAGTTTATGTTATACAATTATCCAAAATCCCAAAAATCTTGTAAGAATAACTGTGAGCTGATGGAGTCGAGAAGTGAAGGTGACTGCCAGAAGTATCAAAAGAGCTGCAGCGCACGCTAACAGAAAAATTGAGCTAGCTAAAATAGGTAGGTTTTACCACAGCACAAAGCAAAGGTCCACAGTTTTCTTTCTGCCCTTGAAGTTGTTTTTATATTTTCATCGGTTGGGTTTTAAATGATTAAGTCACGCTGACGCATCTGCTGCAGTGATTTGTTGTCTTTCAAAAAGTGGAGCATGTAGGTTATTTAAAAAATGTTTTTTTTCAGAGAACACTTGCCTTTTTGGCTAAAGTGATTTTTATTTTTAAAAAAAGAGCACAATCTTTTTCACTTTTAAGGTCTTATGAATCAGGAGATCAGAATAAAATTATGAATGAAATTTTAAAAAATCCTCTAGCATGGCTCTTAATTTAAATAAGCAGCAGATGATGTCATTCATCCGTCTCAATGTCTCTTCTCTTTCTGCAACCAAACAGCAAACAGAAGTGCAGCAACCATGTCAGCTCCTTGTTTTCCATCTTTCCTTCCTTTCTTTTTTTGCCATATTCTTTTATCTATCAGAAGCTGGCCATTTTCGAAACCAGCGCCAAGTGGTATGAGGTGGTAATTTGCGAGTCAGTGGATCCTACCGGGTCCGTCACCATAATGGAGCTGCACCAGCAGAAAGGATGGAGGAGGAGGTCTCTCCTGTTACAGTTCCAGCCTCCGAGGTTTTACCCAGACTGCATGATGCTCTTCACTTTGGGCTAAGCGCTGCAATAAAACCTGCTCTTACAGTAATGACATAGGCCGGTAATGGTTTTATAACCCTTTCCAGATTGATGGGCGCTTTCCCCTCTCAGACCATCGCTGAAATATCTTTCCTCCGCTGATGGTTCGACAAACCTGATTGTTTCAGATTAGCAAATTGACAAAAACATCTGTTTTCACAGAGGTTCACACACATGCTAATAACCAGTTAATCATGTGCATTTGATTAGCAGTAGCTGACAGCTCGTTAACCTCTTAATTACCACGGAACCAATAAGGGTTGTATTTAGTTTTTCCACACACACTGTCTGCATTTTAGCTTAGTTTGTGCTCTTTTTTTCCACTTGACTGTATCTTATATCATCCTGTGTGTAAAATGACTTTTTAATGTGGCGAACTGGTTAATAGACACAGATTATATCCGCTTAGACTCTGCTTAATGTGTGCACTATATCAAAATGATTTCTCCCGTTTTAGTAAACCCACCACTTTAAAGCTTAGGAGAAAATGCTTCCTGTTTAAAGAAACTGGTTGACATTACGGGGAAATATCGCTTTTCCCGCCGAGAGTGGCAGAAGGTCAATACCACACCATAAGCATGTTTTCATTCAGGAAATTACTGCCGCCTTTTCATCTCAATCAGTCTCGATGATAAAATATAAAATGTGAGCCGACTTGTTTCTTTTTTTCTTCAGTGAATATTTATGATTTCGTTACTGCTCAGTTTTTATTCTCAGATAGTCAAAAATTAGGCTGTATTATATTTTCTTTTCTATGTAAAAAATAGTTTGCTTAGAGCAGTGTTTCTCAACCTTCTTTCAGGCGAGGCACCGTTTAAATTCATGAAAAAATCTGAAGGCACCCCAAACTTCAGATAGGCTTTGTGTCTTCGGGCCTGAATTTACTTAACTGTTGTGTCCTATGCTTTTATTTTGAAAGATTCCACTGCCTTAGTATTTGAGTTTAGACAAGTATTTATTATATTACATTATTTATTTATTAATTTTGCTTATTTTGCATACTGTCAGATGCGTTTCTTTCTGCGGCACCCCGATTGAAAAACACTGGTTTAGAGCACATGTGTCAAACACAAGGCCCACGGGCCAATTGTGGCCCGCCACGTCATTTTATGTGGCCCTTGAGAGCTTGTGCATTATTGGCTTAAATTAAATTAATTAAATAAAAAAAAAAAATTTAAGCGCATATTGACGATAAACTACATCTCCCATAATGCATTTCATCATTACCCACAACAAAACAGTATATCACCATGAGCAAGAACTCAAGACGATTTTCAGAACTAATGAACTTGAGAAAAACCTCTACAAACTAACTCCAACATGTCAAAAGAAAAGAAAAATGGTGGCCCTCGAAGGGCCAGATTGACGGCATGAATGTAACAAAATGCAATGTAAATTAAAATATATTTAAATACAGTATTAAAATACAATGCCTTCCTTGTGCATCAATTTTTCTTTTCTTAGACATGTTGGGGTTAGTTTGTAAAGGTTTTTCTTAAGTCCATCTTGCTCATAGCAACCGTTATCGTTGTGGGTAATGACGAAATGCATGATGGGTGATGTAGTTTTTTGTCAATATGTGCTTTAAAGCGGCGTAAGCTTATTTTAAGTCTTAAAATATCGGTTTAAAATTTAAGCCAATAATGCCCAAGCTCTCGAGGGCCACATAAAATGACGTGACGGGCCACATTTGGCCCGCGGGCCTTGTGTTTGACACATGTGAGCTAGATGGTTGATGCACAAGGAAGGCAGTTTCATCAACAACGGGAAAACAAATACAAGTTTGTATCTCAAGGTGAAGTAACAGTATGTCTTTTGGTGTTATGAGGCAGATGTCAGTCATGAAAGAGTTTAATCTACGTCGGCATTTTGACAGAGAGTGTTGTTTTTTCCTTTTTTAAATCCCATAACGAAATAAAAATGTGTTCTGCACCCTGGACTAAAGGCAACGTGATGGGCGACAGTTTTAAAAATGTGACAGATATGCTTTGTTATCATGATCAAGTGTTTTAATAGCGTCTCATATTTTTTTGCCATGGCAACAAGGAGCACTTGTCTCTGATTGGCTGGAGCCGGTGCATTATTTTCAGAGCGCAGCAGAAATAAAGAGCTGTTTCAGTCTGATTTTTCTTGCTTCCTGAGGACAAAGAAAGCGATTAACAAGAGTAATCATTATTCTACCTCTCCGGAGCGACGCTCTGCATCGAACAGCACGGCCCGTTATTCCTGCGTAACTTCATCGCTCGTTCATGGGCTGAATTATAATATCACTCCTGCTGTAAGTGAGTCTGTGCTCGACGCCACTCCGCGTCGTATTAATTGACCACACGCTTTCATGTATGCAAAGTTTGAGAGGCAGAAATCAGCTCGCGGTTCTCTTTGAGCACATAATCACAGCTGGCCGACTGTCTGCAGCCGACGCAGGAGCGGAGAACAATTACTTCCCGAGTCCCATCCGACTCATTTTGTGGCGCTGTAAGCGTCTGTGTGTCAGAGCCTCCTAATGATCAAACGCAGCCCGAACATGTCCCCGCGCTAACTGAAGTCAATTAGGGGTTTGATGCTTTCTAACCTGTGGAATCGACTGAGGCAGAAAGGCTGAGCTCCGGGTAGATGCTCCTCTGCAGAGGGAAGAGGCTGCCTGTCAGCCGGCGTTTAATCTGTCTCCGCCAATCCATCAGTGTCAGACGCCGCTGTCAGCGGCTGGCGCGGAGGACGCGGGTGATTGGAAACAATGTACGGAAAATGTGTTGGGAGCAGCACATCACAACTTAAGCGACACTTTTCTGCCACTGGTTTTAAGCGTCTGAATCTTTTCTGCTTAATGTTTTGTTTCATATTTGTGAGGTGGAACTCATGAGTTCGTTACTGCTGTTAGCGTTTCACTCTTTCATGGTTTCTACGGCCCTAAATATAAAAGAATATTTTTAGTTATTAAAGCTATTTTCTCTCTGCAGTAAATGGGTTCATCTGTGTATAGAATTAGGCCCCGATCGAACACCTCCCACTACCCGTTACCCGCAAATTGCGGGTTTAGGAACCTCCGCTAACCGCTAATGCAATCTTCCGCTTCCCTAAAGCCGCTACCTGCTATGCCGACTCCCTTACTCACATTGTAGGCATGGCAATGGGCGTGTCTCTTGCGCTTTATGCAAACTCTGTATCTTGCGATCGTGGGTTTAGGGTTGCAGTGGTCTGACCACCCGCTACCTGCTATCCCAAACCCGCTACCCGTGATCGCAAGATACCAAGTTTAGGGTAGCGGGTAGCGGGTTACTCACATTGTTGGTGTGGCAATGGGCGTCTTCTGCGCTTTCCGCAAACTCGGTATCTTGCAATCGTGGGTAGTGGCTAACGGGTAGCAGGTGCTCTGACCACCCGCTACCTGCTATCCTAAACCCACAACCCGCATGTCGGTGCGTAAGAGAGCACGTCCAAATGGCATAAATGTGGGTCCGAAGGAAGAGGAGGAAGCTCTACAGCAGAGTCCCAGACGAGCTGCGCACGAGAGCTGCTCCGATCTGGATAAAAAGATGCTCCATAGCGGTTTGCGGGTAGCGCACTGATTGGTTCAACAGGTGGAACGCCCTAACCACTCCCATGCATAATATAGCGGTTAGCGCAGGTAAGACAGCAGGTTTACGGAGATGGATAATTGTGTTCTTTGCAGGTGAACGCCCCTCCCTCTACCCGCTATCCCTAAATAGCGGCTTTAGGAGATTTGGCAGAAGATCGGGCTCCTAGTCTCCCGTTTTTTTTTTTTGGCATTTTCAGAAATAGAAGGTTTCACTAACAGAAAACTGTGTTTTATATCTATATAATTTTTACAGATTTTTGGTTTGAGTTCACATTTATGGTTTTGATTGGAACCTGATCCAAGGTGGTCTCAATGCCCTCAAAAACAGCGAAATGGCCCTTTAGCCTTCTGACGAATCAGAGAGGAGGTGATTTGTTGTTCGCCAACGAGTCGACTGACTCAGAGAGTGAAAGGAGTGAGTTCTGTCCCAAAGTCAACAGATTAGTGACTGAGTTGGAGAGAGAGACGAGTGAACTGAAGTTCATGGACGGCCCGAACGACTCTGTGAACAAATCGTCTTTTCAAAGTCTGGAAACGTAGCTTCGCTCCAAATACAACTGCCAGTTAAAATAAATGTTCTCTGGAGGCGGGCTGTAATCTGTCCACCCTGAGAAAAAAAAATCAGCTGCTGATTTGCTGAACAAAGCTTGATCGCCTAAGAAAAAAATGCTAATATACATTATTCTTTAAAAATAACACCATAAATATAATGTTTTTAAAAAAAAAGAAATAATGTAATAAATGAATAGCGAATGTGTCCAGTTTAGTCAGCTGAGGGTCGGAACGCCAAGACCCACACTTGTGGCTGCCGCACAATGCACCCGACTCCTGTGACCCTCCCTGGAGGTGGTGAGCCCATCTTACCCGTTGGCCACATGGGTAAAGGCTCCTGAACAAGCCCCTCCCCCAGGCCTGGCTCCAGGGTGGGGCCCCGGTGACCCTTGCCTGATGGGCATCAAGCTCCTGTTTTCTTCCTGTTCATAAACGTAAGTCGACTGAATCGTGCTTCGTCTTGCCCGTCCCCCTGGACCAGTTTGCCCTGGGTGACCCTACCAGGGACAAATGCCCATAGCTCCAGCGCACACATTCAGGCACACAAACCCCTCCACTTCATTCAACTTTCAGCTTCATGATGTCATATGTCAGGCTTTACAGAAAAAAAAACATTTTAAAGTAATAAATCGAAAGAAAACCCTTCAGTATTGGAACTAAAACATGTTATAAATACAGAGTTTCATTATAATCCTCTAGACTTTAGAGTGGGGAAAAGCAATGAATAGTCTTTTCTAACTTGAGAAAGCATCTGAAATGAAGAGGAAGTATCTGAAAGCCAATATCTCTGCATTAAAACGTATTAACACGTGGCTTTATTGTGTGAGGTTTCAGAGGCTTTCACCGAAGTTAAACAGAGAGGGGAGAAAATGAAAAACTGGATTGTGTTAAACTGACCTCGGTGAATATGAGGACACATTATGAGCTTTTATCTTGACAGAAATCACATTACTGAGGCCCATAAAGTGAGGATGGAGCTTTCAGCTCTGATTCCCCATCTGAAGGGAGATGCGGGGAGATGTCGTGTTATTGCTGAGACGACTCAAGAAGAAGCGAAACCGGGACGGCAAAGACAGGTGAGTCCAAAAGTTTACTTCCGAAGCAAAAGGACAAGGTTGAGAGACGGGCAGGTGGCCTTGGAAAGGTCCAGCTCTGGTGGCTGGAACGTGAACGGGATCGACGCACGGGTGCCGGTGTAAAACCGGCGAGCAGCTAAACAAATGTCAAAAAAAAAAAGAGGCAGCGAAGCACAAAAACCGAATTAAACAACAGACGAACCATCAAGCGAAATCATGACAGCCCTGACAGAAGCGCCGTGAAGCTTCTCGACGGTCCGTAACCTTTCCAGAGCTGCTCTCAACTCTGTTTTGTTCCTCCTCTCTGCTCGTCTCCCTGCTGCACTTCTTTCCTCTGACCTAGAAATTGATCTCGGTTAAACAACTTGTCTTGATTTCTTAAGTGCATCTGGAGACGAGATGAGAAAGGAGAATCGCTGGAGGAGCTACTAGACTTTTTTTTTTTTTTGCAGCATCACACATTAATCCTACACCGCAAATTGACTCAAAAGCTGTCATGAGCGCTGTTTAACGCTCGTAACAATGGCGGAGATTGTGAAACGGGAAGGGCTGTATTGAAAATGATGAAGCGCCGCCGCGTACGGAGCCTTAAAATGACAGCTGCTTCATATTCATCCTCTGCTGTCGAACAAAACCGAGAACATTGAAAAGTCATCGAGAGCTCGCTAACCACTCTGACAACCTGAAAACACCCTCGCCTATTCAGATGAGTTCATTAGAGAGCCTTCGCCGACCCTGGCCTGCTTGTGGTGAGTGGTTTTCGGTAAACATGTTGCCCGTCTCTCTGATTGTCACCGTGACCTTGTTTTTACGCTCGTTCCTGATGTCCCTGACGCTCTCCGTCTCTTCCTTTGATTCGTCCGTGGCGAGTTTCCCGTTTACCTCACAGAAACACAGAAACAGACGGCCCCAGAAAATGAATGAAATCACGATATACGGCTCTTTTCAGAGGTCATCCTGCTGCTCAGCTCAGTGAGGATGGTACATGTTTTGTTGGATGGTGCAGCACTTATGTAGCCCAGGGGCTTATATTTTCATTGCTGTGCAGATGATACTCGGGAGAGTCCATTCGGCCAGCTCGCTGGAAGCTGGTCTACAAGCATGTATTGGTGCCATAAAGGCCTGAATGACTTCTAAATTACGAGGCTGTTGTCTTTGGACCGGCGTGCTTCAGGAATAGACCGTCTGGTCACGTAGCTTCAGCTCGTAGCTCCACATGATCTCCGGTGCAGGCTCACTTGTGGTTCACGGGGTTTCCAAAAGGAGAAGGGGAGGCGGAGCCTTCAGTTACTACGCTCCTCCCTCAGAACACAAACACCCTCTATATCTTTACTAAAAGGCTTAAAACGACCCTGGATGACCCTGATCCATTCCAGATATGGTGTTAAAGGCCGACACATCGATGGACTGGACTCCTTACTCTTGACTCTTCAAGTTTGTAAAAAGCAAAGCAGCTTGTTTCACCTTTTTGGGGTCAACACAGCAGATCATTGTGTCCCCCATAGTGAGTTGGCATATGTTTTAACAAACAAACAAAAAACGTAGGAACACAAACCACTCCATTCATCAAGGCTTGGGATTGACACTATGGCTGCGATTACATGATGTTTTTAATTCGGAATTAATAATTAGGAATTAAATAATTCCGAATTAAACTAATTTCCTTCGAGTTTACGTGGAAATAGTAATTCCGAATTAAGGTTTACATGGAAAACACGTTAGCTCGGCTTTATCCAACTCCGCTTTAGGTCTGGGGGTTGGGAAGGGTTCTGATTGGATAGGGGGGGCGGACGTCTTTACGTCTACCGGAAGAAAACAAACTTAGCTAACTCGGTTAGCAACAACATTTCACTTATTTTTGACCTGGGTGGCGTCTCTATCTGTGAAACCTCCTTCATTTAACCTGGCCGCTTTGAAAAGCTCACAATTTTTATGTTTCCTGCCATCTGTTCTTTTAATTATTTCCAGTTCCTCCAAGCTATTTATTAAATAAATCGTTTCTGCTCCTGAACACCGTTTACTGCGTGCTGCCATTTTAAAACTTTGTTTTGAAAACAAGCCCAGCGCGGAATATAAGCGTCATCGCGACAGACGGGCAAGAGAACTAGCATGCGCAGAAAGACGGGAATTAATTTAAACAGGAATGAGTGTATACATGACCGCGGAATTACTTAATGCGGAATTAAAATGGGAATAAACCAGCCACTTACTTCGGAATTAAGTTTAATTCGGAATTGACATTTTCATATGGAATTAAGTGTTTACATGGTAACTTTTATTCTTCTTTAACTTTAATTCTGAATTAAAGAGGAATTAAACTTCCCATGTAAACGCACTGTATGAGAACACTGGCTTTAGACATTTTCGTGTTTGGGGCGATTGTCCTGCCCAAGGACTGGGATGATATTGCCAAAGTCACAGTTTTCTACCTTTCTACCTTCTCCTCCATTCCTCAGGCTTCCTCTCTCTCTCTACGATCTTGTTGAATGTCCTGGTCTAAAACTCTACCGCCACCTCCCCTAGTCACTTCCAGACCTCTACAGGTATATCATCAGGACCAACTGCCTTCCACTTCCCCCTCCTCACATCAGCCTTACTAACCTTTGACACCTCCTGGTCCACAGTAGTCACCTCTTCCACTCTTCGTTCTCTTTCATTTTCCTCATTCATCAACTCTTCAAAGTGCTCTTTCCATCTTCCCATCACACTCCCAGCATCTGTCAATATGCCTTGGATCACCCCAGTCTGTTGCACATCCTTCCCATCTCTATCTCTAACCTGAATCAGTCAATCTCTCCCTCCTCGCTGTCCAGCCATCATGCAAATCATCGTATGCTCTTTGTTTGGCCTTTTGCCACCTGTACCTTCTCATTACGCTGTTCTCCTGTCAACTCTCGTCAGTCCTCTCAGTGTCCCACTTCTTCTCAGCTAACCTCTTTCCCTGTACATACGCCTGCACTTTCTCTTTCCACCACCAGGGGTCCTTGTCTGTTTTCCTGCCAGATGACACACCAAGTTCTCCCTGATCACATTAGCTGCAGTCGTCCAGTCATGTGGAAGAACCTCCCGACCGCCCAGATCCTGTCTCAACTCCTCTCTGAAAGCCAGACGACACTCTTCCTTTTCCAACTGGTGACGCGTCCAGTCGTCCTTTAACTCTAGTAACTGGTAATCTCTGACACGGCTGCAAAACTCCCCTTTTTGTTGTTTTTCAGATCAGTCTTTGCCTCATGTGCACTGAGACTATTCAAGTCAGGTGTTGGATTTCTGAGAGAACATCGGTATCCAGTGATACCTGGCTTCTATGACTTACCTTCTTCAGGATTTTTTACTCTTAGGTTTAGTGTCTACTCTTAGTATCAGTGTGTCTCCTCCCACTGTTTTTGATTTCTCACTGCTTGCTGTTGTATTTTTTTTCTTTTTTACTGTATTTCTCCAAATAAACTTCCCCGGGCACAATGCAAAACATGACCAGGGGACATCTGCTTTGACCCCCCAAAATCGCAAATATTATTTCTTACATCGTAGACACAGACCGCTGTGACAAGCTGTGGTTGGTCTCTAAGGCTCCGAGGATGAAGGTGAGCTTAGCTTGGCTGTTCGAACAGCCGTCATTTCACGATGCAACCAAAGCAACATTTGAGACGGCGGTTCTGCTGTGAACGCCGGCAGCTGAAATGATTGATCGCAGGTTCCAGCGCAATTCTGCTTAAAAGACTCCTGAAATGATAGTCCAGTGAGCGGCTCAGCTCCTTCAGCCAACCGGCGGGGAACTGCAGCTGGTAGAGGTCTTGGGAACAACCCGACAACCCCAAACCCGAGGTTCTGACCTGAATCAGGTCTCGGGTCCAATTTAAAAGACGTGACTCCGGGTTCGGGTCGGAATCGGTACAGTTAGTCTCAGGTCCGGTCGGTGCACTCTGACAGGCTGGGTACGCATTTACCTGAGAGAGGTAAAGATATTGGCGGTCGCAGCTGTCACTCAGCCCCCCCGTCCCCGCCCCCTTCCATCCAATAAGCTGTGAAATGTCAGGTGACAGATCAAGCAAAAGTAAACAAACAAACAGTAGTTTGGTTTAGCCAATGTCAGGACTCGGAGAAGTTTAATTAATTATTCATTAACGTGGCGTGTTTGTCATAAAACAATCCTGTTGCCGTAACGTGTTATTAGCGGTTTGCTGTAAAGCTGTAAAGCACAACGGATTGCCAACACCATAACGTTGGATGAGAGAATATGTTCATGACACGTCCTGACAGGTGTAGGCTATTAGCGTTAGCAGTTGCTACCAATAGCATCTGTATCCACAAAGAAAATAACGACGTGGATTTATTGTTGTTTACATCACGTAGCCTATGCAGCAACTGAACCGGGTAGAAAAAGACAACTTTAGGTAAGAAAAAAAGGTCCACTGTGGAGCCGTCTTGCTCCAAGTTTGGCATCAGCTTCTGGCGCACTACCAGCTCAGCTCGAGCAAAAGGAGGCTTCAAAAGCTCTCTAGATACTTCGCCCAGTTATAAACAAACAGTCTATGAGTTAGCTTCAGTGGCTATTATTACGACGGGAACATTTTTAGAGGAAATACAGTATTTGATATTAATGCCCCATCCCTATATCAATCTGCCTCCATGTTTTTCTTTGAGCCAGCGTCTGGATCAACCACCTCACTCACCAGTCGTTTCATCCTTTTGGTCCCACTTGTGTTCTACGAGTGAAGGGTCACGGCAAATCAATATAGCGTTGCCCTGATCCAATACATTAGCATCCTGTTGGGACTGAATTCTTCCAGAATGACAATGCCCCGATCCGTAGGGCACAGGGGGGTCACCGAATGGTTTGATGAGAATGAAAATGAATGGTGACTCACTGTGGGCTTGAAAGTCACCAGATCTCAACACAAAGGGGGCTGTGGAATGTAATGGCCAAAAAAAACAAACCAGTGAGGAAGATTTGCCACAAAACAGTGACAAAAAAAAAAAACAAAGAAACTTGGAACTTGTGCCTGTTTTTGTGATATAGAGCTCCATGAAAACACTTACGACCCCAAATAAATACAAGCTAGAACACATTACAAAACGGGTGATGTAATCACCGGGCCTTTCCATCTTTGCTAATACAACTCCTAGTTTACTGCAATGGGCCTCTCAGTCAGTAAAATCACACTGCTGTTTACCATAAAACTCTTGCATGTGTCAGCAGAGTGGGAGAAAGTGCTGAATTATTCTCTTATATGATAAAAACAATCAAACCCATGCTTCAGGTCGCTGTAGTCGAAGACACAATGCGGAAAGACGACGCCACTGATAAAGGCCTCAGAGTAATAAATGTGTGCTGATGGCTGAAAGCATTAGCGTGAAAAATGTTGATATGGGGGTAATTGCTGGTTGAAGAAGAAGCTCAAATGGCAGGCGTCGGACTCCTGAGACGGAAAACTCGATGGCTGTGATGATAAAAGCTGACAAAATTAAAAAACAAAACAAAAAAAATCCATCTTGGATGTGCGAAGCTTCTTCTGGCTACAGAGGGGTAGCTGTGCATGCCATTTGCTAAATTGTTATAATAAGCAAATGGACCATTAGGAAGGAGGTGTCTGTGCACTGTTAAGTCTGTGGGGGGTGGGGGGGGGGGACTGAATAAGATTTAATCAACTTTCATCACAGTGATGTTTAAAGCTGAAGCCCATCCATCCAATGGATCCCTTTCAATTCTATATGCCACCAGTTATTTACTGTACAGTATATACCTTTACCTCAGCTGTCTATACCTGCACCTTTAATGTCACGGTGTGTAATATACACTATATTGCCAAAAGTATTCTCTCACCTGCCTTGACTCACATATGAGCTTTAGTTCATCCCATTCCTAATCAATATGATGTGGGTCCACCCTTTGCAGCTAGAACAGCTCCAACTCTTCTGGGAAGAGTTGCTTCAGCTCACCTGACTCAAATGAAAGGTTCTTTAACGGTCTTGTGCAGACCTTGATGACAAGCTGATGGTGATCTATTCATTTGAATCAGGTGTGTTGTGGCAGGAAAACATCTAAGACATGCAGGACAGCGGCCCTCAAGGACTGGCACTGCCCACCCCTGGTCTGGAAGGGGCCTTGAAGGACCAACAGAGAGCTGGTCCCAGCAGTCCGCTGCTACTGGCTGGTCCGACAGATCCACCCACCTGGAACACGACTGACCTTGGTCACCTGCTAGCTCCTGTTAGCTCCTGCAGAGGTTAGCCAAAGCTCCAGCAGGATTTGTTTTTTTGTTCTGGTGGTCCGTGTCTGAGATGTTGCTTCTGAAACTGAATCTGAAACGAGGATGGATGGACACATCATAGGTCATAGGTATCACAGGTAAGCATGAAACGTGGAGCTAAATTAGTTAGTTTGTGGTAACTGAGGGAAGCTGGGTATGTTCTAACTGACTACCAGGCTCCTTTGTTCCACCTATTTAGCGTTTTTTTTTTTTTTTTTTTTTCACAAATACTGCATTTAAGTCCAAGTCAGAAGTCGACAAACCTGAGATGATTTTGCTGACTTCCAGTTTTTGTTTAATTTTTTTGGTAAAAATCACAATTTTTGTTGTGACTCTTGCAAAAACCTGACTTTTAACTTAACTCTGCGGCTTTAGGTCAGAAATATTGACTTTTTCCAAATCACAATATTTTGACATGAATTAACAACTTTATGTTGAAAAATTGTAAATGTTGTGTAATCGCAACTTCTTGCTTTGAAATCACAAATTCTTTTGTAAAATTGCAAATTTCACAAAATCCTGACTTTTTGTTGTAAAATCACAAAATTTACAAAATCCCGACTTTTTGACAAACTCAATTTTGGCTGTCAAATGTAGAATTTCACATTTTTGTTGTAAAAATCATGACTTTATGTTGTAAAATCGCTACTTTTTGACACATGGCAGCTACGTTTGATGATGAAATAGATGCCCACCAGTCGTTCTGCTGAAAGGGCACTGATCACGTCCGAGGGCAAAGGGGCAGATGGTTGACCTGGAGGCTAAAGCAAATAAGTATGATGCAAATCCCATGCTAAATCAAGTGCAGTATAATACAGTGGTCCCTCTACTTACGAACGTCTCCACATACAAAATTTTCCAATTACGAAACGTATCAACGGGAAAATATTGCCTCTAGTTACGAAAAAAATTTCAGGATACGAAAGGCAAAAATACAGTAGCGCTACTACTCGCAGCTCCCAGAGTTTACCAAACGTAAACATACTTGTCGGCTCCGTATTTCGGTTTGAAAGCGGTGCGTCCGAGCTGCTCTGCCATTGGCTATCGCTTAGCATCTTCCTGGCATCCCATTGGCTAGGAGGGCCCCTTGTCTGTATGAGCGTAACCCAGCAACCAGGTAAACAAACAATTTTTACCTCCGCCAAGGAGGTTATGTTTTTGCCAGCGTTTATCTGTCTGTTTATCTGTCTGTGTTCAAGATAACTCAAAAAGTTATGGATGGATTTTGATAAAAATTTTGTCGGAGTTGTCGGAAATGTGAAAAGGAAGAACTGATTTCATTTTGGGTGTGATCCGGAATAAATCCTGGATTCTGAATCACTTTCAAATTTTCGATAATTGTTGCGCTTGGTGGACGTCTGCGCTCTCTAAGTGCTTTTTTTAGTTCTAACATGTATTTCTTACAGGTTTTCATGTCATTTCATGTATTATTTATAATTTATAAAAAATCTATGTACGAATTTTGGGGGGCTTGGAACGGATTAGGGCATTTACATGAAAAACGCGTCTCTACTTTCAAAATTTTCAGATTACGAAACTACTTCCAGATTAGGGGTGAGTATTGGCAAGGACCTTATAATACGATATGTATCATGATACTTGTGTCACGATACAATAATATCACGATATCATGATATATTGCGATAATCTACCCAGTAAATATCAAAATTAAAAGTAGAGATGAATAATCAAGTTGCTGTATATGTTCATCAGATGATATTGATCATTCAGAGGACAAATTGAGTCAAAACTTCAAAACAGCCTATTTATTGTTTATTATTAGCGTTTTTGCACATTTAAGGAACCATTACAACATACTGACGGCATTCTAACCACTGTAAAAAATCGATATTATATTGGGCGGCCGAAAATCACGATATATTGCCAAATCGATTTTTTTTCACACCACTATTCCAGAACCAATTAATTTCGTAAGTAGAGGTACCACCGTATAATCATGTGTGATCCGTCACATGAGGTTTGCTTCGACATATATTATACTGCAACTAGAAGTTGAAAACTGGTAAGATTAGATTGAACCACAACATGAGATACATGGATGGTTTTGAAAAGTCAATAACATCTTAAAGGGCGTTTCAGCAGCAGAAAGGTGTAAAAAGGCTTAAATGAACTTAATGAATGATTCACAGGTTGATGTTATATGGATTCAGGTCCCAGAAGACATAACTTAAGCTTCCTTCGCTCAGGGAGCTTCTCAACTTATGACTGAATTAATAATGGATGAAATCAAACCAAACCAACGTATATCCATTAGCAGCTCTTGCACTTGCAATGAGAAGCTTCAAGTGGCTGACACGGACAATTTCTCAGAGAGATGCTGCATTAATATGTAGTAACATGTAGTTGGTTCTGCAGGGTGGCGGAAACTGTGGCACAAGCTACACCGTTTAGCACAGCAAATGTGGTTTAACTTGAAGATCTAAAGTTGTGTTTTTGACAGTCTTTTGACGTAATTGACAGTTGATTTAGCTGTGACCAGAAACGTAGCCAACTGCAGTCCAGCGGTCAGACTGCAACCGTGGTCGAGGTGGCTTCAGCTGCAGGCAGTGGCGGCAGCAAAACATTTTCATTGCAGTTGCTTAGGGGTTGCTAAACAATTGTATGGAGTTGCTGGACAATTTACTGCAATACCAATTAAATAGCATAAATATGGATATGTATGTCATTACCGGCCTACTCATTCTAATCAGCGCTATCTGAAACTAGCGCGGATGCCATGAAACAGATTTTTTTTAAAAAAATCAATTTGAAGTTCGTTATTATAATTTTACCATATAGTCATGCCGCTTTTCACAGCAGTGAGAAATGCACATTATCAGTCTAGACTACAACATTTGTAATCTAGGCTAGTCTTGTAGTTCTATTTGCATAGGCTCAATCTCGGCCGCCACGCTTCAACAGATAGCCTCCATTTTGATGTCACTTTTCTAACGGCCCGGTTTTTTTTTTTCCCCAAACTGACTTCGCGTGACCCCTGCAGGCCAGCTCTCGCGAGACGAGTCTCTCTCTCATGGTTTTTAATTGTCTTCCCTTTATTTTAATTTAAAACAAAAACACATGAAATTCATTTTAAATTAAAGTCACCATTTTTATTTTATTTAACACAATTAAGATTTTTTCATTTTTAATAGTCTCCATTCTTGGGGTTGCTTTGAGGTTGCTAAGCCATATTTTGGGGTTGCTATAGCAACTGCAAGCTACCCCCTAGCGCCACCCCTGGCTGCAGGTGGTGGTGGCTGCCGCTGGCTGCACTGGATAAAGTAGCAGTTGAAGTGTCGCCAGCTGGTGAGTCGCTCTGTCTGAGCCGCCTTCACTCCCAGACCCCTCACTTTCAGTCATTTTGAATGTGGAAATGATTCAGGACTAATGGTGCAAACAGCGGGATGCTTGTGAATAAGCATCTCCACATATGCCTCCAAATGTGGAAACTACCGACAGCTTGCATCGCGTCACACAATATTGCCTTCGGTCTGTTATGACCATTGCCACCAGTTGGACTGCTGAATGACGCTGGATAAGAGCTGTTTTTTTTTTTTTTTTTTGCATCCTGCATCAGTGTGATGTGCAGATCTTCTGAGCTCTTGAATTTGCTTTATTTCGAGGTTGCATGAAATTTCTAATCAACGTGGAGATGATGGAAATCATCTAATTTATCTTTATGAGATAATCATTTCGATGCAATGTGGATTTTTGGTGCTTGCAGGCTCACGACATAGCACCTAAGACGGGTTTTAACCACAATTATATTTCAGAACACACACAAAAAAACATGTTATCCCCAATATGCTGTTTTATTGGTGATATTAAATGGTGAATTGCCTTTATGATCCACTACATTCAGCACTCAATTCATTCGGCCTCCCAGGATCTCATGAAAATAAAATCTAAAAACAAATTAGCGTTCAATCAAAGATTACCCTGGCAAACTAAAGAGCCGACTGCTTCAACGTTTTGGATACGATTCAAACTGATGAAAGTGATGAAAACAGCTAGATCAGGGGTGTCAGAGTCATTTTCACTGAGGGCCACATCAGCATCATGGTTTCCCTCGAAGGGCCAGATTGACAGCATGAATGTAACAAAATGCAATGAAAATCAAAATAGATTAAACTACACCTTATTATATTGTTAAATAAGTGTTACTGTATTTATTATGTATTCAAGTTTCAAATATTTAACTCATTATTATATTAAACTCAGTGTTTGTGGTTGTAAGAGTATCCATTAGCTTGGTTTCAGAAGCGGAAGCGGTTCGTTGTTTTTCTTGCAGGCTAAATTTAGCATACTTAGCTCCGTGTTTGCTGTCGAAATTCCGACGTAGATTAAACTGTTTCACGACTGACACGCCTCATAACACAAAAGACACCTTGAGATACAAACTTCGGTAATTGTTTTCACATCGTTCATGAAACTACATTCCTTGTCGTTGTGGGTAACGACGAAATGCATGATGGGAGATGTAGTTTATTGTCAATATGCGCTTTAAAGCGGCGTAAGCTTATTTTAAGTCTTAAAAGATTGGTTTGAAATTTAAGCCAATAACGCCCGAGCTCGCGAGGGCCACATAAAATGACGTGGCGGGCCACATTTGGCCCGTGGGCCTTGTGTTTGACACATGTGAGCTAGATGGTTGGAAGAAGGAAGGAGTGCAGCTCCTTCTCTTTCTTTCCGCTAACACAAATGCTAAAGGGACACAATCCTCGCCGCATCCCTCTCCAACGGCTCGTTTCGAAACCAGCCTCGCTGTTCGGAAGCCTTGATTTATGCGCACGTCGGGCGTCAAATTAATGTCAACCTTTTGAGGCTCGGGTTCCGACTTCCCGTCATAATTTAAGCGCGGCGGTTTCAAGAAGCTTCGCGTTAAATAAGTGTGACCATTGACGGATGCCTAATTCAGTTTTTAATTCAAATGAGCGAGGGTGGGGGGGGGGGGGGACCTAACGGGAAAACGTAGGGTAGGAAAGCGAGGGGACTGAGGGAACGTAACGTGTGAAATGAACTGTAATTAACGTCGAACAAGAGGAGGCTGGCAGAAAAGGCCGGCGCACACTTCTCCCATCCAGCCTGCTTCTAATGGGAATATGATTGCATTCTGTCTCTTTTCTCCTCATGAAGGTTCTTTGTCTAATTCAATCAATACTTCAGGGCATTCGATGCACCCTGAGTGGATGCTCTGAATGCGGTGAATCAAAGCAAAGCGATTCCGACAGCAAATGCAGCAGGACTGACCTGTGGTCTAATTCACTAGAAAGATGGAAAACGCTGCATTGTTTTAGCCCGAAGAATCGCAGCGATCTGTTTATAACCCAAAACATCTGTGTAGAAATCTTAAGAGAGTGTTTGAGGCTGTAAATGCTGCAGAAATGTGGTGTGTGTGGAAAACTAATGTGCTTTTTCTGTCACTGGAGCATCTCACGGACCCCTGAAGCAACATTTATAACCTGTAAATTGGCAGTATGGGCGCTTTTTAGATAAAAATAATCGAAAAAACAATTCACCGTATAATCCATTTAAGCCGTTTTATCAGTTGTTTGTCATAATATAATGCAAACGAAACTACAATGAAATTCTAAAATACAAGCAATAAGACTAATGCAAAAAATAATCACTCCACTCCATCGTTTAAAATCTGTATCGGTTGCACTTCAAGATGGAAACTGGGATGTCACGGCTCGGGCACAGATCCGTCACAGTACAACCCTCATAAAGCCATTTTCAGCACTCACGCCGCCGCTGACAAGCTGCTGCCCACAGGCCTTGTCCTTCTGAAGGTCCCCCCCCCCCCCCCCCCCCCCCCCCCAGTGAGCCTGTCATAACAATTCTTCTGCCCGTATTTGTTAAAGTTACTCAGGTCTTTGTACCTGCCAGTTTTATGTGCTTCAAACACAACTGACGAAGAGATATGAGACCACGGAGGCTCAGATTTAAGGATGCGAGCGCGTGAAATTTATGATGTGAGCAGGAAGCGCGATGAAAATGACCGAGGTGATGTAAAACTTCAAGAACACAGCCTGTAAACAAGTTGAGTGTGGACTTGTGGGGGGGAGGGGGGGTCTCTTTCAGTGCAGGCTTCAATCTCAAGTCTCCTCCAGACATGCAAAATATAATATAAAAGCACGCGGACGGGTTCACGGGCTCGGCATTATAACGTACTCTGCATTTCCGCATTTATCGTTCCAGAAGTGTTGCGTGTCGACCGAAGAACCTCAGATCTGGAAAGAGCACCGGATCAACTCCAGACCCTCTTCAGGGTCCTGGAGGGAGCATGGGAATTTTCCCAACCAGTCCTCATGTGCTTTGTGGACTTGGGGCCAATTCCAATTCCTCTCTTAACCCTCAATCTCAACCCTCGCCCTTAACCCTCAATTTTTGGCCCTCAATCTTAACCCTCGAAAGTAAGTGTAAGGGTTATCTTGTGACTTAGAAATGGGACACCTCTTGAGTGCAGTTACGTCTTCAGACTGAAATGTATCAGAGCCCGTGTTGTTTCTGTATTCCCTGAAATGACTCAGGGATAACATTAAAAAGAGTGCCGTATATTCTCTAAATAATATTAGCAAATAACACAATAGAGGATATATTATTCAGTCCTCCGTCGCTACACAACAAGGTATACAAGTAACGTGAAGCCGACCCGGACCGCTGACGGGACCGGGACCGCCCCGGTCGGCGGCCGTCCCGGGACCGACCGGGACCACTGACGAGTACAACGTGAAGCCGACGGGACCGCCAGTCCGGCAGCAAACATCGTAAAGTAAAAAAAAATAATTATTACGCAACAACGATGTTAATCCATGAAAAAAATCTCAAACAAACACAATAAAATGGTTTCGTAACATTTATATCTTTAAGATATACGAAGATACTTACGTTTGTAGCTATCTTCTGGGTAGCCCTTACTTCCAAGGGTGGTGTCGTAAAATCTCAATTTTAAGGGGGGATACAGCCCTCAAACTCGTCCCTCAACTTGACTTGCTAAGAATCGGGTCAGCACTTGCCCTTAGCGGGAGCGCGCATTTTTGAGACTGAGGGTTGAGATTGAGGGTTAAGGGAGGAATTGGAATTCCCCCTTGGACTCCTGAGGGGGGGGTTGATCCAGGAGGACGGGGTAGGCGATGCTATCCAGTCCCAATACAAAAGGAGCAAGAATTTGTTTCGCGGATCGGTGCAGCGTCGGCTGTGGTGAAGAACAAGCTGAGCCTAAAGGCAAGGCTGTCCGTTTACCGGTCGACCTTTGTTCCTACCCTCACCCAAAGGTCGGGTAGTGACCGAAAGACTGACATTGCGGATACAAGCAGCTGGAATTGGTTTCCGCTGCTCCTTCACATCGAGAGGAGCCAGCTGAGATGGTTCAGGGATTCGGTCTGGACGCCTCCTGGGATGAGGTGTTTCAGACGTGTCCAACCCGGATCCAGATAAGTGGAAGTTAATCAATGGATGGATGTGTCACCTATGTCAAGAAGAGCTGTGTGAACAGTCAAGAGGAGACAAACACACATGCTTTTATTTTGTAATTAGCATGTTATTTCCGGAGCCTAAAGACGACACACTTCAGCCAAAATATTCTGACCACTGATGGAAGGACTGCTACCCCCCCCCCCCCCAACACACACACACACACCCCTCCCCCCAAGGGAGACATGCCTTTTTACCAAAGGTTTTCAAAATAAAATTGCAACATACCGCACACCATGCTTTGGCGTTTTTGATTGGGTCATCAGTTCAGACACCGAGATATACACTCTCAAGCACAGAAAAAAGTTTGGTGTTTTGTTTTTCAGGGGGTTTTTTCACTAGGGCTGGGCAAGTTAACGCGTTATTATCGTGTTAACGCAATAATTTAATAACGCTGAAATTTATTTTATCGTGCGTTAACACATGTTGCTCACATGCTTTTGTTTTGAAAAGTCTGTTACTGGCTGATGGTGAACCAGAAGACAATTGGCAGGTAAACTTAAGGAAAAGCTGAAACAGACATGGAGAACGGTAAAAATCTGTGAACTTTACAGTTCAGGTAGCAACTCAGGCAACTCTGGACTGCAACAACATTCCTCCATGTTCCATCAGATCTGTTCCATGTGTTCACTGTCCTGCTGTTCTCTAGCTGGTTACTGCAGTGCGGCTCCATCTAGTGGCACAGATGTGTAATGACAACAGAAAGTCCAGTCCTCCATTATAAAACAAATTCAGTTCTGTGGCTCGTTTTTTAATTTCGTACTTTTGATCCAAGTCTAAAATTGAAATATAAAAATAAACAGGCATTTTTTTTTTCATTTTTTTGTGTTAGATTTAAAAACGTAATAAAATGTCACTTTTTATTTTTTTGTATTTTTGATTGACAATTGAAAATGGAAAGAATGAATGATACACGGATTGGTAAAGTTACAGAACTTTAACATGGATATTTTCATTTTAAAGTTCTCCCAGACGGAGGATTCAACAGAAACAAGGTTATTTGTAACAACTGACAAGTTGAACTCCCCGTTAAAAGTTTCTGCTGTTACCTCAGAAATTACCTGTTTTAATGTTCTGATTGTGCTGAGACACAATCATTTTGTTGGACTTTTTTTAATTTTTCATAAAAACAGGATGACATTAATGTCCTGGCAGTGGCAATAAGCTTTTTTTTTTTCATTTTACATTTTTTAGATGAGATTTAAACTAAATATGTGTTACTGACAAGTGCTGATGTTAAAAGTGTTTGGACAACAAATGTTATGACACTTTAGTTCATATGGCAGCAGAACATTTAAATAAAAGTGCATTATACACTACTTATGAATTAATCATTCGATTTTGCGTATACAGTACGATTAATCGTGATAAATCAGGGAAATAATGTGATTAATCGCAATTACAATTTTTAATCGTTGCCCAGCCCTAGTTTTTTTTTTTTAATAACATGTCTCAGTTATGTTATTAAGTTTTATCTCAGACGTCAGTCGCATCCAGCAGAGTCCTTTCAGGATGACTGTGCCTCTAAAATGTAATTTGAAATCATGATGCCGGTTGGAAAGGCCAGCTCCTCCCGGTCCCTCGCTGTGAAACACGCCTTCAGTTTATTCGCTGTAATCAATCCTGTGTGTTTCTGCGTCAGCGTCGGCGGAAACGGCGTAAACATCCTCGGTGATGCGCATCGCTCAGCTGCTCCCCAACCCTCCTCCTTCTGTGGCTGTTTTTTTCTTATTTATTTTTATAGCTACATAATTTCTTCTGTTGCTTCTACCCCGCCTCTCCGCTTTTATCACTCCAGATGTTTTACCCGTCGAGCTGTTTCTCCCGTGAAGAGCTGCAGGCTGAGCAGCTGCTGTGTTTGCGGAGAGACAAGATCCACTCGCACTATTAAGATAAAAAATAAAACTAAATAAAAACGTTACTTGTCATTAAATCCATAGTGCTGTTGCAGCGTTGCGGGGTTATTTGCTGCTGTGCAGATGTATTTAGTGCTTTGGTGACATGCATAAATGTTTGTGAAAAATAAAATAGAACCATTAAGATGCCGTTAACAGCATGTGATTTCTAGGTTTAACAACAACATTAAAGATACAAAAATACAACTAAATCACTTGATCGTATGAGACAAATTGAACCTCAGATGACGACCAACATATGAGTTTTGGTCCCGCTGCACAGTTTTTTAAAACCACGACCCTTTGATTTCTGTGTGCAGATTTACTGATGTTTTCAGATCATTGTTCTGCTGCTTGACCCATTTTCAGCCAAGTTTCAGCTGACTGACGGGTGGCTTCACATTTGCTTTGAGAATACCTTGATCAACAGTCTGCTCAGTGGCTACAAGCTGCTCAGGTCCAGAACAGCCCCACATCATCACCCTTCCACCGCCGTGCTTGACAAGTGGTATGAGGTGTTTCTTCTTTTTTTTGTCTGCATTTACATTCATGGTTAGCGCCATCATCTAGCCAAACCATCTAGTATGTACAGTCATGGAAAAAATTATTAGACCACCATTTTTTCTTCACTTTCTTGTTCATTTTAATACCTGGTACCACTAAACATCATCATGTGACTAAAACAGACAGAAAAGAAAACACTGAATGCATAAAAGCAGTGTTTTTGGCAGTACAACGTAGGGCTGCACAATTAATCGAAAAATAATCGAAATCGTGATTTTTGGTTGCCACGATTAAAATTTTGAAAATCGTGATTAATCGCGACCATGTACAATGTAGTGTAGGGGACAATGTAGTGACCCGCCTTTGGGCGTTCTTGAAGCTAAGACATGTTTACAGGCTGGTGTTTATGGCCAAAAATCTCTAGGACCACCTAAGTTTCATGCTATTGCCTTTTATATAATTTGTCCATCCCTTATGCAATACTTTCTTGGTTATATTTCATATCGTGATTTTAAATAACATTCTGAACAAAAAAATATTTTTTATTGTTGAATAATCTTGATTAATAATCATAATCGTGATTTTGATCCAAATAATCACGATTATCATTTTTTCCATAATCGTGCAGCCCTAGTACAACGCCATAGCTATTGATGTAAAAACTTAAGTAATTTAGGTTATAATCAAGAAAACCATGGAAAATGGTAAGATATCAGCTCTTAAATAAAACTCTTATGAGCAATCTTTGTGGTTATCGTTATGTTTGTCCAAACAAATGTACGTTTAGTTGTACCAGGCATTAAAATGAATAAGAAACTGAAGAAAACAAGGGTGGTTTAATAATTTTTTCCATGACTGTATATGCAATTTAATCTTATAGCAGACTTTTTTTTGTGGGAGTGTCAAGGGTGAACATGTCCTTCACCAGTCCTCTCTGGCAGTAAATTCTAACATCCTTTATTAACATCTTAAATCCTGATTTCGTCAGAGAGGACTAAAAAAACACCAGTAGTGAAACATTTAAAGACAAGACAATTAAAGAGACCCGACAATGAGGGTGTGGTGGGCTGTGAAGTGTGGGGGGTGTTGTCTCAGTGGATTGTGTTGTGACAACAAACAAACTTAAATAGATGATATGTAAGAAGCAGAAACTACTAACGAGAAGACTGGATGAACACCTTTTACCAAGTTATAGACCTGTATATGGAGAATTGATGTAAACATTATCGATTGATTGTGTTAACAGTAGAGGGGGGTTGTTGGGGGAGGGGTGTAAAGAATAAATGTGTCCATGCCCATAAAGACTCACATGTAAGTTACCAAAGTACCAAGGAAACTGTCACCACCATTACCATCACCATTCTCCTTATCTTAATCCGTCTGAAATCTTCCTGCGGGTGAGAAAATGCCAGCTAACTCCCATCACCCAGGACCAGATTGGCCCGAGAGGACCTCTGTCACCTCTGTCCACTAACAGGGGGCCAGGCAGGGCCCCAGAGGGGCAAAACCGCAACGGCCCACCCCCCGCCCCCCACACCCACCAGGCACCAGCATCACAGAAAATGCAGCCCCTGTAGCCGTCACCCCAGGTATGAGGTGTTTCTTCCGAAATTCTGTTTGGTTTTCACATCTTTTTATTTTTTTTGCCAAATATAGGACAAGATAATGTTTCTTCAGTCCTGCGGTTTGTTCAGAACCTCAGTCGTGTCCTGTAAACCCTTCCAAGCTGAACTTGTTTGGTCTCCTTATAACTGTGCTTAAAAGAAATACACGGTTTTTCATTGCTTGTGTCTTTCCCTCTTGGCATAGTGTTAACACACATCCAAATACTCCAACAAACTAACAAATAGTCTGCTTTATGGAGGTCTGCACAGCTGCTGGTGATTGTCAGCGTCTGGCAGCAACTTAAATCCTGTGGAAGAAGTGAGGAGGTACTTCGTATTTCCCACATCATTATATCTTTATACGTTTTTTTCTTTTTTCTCTAATCGTCTGAGGTTGTGTTTGCCTGATGCCGAGATCCATTACAAGCTGTGGATTTTTATTGTTTTTACACAAACATAAAAACATAAGATGACAGTGGGGATATTAACTTTTGCACGTGACTCCGCTGTATCGAGGGTTCTGCTCAAACGGGCCAATGAGGAGACGGCGGTTCGCGTGGACGACTTGAGTCATGGCAGCGTGACACGCCGCACTAAAAAACCCACGTCTGCTTGGTTACGCAGGGCTCCCGTCCAGAATTCCCCGTGTAATGCAGCGGTGAATCACTTTTGCAGCTTTATTGCTCGGTTTGTAACCTGATTACGATTACGACAACTGTGCACCGTTCGAGGACGCCGGTCCAAAACACGTTCCAGCGCGCACCTGTGGGCCATGAAGTATAAAAATGAAATGGTGGCGTTTTGTGGCATAAACGGCCGTGCCAAGGCGGAGAACCGCATTTGGCTTTGATCCTGTGTGTGTGTGTGTGTGTGAGTGTGTGTGTGTGTGTGTGTGCTTCAGTGTTCAAATGTTTACTGAAATTAAAATGTGGATGCTGCCCAGATAACTGTAACTGTTAAAGTGAAGGTCAAGCCAATCTTGTATGTATAAATACATAATGTATATATTAGAGGCTGGGCAACGGTTAAAATTTCTAATCGCGATTAATCGCATGATTTCCCTGATTAATCACGATTAATCGCATTGTATACGCAAAATCAAATAATGAATTCAAAAGTAGTGTAAAATGTACTTTTATTTAAATGTTCTGCTGCCATATGAACTAAAGTGCCATAACATTTGTTCAAACACTTCAGCATCAGCACTTGTCAGTAACACATATTTAATGTAAATTTCGTCTTTAAAAATGTAAAATAAAATAAAGCTTATTGCCACTGCCAGGGCATTAATGTCATCGTGTTTTTATGAAAAATAAAAAAAAGTCTACTAACAAAGTCCAACAAAATGATTGTGTCTCAGCACAATCAGAACATTAAAACAGGTAATTTCTGAGGTAACAGCAGAAACTTTTAACGGGGAGTTCAACTTGTCAGTTGTTACAAATAACCTTGTTTCTGTCGAATCCTCCGTCTGGGAGAACTTTAAAATGAAAATGTCCATGTTAAAGCTGAGTAACTTTACCAATCTGTGTATCATTTATTCTTTCCATTTTCAATTGTCAAACAAAAATTTAAAAAAAAAAATCAAATGTGACATTTTATTACATTTTTTGTTTTTTATTCTAACACAAAAAAATGAAAAAAAAAAAAAAGCCTGTTTTTTTATATTACAATTTTAGACTTGGATCAAAAATACGAAATTAAAAAACGGGCCACAGAACTGAATTTGTTTTATAATGGAGGACTGGACTTTCTGTTGTCGTTACACATCTGTGCCACTAGATGGAGCTGCACTGCAGTAACCAGCTAGAGAACAGCAGGACAGTGAACACATGGAGCAGATCTGATGGAACATGGAGGAATGATGCAAAAGTTTTGTTGCAGTCCAGAATTTTCTTTTTTTATTTCTTCTTGCTGATTTTAGCAGTTGTCATACTAGGAAATAAATGGACAGTCTCAGATTTTTATGGCAGATTTATTTTAACAGTTATAGAAAGAATATTGAAAAAAAATTTTGAGAAAATTACATGAAATGAAAAATAAAAAATAATTTGTAAGTCACTGAGGGAAATAAGTATTTGATCCCCGACCAACCTTGACCAGTGTTGGTTCCCACAGACCACTGGCATACTCCTAATCTCACTGAAGTAATTACCTGCATGAGAGACACCGGTTCCAAATAGTCACCTGTATAAAAGGTCATCTGCCCACAGACTCAGTAATACTCCACCATCTCCACCATGGACAAGACTAAAGAGCTGTCAAAAGATGTCAGGGACAAAGTTGTTGAACTCCACAAGGCTGGAATGGGCTACAAAACCATAAGTAAGAAGCTGAATGAGAAGGTGACAACTGGTGGTGCAATTATTCAGAAGTGGAAGAAGAACAACATGACTGTTAATCAACCTAGGCTGGGGGCTCCATGGAAGATATCACCTGGTGGGGTCTCAATGATCATGAGAAAGGTTAGAGATCAGCCAGAACTACACGGGAGGAGCTGGTTAATGATCTCAAGGCAGCTGGGACCACAGTCACCAAGAAAACTATTGGTAATACACTGAGATGCAACGGTTTAAAATCCTGCAGTGGTCCAAGGTCCCTCTGCTCCAGAAGGCTCACGTCCAGGCCCGACTCAGGTTTGATAACGAACATATTAATGACTCAGAAAGAGACTGGGAGAAGGTGCTGTGGTCAGGTGAGACTAAAACTAAGCTCTTTGGCCTCAACTCAACTCGACGTGTTTGGAGGAAGAGAAATGCTGAATATGACCCCAAAAACACCATCCCTACTGTCAAGCATGGCGGTGGAAGCCTCATGCTTTGGGGGGTGTTTCTCTTCTAAGGGGACAGGTCGACTTCACCGCATCGATGGGAAGATGAACGGGGCCATGTACCGTTAAAATCTTGGGTGACGACCTCCTCGCCTCCACAAGGACATTGAAAATGGGTCGTGGACGGGTCTTCCAGCATGACAACGACCCAAAACATACAGCCAAGGAAACAAAGGAGTGGCTCCATAAGAAGCACATCAAGGTCATGGAATGGCCTAGCCAGTCTCCTGACCTTAATCCTATTAAACATCTATGGAGAGAGCTGAAGCTTCGAGTTTCCAAGCTCAAGCCTCAAAACCTTCAGGATTTGGAGATGATCTGCAGAGAGGAGTGGACGAAAATTACTCCTGATGTGTTCAAACTTAGTAAGAAACTACAAGAAATGTCTGACAGCTGTGCTGCCAACAAGGGTTTTACCACCAAGTATTAGATCATGTTTTGCTAGTGGATCAAATACTTATTTCACTCAGTGACTTGCAAATTGATTTTTATTTTTCATTTCATGTAATTTTCTCAATTTTATTTTCAATATTCTTTCTATAACTGTTAAAATAAAGCTGCCATAGAAGTCTGAGACTGTTCATTTATTTCTTAGTATGACAACTGCCAGAATCAGCGGGAGATCAAATACTTATTTCCTCCACTGTATATATATATAATATATATATATATGTGTGTGTGTGTGTGTGTGTGTGTGTAACCAGTTTGATAATGATTTCAAAACATAAATCTCAACTCTCCTCCAGCCGTCACCGCAGCGTATCTCGTTAGAGCCGTGCCACAACAACATTTGGGCTTATATACCTGTTTTCACATGGACACGTAACATATAAGAGCACAGCCGCGACTGAAACAGCTGACCAGGCAAACAAATAAACAAGAGTGACCCCATCAACTCCAGCAAGGAGTAATACGCAACCTGTTCACCGCTCATCCGGGGGAGCCGGCGAATCTAGGAAGGAATGCAGGTCACATGCAGGCCCACATGCACCTGCAGGCTGACACAAACAGGGAAAAACCTGCCGGTGAATGAGAGCCAGAATTGAAATTCCAGGCCAGAGTCGGTGCTCAAAGTAAGCACAGAGGTGGAAGGAGAAAATCACCATCTCCATTTAAACGGAGCGAAAACTTCACACTCCCAAACATCATTATGCTTATCCAAGCCCTTATCGCAGCTCAGGAATTACTCAGTCAGGTTGCAGTCATATCACAGGAGACCCCCCCCCCCCCCCCCCCCCCCACACAGCTCTCCAAGAAAGAGAGAAAATTAAAATAAGATGGAAATAAAACAGCAGCTGCCGCCGTGCGGCCGTCCCATCAGTGCTCTGGCTTTCTCTCTGATGGGCGTAGCTGACGGACGTAGCTGATGGACGTCACTAACAGATGTAGCTAACAGACGTAGCTGATGGACGTCGCTAACAGATGTAGCTAACAGGCGTAGCTGATGGACGTCGCTAACAGATGTAGCTAACAGATGTAGCTAACAGGCGTAGCTGGCGTACATGCCGGCGCCGCACGCGTAGGTTTTTCACAGGAACGCCTGCATGGCTAGACTCCAAAAACGGACCATTTTAACGAAAGAAACCATCTCACAACTAGAAGGTGTGAATTTTCGTGGGTCACAGTGTTGTAAATTGCACGACAAAAAAAAGTTGTGACTATGTGAAATTCGTGATTTTGCAACAAAAAATTTTGTGATTTTGCTGAACTAGCTTAGCTGAACTATTCTGTAGACCTATGATACTGACTTCGCATGACATTTGTTCTGACGTGTCCATCCATCCTCGTTTCAGATGTTATTCCTAGAGAAACATCTTAAACAAGGACCAGCAGCAGCAGCAGCAACAACAGCAGCAACAGCAGCAGCAGTAGCAGCAGCAGCAGCAGCAGCAACAACAGCAACAGTAAAAGCAACAGCAGCAGCAACAGCAGCGCAGCAGCAGCAATACCAGCAGCAGCAACAGTAACAGCAACAGTAACACCAGCAGCAACAGCAGCAGCACACCAGCAGCAACAGCAGCAGCAACAACAGTAACAGTAAGCAGCAGCAGCAGCAGCAACGGCAGCAGTAACAACAACAGTAACAGCAGCAGCAGCAGCAGCAACAGTAAGAGCAGCAATAACAGCAGCAGCAACAACAGTAACAGAAGCAGCAACAGCAGCAGTAACAACAACAGTAACAGCAGCAGTAACAACAACAGTAACAGCAGCAGCAGCAGCAGCAACAGTAAGAGCAGCAATAACAGCAGCAGCAACAACAGTAACAGAAGCAGCAACAGCAGCAGTAACAACAACAGTAACAGCAGCAGTAACAACAACAGTAACAGCAGCAGCAGCAGCAGCAACAGTAAGAGCAGCAATAACAGCAGCAGTAACAACAACAGTAACAGCAGCAGCAACAGCAGCAGCAACAACAGTAACAGCAGCAGCAGCAGCACAGCAACAGTAACAGCAGCAGCAGCAGCAGCAGAGGTCAAACTGCAGATGGTCACCAGTCTCGGCTGGTTGTAGAAGTCTGTCAATACAAGGTGAAGCACAAGTCACATCTCAGACTCAAATTGTTGTGATTCTGCTCCACACAGTTCATCCACTCAATCAATATACTTGGAGTTTCTACATGACCCTCTGTCTGAAAACGGACCCCTGGTGTTGGTGGTCCCGGTGAAGCTGGACCCCAAGAAACTCGGTGGTTGTGACTCTCTCGTCCTCAGAGCCACTGATGAGCAGGCGGGACGTTTGATCAAACCGGTCTTCTATGAAGGTATTTTTAAAATCAGAGTGACTCTGCTGTTGCAGCTATTAATTCGCAGCTCAGGTGTCCAGATCACTGATAAATGCTCAGCACTAAGGAGCTGTTTGACACCATAAGACAGTAATGTGCCCATCAGTGGTAAAGCATATGGAACCAATTATGAATAAATTTATGGCTTTGCATAATTTGACCTGATGAGGTGCATCCAAACTCACTCTCTGTGCTATCTATGGAGAACAACAGGCTGTAATGGCGTTTATTTTTCCTGTAAAGATGGACATTTTGACATGGGAGTCAACAGGCACTTGATTTGCTTCTGGACTCCTAGTGGCCATTTGAAGAACTGCGCATATTTGCCATTACCACAGTTTAAAGAGAGCCAGATGTATCCTCTTGTTTTCTTCAAGACCGCATGCCGCTTAACGCTGACATCAATATAAAAGTGAACTGAATCAATGAACATGTGAAGGTGACGATCAACCATAAATGTGACAAAGAGTTTTGTGCGTTATTTCATTTAATCTGGACCGTCAACATCAGATGGATTTGGAGTTGTCACAACAACAGCAGCAGCAAACTAATAACGAAAAGAATAATGATGGTTTTAATAATTACAGAAAGATCAACACCAATTAATTGTTTGTCTTTCTATAAGACAAACAGCATTACAGAAAGACAAACGGCGAAGCTCCATCCAGGCTGCAAAGCCTCGGCTGCGAGGGAGAAGCTGCGAGGTGCAGAATACTAATATGGGAAAATGCTTTTGAGCTTCAGGGGTCACAGCCTGAGACGTTTTAGCCAAGCCTCCAATCAATTCCAATTTTTTTTTTCTTTTTACCGCAACATCCTGTGTCACATTTGCGGAGTGCAGAACGAGAGCAAATCGTTGTATTTGGGAAGAGACTAGGAGGGTTTTCATTTACATCCAATCAGTTATGGTGCAAAGCATTCTGGGGGATTAGTCCTAATTCCGTTTCCACGAGTGTGAACTTTCCAGGAGCGGTTCGGTGGCAGCGGCGGTTAATAATCCCCGCTGGTCCGGACGTGTGAGACGTTAACATCCACCGGTGTTCCTGCTATGAAATCTTTTCTGAAATTCGGGTTTGACATGAGGGTTCTTTTTTTATTTTTTTTATTTTCTTGTCAAAGTGCATTAGAGGGACTCACGCTGTGTTCGCCGCAGCTTCATCTCTCAGAAGTCAGAACTCCGTCTCTCGAAGGTTCAAGACCAGGTTAAGTCTGGAGAGAATCAATGAAATAGTGTACTGAGCGCCAGCTGGAAGGGAAAAGAACTGATGAGAACGCGTTTTTATGCTTTCTCACTTTCCCAGAGACGCGATCACAAACGTACCCCCCAAAAATCCTTAAAAAATTGGATCAGCCAAACGAGATTTTGTCCACAAACACACACCCCCTTCGCCAACAAACAAACTGCCGTGCAGCAGCGTGGCGCTCTGCGGATTAAGAGTCCATGCCGGTTATTTATTTAACAAACATGAAACCAAATGGGGGGGAAAAAAAAAAACAAAAAGGGGGGAGGACCAAGTACCCCCATGATTGAGGATCTTGCAGATCCACCTTTAGCATCCATCACTTCCTTTTCCCTCTTTTGGAGGAATTATGGCCCGTTCTTCACACTTGCTTCAGGTCGTTGAGGCATCTGCTTATCTGCAGCTCTCTTCAGGTCCTGTTGTGAGTGTGGGGGGTGTTGGGGGGGGGGGGGGATTTAGAGAATATAGGGTTTTAATAATCACCTGCGGTCTTCATAAGTAGACTGAACAGCATCCACTTCCTCAGGAGCTTCAAGTGTGTTAAACAACAACGACCCAAGACCTCACTGTTTTAACCATCTCTTAGTAACTCTTCCTCCACTGTGCAATGTTTTTTTTTTTTTTTTTTCCTGACAGCATTGCCATCAAATACAATCTGCTGTATGGTAGCCTCGCATGTAATGGTTTTAAACTTCACTAAAATCTAGAGAATCAAGTCTTTACTTTCAGTCTTGCATAGAGACATAGAGACACAGCAGTTCAAAGGGGCCGAGGTCTGGACTCTGGGTCGCTCCAACGCCTTGGTTATTTTATGTTTCAGCCATTCTGATTAGGGGTGAGTATTGGCAAGGACCTTGCAATTACGATAAGTATCATGATACTTGGGTCACGATAAGATATTATCACGATATCACGATATCACAATATATTGCGATATTCTACCCAGTTAATATCAAAATTAAAAGTAGAGTTGCTGTATATGTTCATCAGATGATATTGATCATTCACGAGACAAATTGAGTCAAAACTATTTGCTTCAAAACAACCTATTTATTGTTTATTATAAGTGTTTTTGTACATTTAATAAATAAATAGAATAAAATTGTCCTAAAAAATCGATATTAGGAGCTGAAAAATCAATATTATATTGGGTGGCCGAAAAATCGCGATATATTGCCAAATCGATTTTTTTTTCACACCCCTGATTCTGATATATACATATTAGGGCTGTCAAAGTTAATGCGTTAATAACCCATTAACGCAAATTCTGTTTAAGACCACTATTTTTTTTTACGCGAGATTAACACACACACGTTTCTGTAAATATGACCCTCCGACAATAAGTGTATTCACAGTCAACATGTGGGACAGACATGGCCACAGAAAAGGGTCTTATGAACGGCAAGTTTAGCTTTAAGGTGCTACCAGATGGATCTGTTGACAAGAAAAAGGTTATTTGTATTTACTGTCGCTGTGACTTGAGTTACCCACCGCAGGACGGTAAAGTTAGTTTCACATCCGACATTTGCTTGTTTTTTTTCTCTTTAAACTTTAATAGCGTCATGAAAATGGCACCGATTTTATCCAGGTTGGTATCATTTTGTAGATATAAGTCTGCCAGACATTTCACAAGCGTCATCAACTCTCCAAGCTCAGTGGGTTGTGGCTAAAACTCTGAGGAACAGTGCTGAATGTCCTTCTGAGTACCTCGCTGCTGCCGTGGAGTTTAGGGACCGTCAGCAAATTACTGCGGTCAAGCAGCAGCCCGACAAAATACACAAAGAAGCTGATGAATTAAGACCCCAAAAAAAATATGGCAGCATTGGTGGACTTCTGGTTTTCAAACTAAAGGCTTAAAAAAAAAAAAACGCATAGGACAAAATGGGTAGAGAAGATGGATGGATGGATGGATAAACAGAACATTAAAAAAATGTGATTAATGTGCGATTAATTGTAAGTTAACTATGAAAATCTTGCGAATAATCGCGATTAAATAATTTAATTGATTGACAGCCCTTATACATACAGTCATGGAAAAAATTATTAGACCACCCTTGTTTTCTTCAGTTTCTTGTTCATTTTAATGCCTGGTACAACTAAAGGTACATTTGTTTGGACAAACATAACGATAACCACAAAGATTGCTCATAAGAGTTTTATTTAAGAGCTGATATCTTACCATTTTCCATGGTTTTCTTGATTATAACCTAAATCACTTAAGTTTTTACATCAATAGCTATGGCGTTGTACTGCCAAAAACACTGCTTTTATGCATTCAGTGTTTTCTTTTCTGTCTGTTTTAGTCACATGATGACGTTTAGTGGTACCAGGTATTAAAATGAACAAGAAAGTGAAGAAAAAATGGTGGTCTAATAATTTTTTCCATGACTGTATATTTGCTGGTTAGCTTCCATTCATTGTCCTGGTACATGATAAAAGCTTTTATTGTCTGACAGCCTCACAGTTACCCCCAGATTATTCTGGGATACAGAAGAGTTTCCGGTTGGCTCAATGGCCACGGTTACATGATGTTTTTAAATTCAGAATTAATTTTCCGAATTAAATAATTCAGAATTAAACTGTTTTCCTTCGAATTTACATGGAAATAGTAATTCCGAATTGAGGTTTACATGGAAAACACGTTTGTTCGGCTTTATCCAATTCCGCTTAAGGTCTGGGGGTTGGGAAGGGTTCTGATTGGATGGGGGGGCGGATGTCTTTACGTCTACCGGAAGAAAACAAACTTACTTGATTAGCAACAACATGGAGGACAACATTATTAGCATCCGTTCTTTTAATTATTTCCAGTTCCTCCAAGCTATTTATTAAATAAATCGTCTCTGCTCTTGACCACCGTTTACTGCGTGCTGCCATCTTGAAACTTTGTTTTGAAAACAAGCCCAACGCGGAATATACGCGTCATCGCGACAGACGGGCAAGAGAACGAGCAATTTAAAGCGGAATGAGTGTATACATGACCGCGGAATTACTCTATTCGGAATTAAAATCAGAATAAACCAGACACTTACTTCGGAATTAAGTTTAATTTGGAATGGACATTTTCATTCGGAATTAGGTGTTTACATGGTAATTTTTAATCATTTAAAAACAGATTTAATTTTAATTCTGAATTAAAGAGGAATTAAACGTTCAATGTAAATGCATTGAATGACTGTAAGGCGTCCAGGTCCTCTGGCTCTGAAGTAAGACCCTCCACTGCCGTGCTTGACGGTCAGCATTAGGTGTTAAAATGCTGTGTTTGGCTTTTTTCTTTTCCAAACATGCCAGAGGACCTTGTACCCTAAAATCTTGTGGTTTGTTCAGATGTAGTTTTGCAAACATCAGCCATGCTTCCATGTTCTTTTGGACACAAGACACATTCTCTCAAAAATGAATAGACCACCAAAATACCGCAGAACATGACATGTAAGGTGGCAGGACTCGCGCTCCGGTTATCCCAGTCAAAGCAGACAGGATCACCGCTCATAAAGAGGACAGTGCTGATCGTCTCCTCCTGACATGAACATAGGCTGGAATGTCTTGTGAGGTTCACCACGTCAACATACTTCCCCGTATTGTCCTTCCACTGATCCCGAATCGGTGCCTTCCATCTTCTCTGTGCAGGGAGATGTTTCGGCCTCTTTTGACCCAGGTCGCGCCATGAGGGGATAGATGTGTAGCTTCTTTGCTTTGGATCTATGCGGTTTACCCTCTGCAGCATCGCAGTAGTGCCCCATGGTTGTTTGGCGGGAGAAAATGATGAAAAATGAATGATCTGGTTAGCTTGTTTGTTTTGGTTCTTTCTTTACCAGAAGTGGTTGTGTCCACAAAAAGCCCCAAATGCAATGCACAGTGACCGGCGCTGCCACCTAGTGGATGAAGATAACTGCATTTTCACCATACTCTGGCTGCCTCTGTTCAAATTGAAATAGATTCTCTAAGACCGTTGCTGATGTTGTTCCCTCTTGGGACTGTGCTAACTAGGGCTGGGTAAGTTAACGAGTTATTATCGCGTTAACTCATTGAATTATTAACGCAGACAATTATTTTATCGCGCGTTAACGCATGTTGCTCACATGCTTTTGTTTTGAAAAGTCTGTTACTGGCTGCTGCAGAACCGGAAGAGAATTGGCAGGAAACATGCAGAAAAGCTAAAACAGACATGGAGAACGGTTAAAATCTGTGCACTTTACAGTTCGGGTAGCAACTCAGGTAGCAATATTAACAATTCTGTCTGAAAAAGAAAATTCTGGACTGCAAAAAAACTTTCTCATCATTCCTCTGTGTTCCATCAGATCTGGTTCATGTGTTCACTGTCCTGCTGTTCTCTAGCTGGTTACTGCAGTGCGGCTCCATCTAGTGGCACAGATGTGTAATGACAAGAGAAAGTCCAGTCCTCGATTTTAAAACAAATTCAGTTCTGTGGCCCGTTTTTTTCATTTCGTATTTTTAATCCAAGTCTAAAATTGAAATATAAAAAAAAACAAGCTTTTTTTAATTTTTTTTTTGTGTTAGATTAAAAAACGAAAAACGTGATAAAATGTCACCTTTTAATTTTTTTTTTAATATTTGATTGACAATTGAAAATTGAAATAAGGAATGATACACGGATTGGTAAAATCCGTGTATGATTCGTTCTTTCCATTTTCAACTGTCAATCAAAAATTAAAAAAGGAAAAAGGGGCGTTTTATGTCGTTTTTCCTTTTTGAATCCAACATAAAAAACAAAAAATGCCCGGTTTTTCGTATTTCAATTTTAGACTAGGATCAAAAATACGAAATAAAAAAATGGGCCACGGGACCGAATTTGTTTTTAATATTTTAACTGGTCCCGTTTACGTGACCCGGAAGTGGTTTTGTGCTGCATTTCCGGTAGCATGGCGGCGCTAGAATCAAATACTAGTTTGATCAAGGACTTATTCAGCAGCGGTTTGACACACGCTGAAATTTGCCTGCACCTTGCAGCAGATGAGTTTCCTGTAGTGATGGTGAGATGAAGCCTCATGAGGCACCGAACCATTTGAGCTGATCGGTTTGAGAAAAGGTTCATTACTAGAAGCTTCATCTGCACACGACACCACCTACTGGTCGAGTGTATAATCACAGGCAGTTGGACCTCAATCATAGCTGTTTGTGGCACATTGAATATTTGTCTGTCATGGCCCTTGGGAAGGATTCTGAATTACAAAGAACATCAATGACTATGAATTACAAAGAATGCATGACCAAATAAATTCTCTACATACATTATCACATATGTGTATAATAAAATATGCCATGGATGTATTCTCTGTGTGTATAGTTTCCCAGTATGGAAGTATCATATGTGGCAGGTTGTGTAATGTTTTTTTCTTTTTTGTCACTTTAAAAGAATAGCGTGGGCCTGAACATGCAGAGGACAGTGAAAGTGCTGGTCAAACTAGGAAGATGGAACTGAATATGTTTGTGTAACTTGAACAATGATGTACAGGACAGGGAAAACTTTTGTCATTTTTATTAAGAAGTAACAATCTCTCAACAGGTTTTCAGCGATTCCTCTTTTTTTTTTTTTTTACACAACCTCTCTGGCCTTTCACATGGTACAGAAGATGTTGTTGTGCACAAAGGCGCAAATAATATTTTCAAAAAGTAGGTTGTCTGATAATCGAGGTCAAAACTTTTCTACTGTCATTACACATCTGCGCCACAAGATGGCGCTGCACCGACGTAAACAGTAGGTGAATGGAGCGTCACAGTGAACAGATGTAACAGATCTAATGATAAATGGAGTAAGCATGCGACAGACTTTTTTTAATACATTCTAGAAAAGCTTTATACAGTAATTTTTTAATGTCTACCCAAAAATGTTTTAGGAATTCGGACGTTAAACCGTCGATCCCTGGTGATTTACTGTTTTTCATTTGTTTTAGTGCATTTTCAATTTCTGTTATATTTAATTCTTCTTCAAGTATATGTTTGTCTTCTGCATCCAGTTTTTTTAATGTCATCATTGATGCTTTCAAATAGAATGTCACATTCTGATTTATTAAATTTTGACTTATATAAGTTACTATAGAAGAGACAAATTTCTTCCTGGATTAATTTCTGATCTTTTAATACAACTTCATCTTTTGTCATAAGCTTATTTATTTTCCTCTTAGCCTGTCTTTGTTTTTCGAGTCCAAAGAAATATGCTGAACTCTTTTCACCCTTTTCGATCCATCTAGCTCTTGAACGAATATAAGCTCCATTTGCTTTTGCTGTGTAAATGTCATCTAACTGGGACTGTAGTTACTTTATTTCAGTTTCGTCTTCTAAGGATATTTGAGAATTGTTTGTTAAAGAGTTGATTTTATCAATTCAATCCTTTTGCTTTTGTTTCTTTATGTGTGACAGTTGTTTGCCTGTGTTGATTGCTATACGTTTGGCCTCAAATTTAAACCATTCCCATTTATTAGTATCACTCATGTCTAATTTCTCAACCTCCAAAATAAGAGATTTCACCTGATCACAGAAACCAACATTCTGCAATAAATTATTATTAAACTTCCAAATATTTGGAGAATTCTGATGTTGCTTGGATGTTACTAAGTTTAGACTTATCATGCAGTGGTCTGTGAGTGGAGAAGGTGAAATGTCACAATTTGAAATATCGTTGCATATAGCTCGCTTGAAATCAGCCAGTAATCTAGTCTAGAGCACTGACCGTTTCCTGCAGAGTTATACCAAGTAAACTGAACAGATGTTGGATTTAACGTTCTCCAATAATCAGTTATGCATGTTGTTGTACATAAATTCAGTATGGTGTCATCGTATACAAGGTTGAGAATACCTGTGAGGTATTCTATCTAGCCAAGAGTCTGGGGCTATATTATGGTCTCCTCCCAATATCACTTTGTCTGAACAATATGTTGTTTTTTCCATTCATTTATAAGTTGACTTAATTTTGCATAAAGATTTATATTAGCTGCTTTGTTGTTATAGCCATAAATGCATATTAAGATATAATGTTTATCATTTATCTCCACTACCACCATTAACCAGTGTCCTTCAGTATCCCATTTCCCATCAATTATACTGCCTGGAAATCTATTAAATAATATCATGACTCCTGCTGAGTGTGACGTTCCATGAGCAAAAAAGGCATAATCCCCCCATTGAAGTTTCCAAAATTTTTCATCAATCATAACTGAGTGAGTCTCCTGTAAAAAAACACATTGTGATTTTTGATCCTTACAAAACAGAAAAATGGCTTTACGCTTAGTACTATTTTTCAAACCCTTTACATTTAATGACATAAAAGAACTAATGATTGTTTCAAGACGCGCTTAAACTTCGCTTTTTCCGTGCAGAAATGAACATGTTGTCCTTAATAACATCCTATCACAAACCACAAGAAAAAACATACCAGCTTTAAATTCAAGTCTTCAAACTTTTTTTTTTTAAACAGTCATTTTAACTTCCACCTGGTAAGATTTGTCTTAACAATACCTGAGAGTTATAACTGTAAACATAAAATATCTTACCATGTTTCTGAATTTCTGTCTTGCAGAAGCAACTATATGTTTTACTTAAGTGCCTGAGCATTTGCTTATTATAGCAGTTTTTATGGGTCAACTCTGTGTCCATCCATGAGTGCATACCCTTCTCTTAATCAGGCCTTCTTCCCGTTTCGTCTGGCTTCTTGCACCTTGGGCCAGAGCTTTGCACGAGCCTCACGATCTTCCTTTGAGAAGTCTTCCTTGAACTGAATGTTCATTTCCTTGCAGACTCTGGCCTCTCTTGATTTCTTCCATATTTCGTCACGAACAGTTCGCAGGGCAAATTGGATGATAATCGGTCTGGGCATCTTGTTGGTAGCTGCGTCGTTCCTCTTTCCCAGGCGGTGCACTGTGTCTACTGAGTCGCGGAGCTTCTCCACTGACAGCGGGATCACACGTGTCAAGATGCCAATCACCGTCTCTCTTGTGTTCTCCTTTTCTTTTTCGGGAAGGCCCATCAATCTGAGATCCCACCTTCTCTTATATCGTGTTTGTTTCAGACACATCTGCTTCAATGAGACATTTTCTTTTCTCAGTAACACTACTTCTTCTTTCATTTTGTTTATTTCTTCCTTATTTTCTCTCACAGCTTGTGTGTTTTGCTTCCATCCGACTTTCAAAGATTTTCAGCCTGTCGTCCTGCTCATCAAATCTCTTTATCAGAGCTTGAATTGCATTAAAGATGGTTTCATTTGTAATCTCACCCTGCTGGTTGTCTTTAGCCTTTGATCTCTGCTTCTTGGGATTTGGGCTGGGCAGAGGTGTATGATCATGAGGCACTTCTTCCATGTCGTATATTTCTTGTAGCACCTCATCATCACATGCCTCTTGCAGGGCTATCCTATCGTAGTCATGGTCCGTTAGCATTTGAGTTTTAGCCGCTTTGCTAGCGTTAGCCATCTCGTTGAAAAAACTTAGAGCAAAAAGTGGTCTGTCTCGGAAAAAAAAAACAAAGCTCCGTGGGGCTCAGTAGTTACTTGTGTTTTTTTCTGTGTAGCTGGTTGTCTTTTCTACTGAAGGTCAGCTTATTAAGGACGGTTTCAAAACTTATTTGCAGAGCCTGCAGAAAGCGCAACCACTCACTCCGCCATTTTCCCGGAAGTCGGACTGAGCATGCTTAGTTGTCTGAGCATGCTCAGTCTGTAAGGCTGTCTGAGCATGCTCAGTCTATAAAGCTGACTGAGCATGCTCAGTCTGTAAGGCTGACTGAGCATGCTCTGAGCATGCTCATTTGTCTGAGCACGCTCAGTCTTTAAGGCTGACTGAGCATGCTCAGTCTTCAAGGCTGTCTGAGCATGCTCAGTCTGTAAGGCTGACTGAGCATGCTCAGTCTGTAAGGCTAACTGAGCATGCTCTGAGCATGCTCACTGATGCTCAGTGTGTAAGGCTGTCTGAGCATGCTCAGTCTGTAAGGCTGTCTGAGCATGCTCAGTGTGTAAGGCTGAGCTCTGAGCATGCTCAGTTCTGTAAGGCTACTGAGCATGCTCAGTCTGAAAGCTGCTGTGAGCAGCTGTCTGTCCTGTCTGAGCATGCTCAGTCTGTAAGGCTGAGCATGCTCAGTGTGTAAGGCTGTCTGAGCATGCTCAGTCTGTGAGGCTAACTGAGCATGCTCAGTCTGAGCATGCTCATCTGTAAGGCTGAGCATGCTCAGTCTGTAAGGCTGTCTGAGCATGCTCAGTGTCTCTGTAGGCATGCTCATGTGTAGGCTGTGAGCATGCTCAGCTGTCTGAGCATGTGCTAGTCTGTAGGCATGCTCAGCTGTCTGCATGCTCAGTCTGTAAGCTGTCTGAGCATGCTCAGTCTGTAAGGCTGTCTGAGCATGCTCAGTGTGTAAGGCTGTCTGAGCATGCTCAGTCTGTAGCATGCTCAGAGCATGCTCAGTGTGTAAGGCTCTGAGCATGCTCATGTAAGGCTGTCTGAGCATGCTCAGTGTGTAAGGCTGTCTGAGCATGCTCAGTGTAAGGCTACTGAGCATGCTGTCTGAGCATGCTCAGTGTGTAAGGCTGTCTGAGCATGCTCAGTCTGTAGGCTGTCTGAGCAGCATGCTCAGTCTGTAAGGCTGTCTGAGCATGCTCAGTGTGTAAGGCTGTCTGGGCATGCTCAGTCGGAAAGGCTGTCTGAGCATGCTCAGTGTGTAAGGCTGTCTAACTGAGCATGCTCAGTGTGTAAGGCTGACTGAGCATGCTCAGTCTGTAAGGCTAACTGAGCATGCTCAGTCTGTAAAGGCTGTCTGAGCATGCTCAGTGTGTAAGGCTGTCTGAGCATGCTCAGTGTGTAAGGCTGACTGAGCATGCTCAGTCTGTAAGGCTAACTGAGCATGCTCAGTCAAGGCTGTCTGAGCATGCTCAGTGTGTAAGGCTGTCTGAGCATGCTCAGTGTGTAAGGCTGTCTGAGCATGCTCAGTCTGTAAGGCTACTGAGCATGCTCAGTCTGTAAGGCTGTCTGAGCATGCTCAGTGTGTAAGGCTGTCTGAGCATGCTCAGTCTGCTGAGGCAGGTAAGGCTGTCTGAGCATGCTCAGTGTGTAAGGCTGTCTGAGCATGCTCAGTGTGTAAGGCTGTCTGAGCATGCTCAGTGTGTAAGGCTGAGCATGCTCAGTCTGTCCTGAGCATGCTCAGTGTAAGGCTAACTGAGCTGGCTGTCTGAGCATGCTCAGTCTGTAAGGCTGTCTGAGCATGCTCAGTGTGTAAGGCTGTCTGAGCATGCTCAGTCTGTAAGGCTGTCTGAGCATGCTCAGTGTGTAAGGCTGTCTGAGCATGCTCAGTGTGTAAGGCTGTCTGAGCATGCTCAGTCTGTAAGGCTGTCTGAGCATGCTCAGTCTGTAAGGCTGTCTGAGCATGCTCAGTGTGTAAGGCTGTCTGAGCATGCTCAGTGTGTAAGGCTGTCTGAGCATGCTCAGTGTGTAAGGCTGTCTGAGCATGCTCAGTGTGTAAGGCTGTCTGAGCATGCTCAGTCTGTAAGGCTGCTGAGCATGCTGAGGCTAAGGCTGTCTGAGCATGCTCAGTGTGTAAGGCTGTCTGAGCATGCTCAGTGTGTAAGGCTGTCTGAGCATGCTCAGTGTGTAAGGCTGTCTGAGCATGCTCAGTCTGTAAGGCTGTCTGAGCATGCTCAGTGTGTAAGGCTGTCTGAGCATGCTCAGTCTGTAAGGCTAAACTGAGCATGCTCAGTCTGTAAGGCTGTCTGAGCATGCTCAGTGGCTGTAAGGCTGTCTGAGCATGCTCAGTCTGACTGAGCATGCTCAGTGCTCTGAGCATGCTCAGTCTGTAAGGCTGTCTGAGCATGCTCAGTCTGTAAGGCTAACTGAGCATAAGGCTGTCTGAGCATGCTCAGTCTGTAAGGCTGACTGAGCATGCTCAGTGTGTAAGGCTGTCTGAGCATGCTCAGTCTGTAAGGCTAACTGAGCATGCTCAGTCTGTAAGGCTAACTGAGCATGCTCAGTCTGTAAGGCTGTCTGAGCATGCTCAGTCTGTAAGGCTGTCTGAGCATGCTCAGTCTTCAAGGCTCACTGAGCATGCTCAGTCTTCAAGGCTCACTGAGCATGCTCAGTCTGTAAGGCTGTCTGAGCATGCTCAGTGTGTAAGGCTGTCTGAGCATGCTCAGTGTGTAAGGCTGTCTGAGCATGCTCAGTCTGTAAGGCTGCTGCATGCTCAGTCTGTAAGGCTGACTGAGCATGCTCAGTCTGTAAGGCTGACTGAGCATGCTCAGTCTGTAAGGCTGTCTGAGCATGCTCAGTGTAAGGCTGTCTGAGCATGCTCAGTCTGTAAGGCTGTCTGAGCATGCTCAGTCTGTCAGGCTAACTGAGCATGCTCAGTGTGTAAGGCTGTCTGAGCATGCTCAGTCTTGTAAGGCTACTGAGCATGCTCAGTTGTGTAAGGCTGTCTGAGCATGCTCAGTCTGTAAGGCTGTCTGAGCATGCTCAGTCTGTAAGGCTCTGAGCATGCTCAGTGTAAGGCTGTCTGAGCATGCTCAGTCTGAAAGGCTGTCTGAGCATGCTCAGTGTGTAAGGCTGTCTGAGCATGCTCAGTCTGAAAGGCTGTCTGAGCATGCTCAGTCTGTAAGGCTGTCTGAGCATGCTCAGTGTGTAAGGCTGTCTGAGCATGCTCAGTCTGTAAGGCTAACTGAGCCGTAAGGCTGTCTGAGCATGCTCAGTCTGTAAGGCTAACTGAGCATGCTCAGTCTGTAAGGCTGTCTGAGCATGCTCAGTGTGCTGACTGAGCATGCTCAGTCTGTAAGGCTGACTGAGCATGCTCAGTGTGTAAGGCTGTCTGAGCATGCTCAGTATGTAAGGCTGTCTGAGCATGCTCAGTCTGTAAGGCTGTCTGAGCATGCTCAGTCTGTAAGGCTGTCTGAGCATGCTCAGTCTGTAAGGCTGTACTGAGCATGCTCAGTCTGTAAGGCTGTCTGAGCATGCTCATGAGCATGCTCAGTGTGTAAGGCTGTCTGAGCATGCTCAGTCCTGTAAGGCTGTCTGAGCATGCTCAGTGTGTAAGGCTGTCTGAGCATGCTCAGTGTGTAAGGCTGTCTGAGCATGCTCAGTGTAAGGCTGTCTGAGCATGCTCAGTGTGTAAGGCTAACTGAGCATGCTCAGTGTAAGGCTGTTGAGCAACTGAGCATGCTCAGTGTGTAAGGCTGAGCATGCTCAGTGTAAGGCTGTCTGAGCATGCTCAGTGTGTAAGGCTGTCTGAGCATGCTCAGTGTGTAAGGCTGTCTGAGCATGCTCAGTGTGTAAGGCTGAGCATGCTCAGTGTGTAAGGCTGTCTGAGCATGCTCAGTGTGTAAAGGCTGTCTGAGCATGCTCAGTGTGTAAGGCTAACTGAGCATGCTCAGTGTGTAAGGCTGTCTGAGCATGCTCAGTGTGTAAGGCTGTCTGAGCATGCTCAGTCTGTAAGGCTGTCTGAGCATGCTCAGTGTGTAAGGCTGTCTGAGCATGCTCAGTGTGTAAGGCTGTCTGAGCATGCTCAGTCTGTAAGGCTGCTGAAGGCTGTCTGAGCATGCTCAGTGTGTAAGGCTGTCTGAGCATGCTCAGTCTGTAAGGCTAGTGAGTCTGTAAGGCTGTCTGAGCATGCTCAGTGTAAGGCTGTCTGCTGAGCATGCTCAGTCTGTAAGGCTAACTGAGCATGCTCAGTCTGTAAGGCTGACTGAGCATGCTCAGTTGTAAGGCTGTCTGAGCATGCTCAGTGTGTAAGGCTGTCTGAGCATGCTCAGTGTGTAAAGGCTGTCTGAGCATGCTCAGTTGTAGGCTGTCTGAGCATGCTCAGTGTGTAAGAAGGCTGTCTGAGCATGCTCAGTGTGTAAGGCTGTCTGAGCATGCTCAGTGTGTAAGGCTGTCTGAGCATGCTCAGTGTGTAAGGCTGTCTGAGCATGCTCAGTGTGTAAGGCTGTCTGAGGCTCAGTGTGTAAGGCTGTCTGAGCATGCTCAGTGTAAGGCTAACTGTAAGGCTGTCTGAGCATGCTCAGT